>SJYQ01008894.1:88353-118303 GCA_006410935.1 Redunca redunca | reverse complement strand
GAACAGAGATCATTCTGTCGTTTTTGAGACTGCATCCAAGTACTGCATTTTGGACTCTTTTGTTGACCATGATGGTGACTCCATTTCTACTAAGGGATTCCTGCCCGCAGTAGTAGATATAATGGTCATCTGAGTTAAATTCACCCATTCCAGTCCATTTTAGTTCACTGATTCCTAGAATGTTGACATTCACTCTTGCCATCTCCTGTTTGACCACTTCCAATTTGCCTTGATTCATGGACCTAACATTCCAGATTCCTACGGAATATTGCTCTTTACAGCATCAGACCTTGCTTCTATCACCCGTCCCATCCACAACTGGGTATTGTTTCTTTGGCTCCATCCCTTCATTCTTTCTGGAGTTATTTCTCCACTGATCTCCAGTAGCATATTGGGCACCTACTGACCTGGGGAGTTCCTCTTTCAGTATCCTATCATTTTGCCTTTTCATACTGTTCATGGGGTTTTCAAGGAAAGAATACTGAAGTGGTTTGCCATTCCCTTCTCCAGTGGACCACATTCTGTCAGACCTCTCCACCATGACCCGCCCATCTTAGGTAGCCCCACATGGCATGGCTTAGTTTCATTGAGTTAGACAAGGCTGTGGTCCATGTGATTAGATTGATTAGTTTTCTGTGATTATGGTTTGTGTGGCTGCCCTCTGACATACAGGTACACCATTGTTGATTTTTCCATATTACTCTACAAAATAAGCAAAACAACCAAAATTACAAAAGTGAAAGCTTTTAGTCACTCAGTCATGCCCAACTCTTTGCAACCCCATGAACTGTAGCCTTCCAGGCTCCTTTGTCCATTGAATTCTCCAGGCAAGAATACTGGAGTGGGTTGCCATTCCCTTCTCAAGGGGATCTTCCCAACCCAAGAATCAAATTCAGGTCTTCTGCACTGCAGGCAGATTCTTAACCATCTGGGCCACGAAGGAAACCCTTGAATTTAAAAAAAAAAAAAAAAATTCAGCCAAAACACACAATAGAAGTAAACACAAGGTATCTCCACTAACTCCCAAATTTTGAGGCCAAACTATAACAAGCCTCACATAGTATTCTCAAGTCTGAGGGAGGAAGCAGAGAGAAGGCAAAGGGATTTCTGACAACTGGATGAGCTGGAAGACTCAGAAACTGAACTACTCAAGGACCCCAAATTGAGGGATCCATTAGGAAGTGTTCAGAGGGTCATTCTTGGAATAACACCAAAACTGAGAACTGGTTTCATGGGCTCCAATTTGTGGGTGAGTGCAGAGAGACAGCAAAAGGTCAGCTGGTATACATCAGTTTGTACCCTGGGAAAATTTGAAATAAAACAACTGTGGTGCTCACGTGTGACAAAGACTAGCCTTCCGGAGAATCTTCTGAAGTAGAAGCAAACTGAGCAGTTGAGAGACACTGGGACCAAAGGAAAGAAAAGATCCAGATAAAAGCAGAGGAAGTGTCAGAGAAGATAGGCCACAGAAAGTATCAGATCATGTATTTGAACACAGCCATAATGAGAGGGAGTTCTACCACTGTGAAGCTAGGAAAAATCTGCTGGCCAATGCTTTTTCACTGGGTGTGAAAAAAAGCCATTTCACTTAAACATAAAGAGAAAAGATCATGGTCAAGGGGTATACAAAGTCATTGTAAGATTAAAGAAAATAATGCATAGATGCAAAATAGTAAGACATATTATGAAGCATGTACAATTAAAAAGCATGGTATTCACATAGGAATAGACAGGCAGACCAATATAAAAATACAAAACATCTTCAGTTTCACATGAAAACTTAGTACATGCTAAAGTGTTAGTCGCTTGGTCATGTCTGACTCTTTGAGATCCCATGGACGGTAACTCACCAGGTTCCTCTGTCCATGGGATTCTCCAGGAGAGAATACTGGAATGGGTAGGCATTCCCTTCTCCAGGGGATCTTCTTGACCCAGGGATCAAATCCAGGTCTCCTGCATTGCAGGCAGATTCTTTACCATCTGAGGCACCAGGGAAGCCCCTTAAAGCTCAAATCAGTGGGAAAGGTAGACTTTTTAATAAACATTACAATAACTAGAGATTCACATGGAGGAAAAAAAGATAAAAGTTGGTCGATTTTTCACACATATCCAAGGATAAATTTCAAACAAAGTAGAGATTTAAATGTTTAAACATGAAATCACACAAATACTATAAGAAATTCTCAGAGGAGAAACCTAAGTTACAAAATGAAAATGTCCAGTAACTAAGTCATATTAAGCCAGCTACATTATATTCAAGTTTATTATAAAAACTATATAGAATTTACTTTGCACTTTACAGTTACAGAATGCTTCATGTTTGTTAACGAATGACACTTCCCCATTAATTGTTTGAAGTGAGTAGAGATACAATATCACCCCTTGAAAAACATAAGTGAGATTCAGGAACATCAAGGAAGCTGTCACTGATCATACAGCCAAGAAGTGAAGGAGCTGCAAAAGAAAGTATATTCTGAATCCAGTTATAGTGTTTCTCTCATTTCATCATGCTGTTCCTCTCTTCTTTCTTCCTACTCTATAAGCCTTTTTTGAAAATACATTTTCTTCCCTTTTGCTTTCTTCCTCTCACTTATCATCTTATTTTTTTCTAATTAGAGAGAAAGGTATTGGGAAAAACACATGGATGGATGGATGAATGGATGGATAGGTGGGTTAATGGAGACATGCATAAATTACAAGATACATAGATAGAGATAAAGGGCTCAGTTGATGAGTATGCAATAGGCAAGTGATGTGTCATGGAGACAAAACAACAAACCCATCTTTACTAAACCTGCTATAAAGTGTCAAGGAGAACCATGTTTTACTATTGACATATCTGTGAAAATCATGATAAATGCATTTGGTGCATTCTGTATAACCGTCACACTTCCATCATCTGTCTAAAAAAACTGGTCAGTGAAGAAAAGGGCATTTCCAAACAAAATCACGTCATGGCTGCTGGTGATATAGGAGAACAGGAAATAACAATGGTTATTATTGGGACTTCCCTGATGGTCCAGTGGTTAAGAATCTAACTTGCAATGCAAAGGACACAGGTTCGATTCCTAGTCAGAGAACTAAGATCCCACATGCCATGAAGCAACTAAGCCCATGTACCACAACTATTAAGCCTCCATGCTGCAACTGCTGAAGTCTAAGGGCCACAAGGAAAGATACGATACCATATGATGCAATGAAGATCTCACATGTTGCAACTAAGTCCCAAGGTAGCCAAAGAAATGAATAAATAAAAACAGTGATTATTATTACTATTATTTTATTTCTGCCATTAAATTTTATGGCCAAGCCATTGCAGTTGGTAAAGCACGTCTGAAGCCCCCATTTGTCTAAATGCTGGGGATGATTTGCTATCTTGGGTATGAACTGTAGATGATTATTGCTGGCAATGACATGTTATGGATGATTTGTTGCCAAGAGTGGTTTGCCAAGTGTTGGAGTTGGCAGTGAGGTAGGAGATAGATGGGCCCCTTGGCTGGACAGTTGGTGTTTGTCAAGTGAAGTAAAACTAGAACTTTGTTCTCACTCAGACACTCCAAGGACAAAAAAAAAACCTAGTGGCAAAAGCTCAGTTCTGCTAAAAGTCCAGAGATAAGGTGCCCACTCCCAAGGTCAAGGAAGACTTGCCTATCTGCACATGCCCAGGAAGGTTGCTTGGTGGGTCAAGAAAGGGAGGGAACCCTACCCTATAATAAGCATGGACATGCACCCACAGGCCTTTGGGGTGAGATCCATTTTAGTAAGTTGTCACACATCCTGGGGAGAGTCCTAAGACCAGTCAGGTGTGAAGAAAAAAACAGGATAATTGACCAAACAGAAACAGAGACCCAGAAACACTCTCCTATAAAGCTGATTTACATCACCTCTTTATTTAAGTGCTCCTCACTCAAGATGTCTGCACTCCTCTCCTAGTGTGTATTTCTGCCTTGCCTCTGTCTTAAGTAAACAAACTGCTTTTCTGTGCTGTATCTGTAACAATAAACTTTGTATCTATTTTTATAGTTTTTGCCTCTTTGAAACATTCTTGCTTTCAAAGGAGGCGGGGATGGGGGGAAAGTAAGAGCCAGAGCCACTTTGCCTTTAGCCTCTAGGCCCTGGTGGTCTGCTGCTGCTGCTAAGTTGCTTCAGTCGTGTCCGACTCTGTGCGACCCCATAGACAGCAGCCCACCAGGCTCCCCCGTCCCTGGGATTCTCCAGGCAAGAACACTGGAGTGGGTTGTCATTTCCTTCTCCAATGCATGAAAGTGAAAAGTGAAAGTGAAGTCTCTTAGTCGTGTCCGACTCTTAGCGACTCCACGGACTGCAGCCTACCAGGCTCCTCCGTTCATGGGATTTTCCTGGTGGTCTAGTAGCTAGGATTCCTGGTTTTCATCCAGGCTCAGTTCAGTTCAGCTGCTCAGTCGTGTCCGACTCTTTGCGACCCCATGAATAGCAGCACGCCAGGCCTCCCTGGCGGAGGGAGGCCAACTCCCAGAGTTCACTCAGATTCACGTCCATCGAGTCAGTGATGCCATCCAGCCATCTCATCCTCGGTCGTCCCCTTCTCTTCCTGCCTCCAATCCCTCCCAGCATCAAAGTCTTTTTCAATGAGTCAACTCTTCACATGAGGTGGCCAAAGTACTGGAGTTTCAGCTTTAGCATCATTCCTTCCAAAGAAATCCTAGGGTTGATCTCCTTCAGAATGGACTGGTTGGATCTCCTTGCAATCCAAGGGACTCTCAAGAGTCTTCTCCAACACCACAGTTCAAAAGCATCAATTCTTTGGTGCCAGGCTACCTAAGATCAATTCCTAGACAAGGACCTAAGAAATAATTTTATTTTTACTAATGATTTTTTGGAAACTTTGTAACTGTTTGATCTTAGCTTCTTCAGTTAAAGTGTGTCATCTACTGTTGTTCCCAGAATCATCTTGAAAACTCACTGAGCAGTCCATGAACAATTTCAGTCACCATCAGGCCTGGCAGCATGATTGCATTTGCCAGTCTGACAATCAGGAACTGATCTTCTATGTCCTGCTGACGAAGAAAAAATAACTTTTTCATTTGTTCAAACTATCAAATGCTGTCTCTGTCAATTGCATTTTGAGTCATTAACAGACATTGGCAAACTATTTCAGAGCAGTCACTTAGCGGCATAATTACCAAATTACTGTTTCTGTAATACTGAGTACAGAACATAACCTCCAGCTAGAACTGTGACACCCCTGGCTGGGCCACACAGAGGCTGTGGCGATTCCTTCATGACTGGGTTCCCTGTGTCTGTGGAAACCTGCTCTGATTAAGCTGACACAATGGGTTAGAGTCACTGAGTTGTACTTTTTTTTCTCCTACCTTTTAGATATACCTAGTGGGAAAACCAGGGACGGGGGAGCCTGGTGGGCTGTCATCTCTGGGGTCACACAGAGTCAAATACGACTGAAGTGACTTAGCAGCAGCAGCAGCAGTGGGAAAACCACCAGACCATTCAGGTATGATGTAAATCAAATCCCTCACGATTATACGGTGGAAGTGAGAAATAGATTTAAGGGACTAGATCTGATAGACAGAGTGCCTGATGAACTATGGACAGAGGTTCATGACATTGTACAGGAGACAGGGATCAAGACCATTCCCAAGAGAAAGAAATGCAAAAAAGCAAAATGGCTGTCTAAGGAGCCGTTACAAATAGCTGTGAAAAGAAGAGAAGCAAAAAGCAAAGGAGAAAAGGAAAAGTATACCCATTTGAATGCAGTGAAGTGAAATCGCTCAGTCGTGTCTGACTCTTTGCGACCCCATGGACTGTAGCCTACCAGGCTCTTCTGTCCATGGGATTTTCCAAGCAAGAGTACTGGAGTGGGTTGCCATTTTCTTCTCCAGGAGATCTTCCCAACCCAGGGATTGAACCCAGGTCTCCCGCATTGCAGGCAGACACTTTACCATCTGAGCCACCAGGGAAGATTCCAAAGAATAGCAAGGAGAGATAAGAAAGCCTTCCTCAGTGATCAGTGCAAAGAAATAGAGGAAAACAAAAGAATGGGAAAAACTAGGGATCTCTTCAAGAAAATAAAAGATACCAAGGGAATATTTCATGCATAGATGGGCTCAATAAAGGACAGAAATGGTATGGACCTCACAAAAGCAGAAGATATTAAGAAGAAGTGGCAAGAATACACAGAACTGTACAAAAAAAATCTTCATGACCCAGATAACCACGATGGTGTGAACACTCACCTAGAGCCAGACATCCTGGAATGTGAAGTCAAGTGGGCCTTAGGAAGCATCACTATGAACAAACCTAATGGAGGTGATGGAATTCCAGTTGAGTTATTTCAAATCCTAAAAGATGATGCTGTGAAAGTGCTGCAGTCAATATGCCAGCAAATTTGTAAAACTCAGCAGTGGTCACAGGACTGGAAAAGGTCAGTTTTTCAGTTTTCATTCCAATCCCAAAGAAAGGCAATGCCAAAGAATGCTTAAACTACCATACAACTGCACTCATCTCACACGCTATTCAAGTAATGCTCAAAATTCTCCAAGCCAGGCTTCAGCAATACGTGAACCATGAACTTCCAGATATTCAAGCTGGTTTTAGAAAAGGCAAAGGAACCAGAGATCAAATTGCCAACATCCGCTGGATCATCAAAAACCCAAGAGAGTTCCAGAAAAACATCTATGTCTGGTCTCTAAGAGTTGGACACGACTGAGCGACTTCACTTTCACTTTTCACTTTCATCCACTGGAGAAGGAAATGGCAACCCACTCCAGTGTTCTTGCCTGGAGAATCCCAGGGATGGAGGAGCCTGGTGGGCTGCCGTCTATGGGGTCGCACAGAGTCGGACATGACTGAAGCGACTTAGCAGCAGCAGCAGCTGCTGCTGCTGCTGCTGCTTTATTGACTATGCCAAAGTCTTTGACTGTGTGGATCACAATAAACTGGAAAATTCTGAAAGAGATGGGAATACCAGACCATCTGACCTGCCTCTTGACAAACCTGTATACAGGTCAGGAGGCAACAGTTAGAACTGGAAATGGAATCACAGACTGGTTCCAAATAGGAAAAGGAGTACATCAAGGCTGTTTATTGTCATCCTGCTTATTTAACTTATATGCAGAGTACATCATGAGAAATGCTGGGCTAGAGGAAGCACAAGCTGGAATCAAGATTGCCGGGAGAAATATCAATAACCTCAGATATGCAGATGACACCACCCTTATGGCAGAAAGTGAAGAAGAACTGAAGAGCCTCTTGATGAAAGTGAAAGAGGAGAGTGAAAAAGTTGGCTTAAAGCTCAACATTCAGAAAACAAAGATCATGGCATCTGGTCCCATCACTTCATGGGAAATAGATGGGGAAACAGTGGAAACAGTGGCTGACTATTTTTCTGGACTCGAAAATCACTGCAGATGGTGATTGCAGCCATGAAATTAAAAGACACTTACTCCTTGGAAACAGTTATGACCAACCTAGACAGCATATTAAAAAGCAGAGACATTACTTTGCTAACAAAGGTCCGTCTAGTCAAGGCTCTGGTTTTCTAGTAGTCACATATGGATGTGAGAGTTGGACTATAAAGAAAGCTGAGCACCAAAGAATTGATGCTTTTGAACTGTGGTGTTGAAGAAGACTCTTGAGAGTCCCCTGGACTACAAGGAGATCCAACCAGTCCATCCTAAAGGATATCAGTCCTGAGTGTTCTTTGGAAGGACTGGTGTTGAATCTGAAACTCCAATACTTTGTCCACCTCATGTGAAGAGTTGACAAGACCCTGATGCTGGGAAAGATTGAGGGTGGGAGAAGAAACAGACCACAGAGGATGAGATTGTTGGATGGCATCACGGACTCTATAGACATGAGTTTGGGCAAACTCTGGGAGTTGGTGATGGACAGTGAGGCCTGGCGTGCTGCAGTTCATGGGGTTGCAAAGAGTCAGACACGACTGAGCGACTGAACTGAAGTGAACTAAAAACTACAAAGTTGAGGCTTTCCAGATGGCTCAGTGGTAAAGAATCTGCCTGTCAATACAGGAGACACAAGAGACACAAATTTGATCCCTGGGTCAGGAAGATCTCCTAGAGTAGGGAATGGCAATCCACTCCAGTAGTCTGGCCTGGAAAATTCCATGGACAGAGGAGCCTGACGGGCTCCATGGGGTCACAAAGAGTCAGACATGACCGAGTGAGCACACGCGCGCACACACACACACAAGTAAACACAAATATCCAAATAATTTATCCGGGTAGATGAATGCTTCACTTATCTGGGTAGATGATTGAAGAACCATCAGTTTTCATTTCCCCTGTAAAGAAAAGTTGGGCCGGAAAATAAATACAGCAATGCTCTCAAAACTTTTTCCTAAATCTCCTGAATCTCACTGGGAGAACTTAAATAGATGCAAATTCATAGGGTGAAATACCTAGAATATCTATCTTTTTTGTTAGATAAAGCAAAACCAAGATTTTAGTATGATATAAAATGTATATAATATTTACATATTTAGCATCAATCATGAGTGTCAATTCTCTCCTTTGTTTCTAGACATATATCATTCCATGTATTGATAAGATGGTTGTACTGAAGATTATTGAAGATGGTTTATTATCAGTCAGTCACTTTGTCAGCAGTCAGTCATTTGGGAACTCTCTGTTTTCCCCTAAATCATGGGATGGCTGGCTGAAACTTTAAAACCTTATACCTATTTCACAAATTTGTTTGTATTACCAAAGAACCTTTCTAAGCACTATATTTCCTGAAACATCTACTTCTGGGAAAATGGAATAGATAAGCTTTTTCTTATTCCTCCTACCAAGTTCATAATGTAGAAAATGAACTTAAGACACTGAAAAATACACAAAGCAGAGTGGTTAAGGACCTTGAGACCCAAGGAATAACCACAGGTGAGTTTTCTATATTTTCTTTTTGCTTATTATATATTATATGTAGAGTTAAAGAAGCCAGAAACCTGGAAATGCTAATGGGAAGACACAGGGAAAAAAGGTCCTACCTTTTGTGTTTATGTGTGTGTATGTGTGTGAAAGAGAGACATCAGGCCACTCAAGATGATGGTTCTCTTGCTCTTTGTACATCTGCTGTTCCATCAGTCCCTGCCTTACCTACACCCTACTTGCATGATTGACCTTCCTTATTAATCATGGAGCCTAAGCAGTAACTGCCTACATGCTTGTTCCCTGGCCCCAACTAGTGATTGTTCTAATTTTTAGATCAGAATGTCTCCATCAGGATAGTTTATCAGAGGGGCAGTGAGGGGCATATGCCTTTGATAGTTTCCCTGGTAACTGAGGAGCAAACCTGCCATTAGTTACCCCTATAACTGGTAACTTCTCCTTCCCTCTGCTAGTGAAGAGTGAGACCACTGCCATGTCTCACCTGCTGTCTGCTGCACATGGTGGGGTGTCTCTTCAGGGCCTTTTCTTGGAAGTGTAAGATTCCTTATCAAAGAAATCATT
The DNA here is from genome assembly GCA_006410935.1 of Redunca redunca. Classification (NCBI taxonomy): domain Eukaryota; kingdom Metazoa; phylum Chordata; class Mammalia; order Artiodactyla; family Bovidae; genus Redunca; species Redunca redunca. The sequence continues at coordinate 108,839 of SJYQ01008894.1, read as the reverse complement.
GATGTCTTTGCTAATGACTTTTTGCTCTTTCTTCAGTCTTGCAGCTGGGCAATTATAATGCTTATATAGGCCTATGGGGTGCGGCCCAGCAGTTTATGTGTGTGTGTTTACTCACTCTAATCAAAGGACTAGGAAAGAAGTAGACTATTAGGACATAAAATTTTAGGCAGTTACAACTCTACTTCAGCCAAATGCCATAGAAAAAGCCCCACCCATACCCACACCACCAAAGCTGAGTGGGGACCTACACATCTAGCCTTGCTAGGTAACAGGATGTCTCACCACTTCTGCAGGAGTGGTGTCAAAGAAGACCAAGTAGAGAGTCAGGAATTTCACCTCTGAAGATCAGTAACAAACACGTTTCCTCCCTCCCTTTCCCTGCAATGCCAGCGTGGAGCCATAGCTTCCATCCCTACCCAGAAGTAATGAGAAGTCCCTTCTTCTGGTACCACTGGAGGCCAAGCAGTGAACCTCTCTGTGGTAGTAATAAGGTGGCACTTTCTCTCCACTACTTGAGCAATGCTGGCAAAAATCAGCTAAAACTGAACGTTTGAATAAGATCCACAGTCTCATAGGATAATATAAAAATATGCCAGTTTCAATAAAAAACATCACTTGTCATACCAAGAAACAGAAAAATCTCAAAATTAATGAAAAACTTATTAAATGCCAACACCAAGATGACAGAGAAAATAGAATTATCTGAAAATAATGTTAAAGCAACAATGTTAAAGTTCCATTAGTAAGCAACTATGAACACACTTCATAGTGTGAAATGGCACCCCATTCCAGTACTCTTGCCTGGAAAATCCCATGGAAGGAGGAGCCTGGTAGGCTGCAGTCCATGGGGTCACTAAGAGTCAGACACGCCTGAGCGACTTCACTTTCACTTTTCACTTTCATGCATTGGAGAAGGAAATGGCAACCCACTCCAGTGTTCTTGCCTGGAGAATCCCAGGGACGGGGGAGCCTGGTGGGCTGCAGTCCATGGGGTCACAAAGAGTTGGACATGATTGGAGTGACTTAGCAGTAGCATGAACACACTTGAAACATGTAAAACTGGAAAATCTCAGCAAATAAATAAAAGATAAAAAAGAATCAAGTGGAAAGTTTGGAACAGAATAACAAAACAGTTGAAGTACAAAGTTCAATGCATGCACTAGCCAAGAGAATGGATATAATGAAGGAAAGAAATTGTGAACTACAAGATAGAACAATAGAAGTGACCTAATCTGAATAACAGAGAAAAAATAGACTAATTAAAAAAAATTAAAAGACCCTAGATTAACAAAATTTATGGAATTATGGGCTTCCCTGCATATTAAAAAGCGGAGATATTACTTTGCCAACAAAGGTCCGTCTAATCAAGGCTAGTGGTTTTTCCAGTAGTTATGCATGGATGCAAGAGTTGGACTATAAAGAAAGCTGAGTGCTGAAGAATTGATGCTTTTAAACTGTGATGTTGGAGAAGACTCTTCAGAGTCCCTTGGACTGCAAGGAGATTCAACCAGTTCATCCTAAAGGAGATCAGTCTTGTGTATTCATTGGAAGGACTGATGTTGAAGCTGAAACTCCAATACTTTGGCCACCTGATGCAAAGAACTGACTCACTTGAAAAGACCCTGATGCTGGGAAGGATAGAGGGCAGGAGGAGGAGGGGATGACTGAGGATGAGATGGCTGGATGGCATCACCGACTCAATGGACATGAGTTTGGGTAAACTCTGGGAGTTGGTGATGTACATGAGGCCTGGCATGCTGTGGTCCATGGGATCACAAAGAGTTGGACATGACTGAGCAACTAAACTGAACTGGTAGCTCAGCTGGGAAAGAAACCACCTGCAATGCAGGAGACCCTGGTTCAATTCCTGGGTTGGGAAGTTCCCCTGAAGAAGGGATACCCACCCCAGTATTCTTGGGCTTCCCTGGTGGATCAGATGGTAAAGAATTCACCTGCAATGCAGGAGACCTGTGTTCGAACTGTGGGTTGGGAAGATCCCCTGGAGGAGGGCATGGCAACCCACTCCAGTATTCTTGCCTAGAGAAGCCCTATGCATAGAGGAGCCTGGAAGACTACAGTCCACTGGATCACAAAGAGGTTTTCAAACAGGACTGATTAAGCAGAGCACAGTAGAGCATGAGATTATAAGAAAAGATCTAACATTCACAATATTGGATTCCTAAAAGGAGAGAAAAAAAAAAGGTAATGCTGAAAAGCGCTTGAAGAAATAATGGGATTTCCCTGGTGGTCCGCCTGCCAATGCAGGGGACTCAGGTTCAATCTCTGGTCTGGGAAGACTCCACATGCCATGGAGTAACTGAACCTACGCACCACAAACACTGAGCCCACGCTCCAGAGTGCATGGACTGCAACCACTGAAGCCCATACACTCTGGAGCCTGATTCTGCAACAAGAGAAGCCACCGCAACGGGAGGCCTGCGCACCTCAACAAATAGTAGCCCCCACTCACTGCAACTAGAGAAAGCCCACGTACAGCACCGGAGACCCAGTGCAAGCAAAACTAAAACATAAATTACAAAAAAAAGAAAGAATGGTTCTTGTTGTTCAGTTGCTAAGTCATATGCAGCTCTGCAACCCCAGGGCCTGCAGCATGCCAGGCTTCCCTGTCCTTCACTATCTCCTGGAGTTTGCTCAGAATTCTTGTCCATTGAGTCAGTGATGCTATCTAAGCGTCTCATCCTCTGCCAGCTCCTCCTTTTGCCTTCAGTCTTTCCCAGCATCAGGGTCATTTCCAAGAATGGCTGAAAATATGTCAAATTTGGAAAGGAATATAAACCTAGACATTAAGAAATCTGAATGAACCCCAAACAGTAGAAGTCTAAATAAATTCTAGCCAAGAGACATCATAATTAAATTTCCGAGCAATAAGTAAAAATAAAAATCTTGAAAGCAACCAGAGGAAAAAAGATATCTTCCCTACAGGAGAGATACAATTAGAACTATAAGCAATTTCTCACTAGAAACCAGGATGATGAGAGAAAAGAAGTGTCAACCCAGAATCCTATATGTAGGAAAAATATCCTTGAGGAATTAAGGACAAATTAAGATATTCCCTGATGAAGGAGAAAAGAATCGGTCACCAGCATATATATTATAAAAGAAGTTTTCTAAACAGAAAGGAAATGATTAAAAAAAAAAAAAAAACTTTGGGATTTTAGGGAAAAAGAACACAGTAAACAAAAATATGAGTATATATAGCTTTCTTTCTCCTCCTGAGTTTTCTAAATTATGTTTAACAGTTGGAGCAAAAATTACAACATTGTCTGTTATGGTTCTAAATACACACAGAGAAGTAATATGTACAAAAATTATAAATGGGGGGAGAGTAAAAGGAGATAAGTTTTCTATACTTCACTCAAACTCATAAAATGATGACATTAGTAGACTGTGATGTTTTTTATATATATACTGTAATACACGGAGAGGGCAATGGCAACCCACTCCAGTACTCTTGCCTGGGAAATCCCATGGATGGAGGAGCCTGGCTGCAGTCCATGGGGTCGCGAAGAGTCGGATGCGACTGAGCAACTTCATTTTAACTTTTCACTTTCCTGCACTGGAGAAGGAAATGGCAACCCATTCCAGTGTTCCTGCCTGGAGAATCCCAGGGACGGGGGAGCCTGGTGGGCTGCCGTCTATGGGGTCACACAGAGTCGGACACGACTGACGTGACTTAGCAGCAGCAGCAGCAGCAGTGTAATACATAGGCTACACTAAAAAAGCTTTACTATAAGGTAGATTCAAAGACCATGTCAAGAATTCAAAGTGGAATTCTAAATGATGTTCAAGTAACCTAGAATAAATAGGAAAAAGAAAACAGAGAAGTGAAAAACAGAAGCCAGACAAATAAAATTTTAAATGGTATATTTAAACCCGGTATAACAATATTTACAACATATATAAGTAGTCTAAATACATTAAAAGACAAAAACTGACATAGTGTATTAAAAAACACCCAAGTATATATTGTCTATAGGAAATTCTTCAAATACAGCAATATTGTCAGGTTGAAAAAGTAAAAGAATAGAAATATATATCATGCAAACATTAGTCAAAGGAAAAGAAGAACAACTAGATAACATCAGATAAAGTAGACACTGGAGCAAGAAAATTATCAGAAGAAAAGGACATTATATAATGGCAAAAGGGTCAATCCATCAAGACATAGAACTCTTAAATGTGTATTCTCTGCATTAAATATCAGAGCTACAAAATAGGTGAAGCATAAATAGAACGTAAAGAAGAAACCCATAAATCCACAAGTATAATTATATACTTCAATACCTCAACAATTGGTAGAATAGGTAGACAAAAAATCAGCAAAGAGCTTTGACAACTCCATAAACCAAGTAGGCGATTTTTCCTGTTTTTTATCTTGTATTCATAATTTGTCTTCTCTCTTTCTTTGTCAGATTTACTAAGTTTGTCAGTTTAATTGATCTTTGCTAAAAACCAACACTTTGTTTGACAACTCCATAAACCAATTATAGGAAACCTCACCCAACACCAGAAGAATATATGTTGTTTCAAAACACCCATAGAACAAATACCAAGATAGACCATATCCTGGGCCATAAATGAAATCTTAACAAATTTTTAAAAACTGAAATTATACTGTGTGTTCTCTGATAAAAATGTGTTCAAACTGAAATTGGTGACAAAAAATAGAAAAAAAAATTTGTAAACTAAACATATTTCTAAAAAGTTTAGGAGGAGGGAATGGCTGTTCGCTCCCGTATTCTTGCCTGGAGAATCCCATGGACAGAGGAGCCAAGTGGGCTATAGTCCATGCGCTCACAAAGAGTCAACACAGAACAGAAGTGACACAACACATACTTAATTAAATATGGGGTGTTTAAGGAATATATTATTTAATTCTCTTTTGATATATGATGACCAGCCTTGTGGCCAGGATTCGGAATCCCTCAGGAACTATTTGAAATTTCATTCTCCCATCCTAATCTGAAGTCACCCCATATCTCTTGTGTCCTGTCTTGCTAGGATTTATGTGACTAGATTAGATTCTCAAAGCACTATGGGAAAAAAGCTGGAGCACCAGCATTTGACCTATGCTAGCCCAGAGGTATAGCTCCATGGTCTAATCCCAAAGATTCCTCTCTCAAAACCACCACGTAAGATTCTCTAGGTTTAAATAAGTATAAAACTATCCTCAGGGATTGTTAGAGCTTTCCAAACTGAAAACAGTTCCTAGCCTTCCTTTTTGTTTCAGACTAGAATTGAATCTAAGTTAGGGATGTGTAGATGGAAGGATGAAGACCCCAGTATCAGCCTGTCCTTCTAGGAGTCTGTTGAGTGATCCAGGACATTTAAATAGGCCAGAGCCTCTCCATCTGGCCAGAATGCACTGGGAAGTGCCACCACAATGCATTGCTCCCTGGGAGCACACATATACCCAACGGCTTTAGGCTCTTCATTTTCAGCACCTTCCCTAACATTTGTCTCCTTATAATCCATAACCAATACAAACTAGACCAAAGAACCTGGATACTCATTCCAGCTCTGCTTGTGAGCAACAGTATGAATTTAACCATCAACTTCATTTCTCCTAGCCTTGCTGGCTTGGCCAATAAAGTAGTGAAAATACTGGTATAACAATGTATTAATGAGGTAATACAATGTTTTCCAAATCACAGTATGTTTATTATGCATGATAGAATGATTTTAGATGGTTTATACCAAAATATCTTGAACAGTTCTACCTTATAAGAGAAGATAAATGATTTTCTTTTTATATTAATTCCTCTTAAAAATAAATGTGTATACATTTTTCAAAATATAAACTCATCTAAAGAAAAATATTTAGTACATAGTGTGACAACTTGTGAAGGAATCTGATGTATTAGAAACACCAACTTAACATATGTTTTGCTTGTTAATTTAAGACATCTTGTCTAGTCATTCCAATACTGCAATAGAAAGGGTGGTGCATGCTTGAATTATCCATTTGTCCATTCATATCAACAAAATGTACTAGTTAATTGATTCACTTTTTTCTTTGGCAGGATACACAGTCCAAATAAAATGGAAACAGTGGCAGATTTTATTTTCTTGGGATCTAAAATTACTGCAGATGGTGACTGCAGCCATGAAATTAAAAGATGTTTGCTCCTTGGAAGGAAAGCTATGACAAATCTAGACAGCATATTAAAAAGCAGAGACATCACTTTGCCAACAAAAGTCCGTATAGTCAAAGCTATGGTTTTTCCAGTGAAAGTGAAGTCACTCAGTCATGTCCGACTCTTTGTGACCCCATGGACTGTAGCCTACCAGGCTCCTCTGTCCATAGGGTTTTCCAGGCAAGTGTACTGGAGTGGGTTGCCATTTCCTTCTCCAGGAGGTCTTCCTGACCCAGGGATCAAACCCAGGTCTCCCACACTGTAGGCAGATGCTTTATTGTCTGAGCCACCGGGGAAGTCTATGGTTTTTCCAGTAGGCATGTACAAATGTGAGAATTGGCCCATACAGAAGGCTGAGTGCTGAAGAATTGATGCTTTCAAATTATGCTGGAGAAGATGCTTGAGAGTCTCCTGGACTGCAAGGAGATCAACCCAGTCAATCCCAAAGGAAATCAACCCTAAATACTCACCAGAAAAACTGATGCTGAAACTGAAGCTCCAATACTTTGGCCACCCGAAGTGAAGAGCCGACCCATTAGAAAAGACTCTGATGCTGGGAAAGATTGAGGGAAGGGGGAGAACGAAGTGACAGAGGATGAGATGGTTGGATGGCATCACCCACTCAATGAACATGAATTTGAGCAAACTCTAGGAGATAATGGGAGAAGGCAATGGCACCCCACTCCAGTACTCTTGCCTGGACTGGAGGAGCCTGGTAGGCTGCAGTCCATGGGGTCGCTAAGAGTCAGATATGACTGAGCGACTTCACTTTCACGCATTGGAGAAGGAAATGGCAACCCACTCCAGTGTTCTTGCCTGGAGAATCCCAGGGGCGGGGGAGCCTGGTGGGCTGCTGTCTGTGGGGTCGCACAGAGTCGGACACGACTGAAGCGACTTAGCAGCAGGAGAAGGAGATAATGAAGGACAGGGAAGCTTTGGCATGCTGCAGTCCATGCGGTCACAAAGAGTAGGACATGACTTAGTGACTAAACAACAGTCCCAAAGCATGCAATCAATCACGGTTACCACAAACGACCCTAGACTTCATGTCACATTTCAGTTTCCAATATAAGCTCCTCATCTCATGTTTTTAACCACTCAGAATTCATGTCATCCTCTTTGCTCATAAAACTGTGTCTACCGTGTTGCTGCTACTCTACAACCAATTTGTCCTGCAAGATTTATTTCAAAACTCACCTGTATCTGGATATCTAGATAACTAAATGGCTTTCAGATGATTTATATACTTTGAAAGTCCCCAGCGCTGATGACTTTACTGGTCTTAGAATAGCAAGACAAAATAAATAAACAGAAAATTACATTTGGACTTCTCTGGTTGTCCAGTTACCACTGAATCTGCCCGCCAATGCAGGGAACACACTCAATTCCCTGGTCCAGGAAGATCCCACGTGCCATGGGGCAACCAAGCCCATGCACCACAACTGGGCTCTGAAGTGCACATGCTCACAACTACTGAAGCTCGTGTGCCTAGAGCCTGTGCCCCACAACAAGAAAAACCACCACAATGAAAAGCCTGTGCACCGAAACGAGAGAAGAGGCCCTGCTCAGTGCAACAAAAGAAAAGCATGGGCAACAATGAAGACCAAGTGCAGCCAAAAGTAAGTAAATAAAAGGGAAAAAAAAGAAAATTATAACGATGACAATGAGTTCAATGACAAAGATATTATGCATTGTAGTGGAGGAAGTAGTATATAAGGGTCTTAAGAATACAGACTTTGGAGTCAGACCATCTGGATTTGAATTCTGGCACACCACTTGCCACGTGAAGAAATCATTCAGCCTAAGGCTCAAAATCTCATCTGAAATTGGGGGGAATAACAATTGCTACTTACTGTGAGGATTAAATGATTCAGCACAGGGAAGTGTTTAGACAATACTTGAAATACTAGTTACTGTTATTTGAAGAAGGCACCAATGGAAACATATTAGAGGTGCTCTTAACTGAGAGTCTTAATTAAAATGCTGTCTGGAGAAGGTTGGAGTCCAATTCCGTATTGCAGGACAGGTGGGAGTGAGGCAACATGTACGCATGTTGAGGGAGGGAGTGGACAGAGTGAGCGTGGACTAGTCAGAGCATATACCAGCTGCAAAGTCATGTGAAAGTGGGTGTGGGAATGAGGAGTAAAAGTGCCTGGTATGTTACACAACTGCATGTGGTGTCTCTAGTTCAAGGGGACACTGAGGTGCAAAGTGATGGAAAATGAGGCCACACAAGCAAGGCTTTGCATGTTCTCGTCAAATTCTTGAGGAAAAAAGTATTTGAGTGTCTGCTACATTCCTGATGCTATTTTATTTTAGCAATTGGACACTAGCGTACAATGGTAAAACATATACAGCCTAATTAGGCAAATAAATACATAGTTAAATGACAACAGATAAATACTTAATGGAAGAATGTAACAAGTGCTAAGAAAGAATAATGCCTACAATTATTTTTTTCAAAGACATGAACAAAGTCTTAACAGATGACTGAATGTTCACCAAACAACAAAAAGAAAATCAGAAAGGTTAACATTATTTACCAAAACTCAATTATATGGCATTATGTACTAAATTCTTTCTATATAGTTTTAAGAACATTGTATTACTATTCCTTATAGCAAGCAGTTTTTGTTAAGCCCATTTAAGAGATGAGGATCCCCAAGATCACGCAGCAAAACCAGTTTTCTTAACTAGCTACATTTAGTTTTCTTTAGAATACAGTAATCTTCACACAGTAGATACTCTATCACTACTATATTTTGCAATTAGATTAAAGAAAGTATTATTCTTATTTGCACATAAAGTTTCAAGTACATGACAAATAGTCCTTGTTCACTACAAGAAAATTCATGACAGTTCATGACAAAAAAAACACATTATTTTCATTTTAAAAGCCCTGAATTCCATAGAATATAATAGATGCCTATGACACACTAGCATTTCAATATACATGCATTTAAAACATTTCAAAATACATACATTTTAAAGCTGTACATACATTGTGCATTTCATATTTAGTAGCTATTTCTTCCTAACAGCAGGAGTCACACCATCCATTACATTGCTTGCCCTGACAGTAAGGAAAATAAACTATATTTAATCAGAGCTTAACTGAAGACCACACTGATCAAGACGGCCTCTCACATTGTTGCTGGCAGGTGAGGAATGAAGTTGAAGGTCATGGTAGAAAGATGAAGATGAACATCAACCCTTTTCCTTGTCTCCTTCCAGTTACAACCTAAGTTACTCCGAACACCTTGCCAGACAGAGATGAAGCAGCAACACCTGGGACATCCGAAGGGGCAAACCCCACATTCACACTGGACAGGATCAAATGAATATTTATTGACTGATTGACAGCAATTACTCAAAATGTCCAACTTAAGATTGCTTTCACATATCTTATCTCCCTCAGTCTTCATGAAAACCCTGAGAAACAGCTAGTATCATCCTTATCTCACAGAACAGAGGGAAAGAACTTTAAAGAAGGCAAAGTGAAAGTGAAAGTGTTAGTCGCTCAGTGGTGTGCTAGCCTGCCAGGCTCCTCTGTCCATGGAATTCTTCAGGCAAGAATAGTGGAGTTGGTAGCCATTCCCTTCTCCAGGGGATCTTCCTGACCCAGAGATCAAACCTAGGTCTCTTGCATTGCAGCCAGACACTTTACCATCTGAGCCACCAGGGAAGCCCAAAGAAGGCAAGTGATGTAGCAAATTATGGCAGGACTTGGATTTGAGTAGTTGCCTCCAGGTCCACTGAGTTTTACACTTCTTGCTTATCTTTATTTAAAAGGGCTCTGACAGTAGGCATGGCCATAAAGGAGATATTGGTTAGACTCACCATTTTAAGAGACTCTTGAAAAGTTAGTGTAAAAGTTAGTGTGAAGGTGCTGATTCATAGATCAGACAATTAAGAGTCCACTGGCGTCTCTCGAGCCTCATCCTCTGGCTTTGCTCCTTCATCCCCTGCTCTTGGCACTGGCCTCCTTGCTATTCCTCAGACAGATCAAGCCCAACCACCTCCCCATTTGGTGTTACTCCGTCTGCAATTCTCGGCACTCTTCCTAAGGGTCTTATTGAAATAGTTTCGCTTTATCCTCTTCCCTTGGGTTTCCCTGATTGATCTGTGATAAAGAACCTGCCTGCCAATGCGGATATGTGAGTTTGACCCCTGGGTTGAGAAGATCCCCTGGAGAAGGAAATGGCAACTCACTCCAATATTCTTTCCCGGGAAATCCCATGGACAGAGGAGCCAGGTGGGCTACAGTTCACGGGGTCGTAAAAGAGTTGGTCACAACTTAGCAACTAAACAACAACAAATCTTCTTACCTTATCCCTCTTTCCTGCTATTTGTTTTTTCTATAGCTCTTTTCATCACCTGAATTGGTAAGAATTTTATGGTTTATTTGTTTTTTAATTGAAATACGGCTGATGTACAATAAACTACAGGTGTACAATATAGTGATTCACAATTGTAAATGTTATACTCCATTTCTAGTTATTAAAAAAATATTGGCTATATTCCCTGTATTGTATAATATATTCCTGTAGCTTAATTTATACATAATAGTTTGTACTCTTAATCTCCTACTCCTACATCGTCCCTCATCCCTTCCCTTTCTCCACTGGTAACCACTAGTTTGTTCTCTGTATCTTTTTCTTTTTTTTAATATTCACTGGCACAGTATATTTTTTAGATTCTATATATAAGTGATATTATACAATATTTGTCTTTCTGTTTGATTTAGTTCACTTAGCAAAATACCCTCCAAGTCCATCCATGTTGCTTCAAATGGCAAAATTTCATTATTTTTTTTTCAACTAACCCATATTACATTGAGTATATATACCACATCTTAATCCATTTAACTGTTGATGGACACTTAGGTTGCTTCTTATCTTTGCAATTGTAAATAATCCTGCTACGAACATTGGAATGCATGCATCTTTTCAAATTGGTGTTCTTTTATTTTTTCAGATATATACCCAGCTCATGGTAGTTCTGTTTTTAGTTTTTTTGAGAAACCTCCATACTATTTTCCACAGTGGCCGCACCAATTACATTCCCACCAACAGTGTACAAGTATTCCTTTTTCTCCTATCATCATAAATGAAAACATTGCTTCTGTGTCTAGAACACTCTTATCTGCTGTATAAACTAGAGATCTTTTTCTTTGTGGACAAAATTTTCATTAAGTGATTACATCATATTTCAAAACTGGTAAAGTAACAATGAAAAAGAGTGGAAAGTAATCCAGAGAAATAGCTTTGCATCAAAAATAAAAAGGATTCTAAATAAGTGGAAATTGAGGATCACTTGAACTTGATGTCTCCTTTTTAAGCCAGTTCCTGTTTTACTAAATATCTTGAAAGATTTTTTTAATGTATATTTTCCCAACCTTTTGCATCAGTCATCTGAAACTTGTAACACTGAATGTTAGACAACTATAACTGCATTTGATGAGAAAAATTTTAAACTAAACATTTAGAGAGATAGAAACAGAAAATGGAATACAGTGAATATGAAAAAATAAAGAAGCAGACTCACAGACAGAGAACAACTTGTGGTTGTTTGGTGAGGAGAAGAGGCATCAAGAGATGGGGAGGTGGAAGGTGCAAATTCCCACTCAAAAATATGCTGTATGAAATGGGTTTAGTTCAGTTCAGTTCAGTTGCTCAGTCATGTCTGACTCTGCGACCCCATGAATTGCAGCTCGCCAGGCCTCCCTGTCCATCACCATCACCCGGAGTTCACTCAGACTCACGTCCATCGAGTCCGTGATGCCATCCAGCCAGCTCATCCTCTGTCGTCCCCTTCTCCTCCTGCCCCCAGTCCCTCCCAGCATCAGAGTCTTTTCCAATGAGTAAGCTCTTCGCATGAGGTGGCCAAAGTACTGGAGTTTCAGCTTCAGCATCATTCCTTCCAAAGAAATCCCAGGGTTGATCTCCTTCAGAATGGACTGGTTGGATCTCCTTGCAGTCCAAGGGACTCTCAAGTGTCTTCTCCAACACCACAGTTCAAAAGCATCAATTCTTCGGTGCTCAGCTTTCTTCACAGTCCAACTCTCACATCCATACATCATGTGAAATGGGTACATAGCCAATACTTTATAATAACTGTAAATGGAGTTATAACCTTTAAAATTTGAATTAAAACATTTTAATTAAAAATGGTGTTGTCTTAAATGTGTTATCACTTTATAAACTACATATTTATGATGTATTCTTCTCCCAAATAACACAGATTTGCATTAGTGCAGTTTCTGATTCACTGCTTGACTTTTGGAGAGTTTCAGTGGATTTGAGGACTCTTTCTCTGCTCTAAAATAACAGCTCCAGAAAACTAACACACAAATGTCAGTCACACAGCACTTTATTATTGAGGGCCCAAGCTAAAGACAGATTTGGGCATGCTTTCCTCTCACGTCCCACTGCATCTTGGCATTGTCTGTGTGGTAGAACATTTAATATTGCGGACAAACTGCCAGTTTTTGAGAATCACGATTGCCAGGAGAATATAAATAACCTCAGGTATGCGGATGACACCACCCTTATGGCAGAAAGTGAAGAGGAACTAAAAAGCCTCTTGATGAAAGTAAAAGAGGAGAGTGAAAAAGTTGGCTTAAAGCTCAACATTCAGAAAACGAAGATCATGGCATGCGGTCCCATCACTTCATGGGAAATAGATGGGGAAACAGTGGAAACAGTGTCAGACTTTATTTTGGGGGGCTCCAAAATCACTGCAGATGGTGATTGCAGCCATGAAATTAAAAGACGCTTACTCCTTGGAAGGAAAGTTATGACCAACCTAGATAGCATGTTGAAAAGCAGAGAAATTACTTTGCCGACTAAGGTCCGTCTAGTCAAGGCTAGGGTTTTTCCAGTAGTCATGTATGGATGTGAGAGTTGGACTGTGAAGAAGGCTGAGCGCTGAAGAATTGAAGCTTTTGAACTGTGATGTTGGAGAAGACACTTGAGAGTCCCTTGGACTGCAAGGAGATCCAACCAGTCCATTCTGAAGGAGATCAATCCTGGGATTTCTTTGGAAGGAATGATGCTGAAGCTGCAACTCCAGTACTTTGGCCACCTCATGCGAGGAGTTGACTCATTGGAAAAGACTCTGATGCTGGGAGGGATTGGGGGCAGAAGAAAAAGGGGACGACAGAGGATGAGCTGGCTGGATGGCATCACTGACTCGATGGATGTGAGTCTGAGTGAACTCCGGGAGTTGGTGATGGACAGGGAGGGCTGGTGTGCTGCCATTCATGGGGTCACAAAGAGTCGGACATGACTGAGCAACTGAACTGAACTGAACAAATGAATAATGGATAAATCAGTCACCACTGGGAAAGTGAACTTGCATAACTGACCTCACAAGTTAACTGGGTAGATAAGATATACAAAATTAAATAACAATGCAAAGATTGAATTACCCCAAAGGCTTAACTTTCTCAGGGAAGAGTACTGGGGCAGTGGTTATCTTGAAATGAGGAGAAGCTGGACAGAGTGTTGGGTGAGAGTTTAGGCTCTGAAATGAGATAGAATTTGTTGCTTGACACTATCATTTGCCAGTTTTGTAAACTTGGGTAAGTTACTGTCAAAGGACCATGAGATTCCCCTTGGTAACCACAAGTTTGTTTTCTACATCTGTTTTTCCATTTTTGTTTTATAAATAAGTTTATTTGCACCATTTTTTTTAAGGTTCCACATATAAGTGATATCAAGGAGGGGAGACAGAGGGATAAATTAGGAGATTGAGATTGACATATACACATTTATTGTTCAGTCACTAACTGAACAATAATTGTGACTCCATGAACTCCAGCACATCAGTCTCCTCTGTCCTTCAAAATTATCTGCCGGGGTTTGCTCAAACTCAAGCCCATTGAGTTGGTGATGCCATCCAATCATCTCATCTTCTGTCGATCCCTTCTTCTCCTGCCTTCAATCTTTCCCAGCAGCAAGGCCTTTTCCAGTGAGTCAGCTCCTTGCATCAGGTGACCAAAGTACTTCAGCATCAATTCCTCCAGTGAATACTCAGGGTTCATTCCCTTTAGGATTGACTGGTTTGATCTCCTTGCAGTCCAAATGACTCTCAAGAGTCTTTTCTAGCATCACAGTTCAAAAGCATCAATTATTCTGTGATCAGCCATCTTTATGGTCCAACTCTCACATCTGCACATGACTGCTGGAAAAACCATAGCTTTGACTGTATGGACTTTCGGCAGTAAAGTGATGTCTCTGCTTTTTAATAGGTCTGTCACTTCCAAGGAGCAGTGCCTTTTAATTTCGTGGCTGCAGTCACTGTCTGCAATGATTTTAGAGCTCAAGAAAATAAAATCTGCCACTATTTCCACTTTTTCCCATTTATTTTCCATGAAGTGATGGGACCGGATGCCAATTACTATATATAAAAGAGATAGCTAATAAGAATCTACTATATAGCACAAGGGACTCTATTCAATACTCTGTAATGACCTACATGGGAATAAAATCTTAAGAAAAAGAATGGATATATGTATATATATAACTGACTCACTCTGCTGTACACCTGAAGCTAACACACATTGTAATCAACTATACTCCAACAAAAACTATTTAAAAAAAAAAAAAAGGACAAGGCCATTACATACGATCTGATTTAAGGAGACAAAGCAGAATGTATTGTTTACACAGCAAGAGAGAGTAATACTAATCAGGCACAGGCTCAACAGGCTCAGCTAGTCTCCCAAAGGATTTAGGGGAAGCATGCTGTTCACGAAGACTTTCAGAGGCATCTGTAGAAGCCTGGGTAGGGGTGGACACTAAAGGCTGCTGTTAATTGGTTGAAACCCAGAAATGTGTTTGTTGGAGTGGATTCTTATTGGCTGACTTTCAAAAGCAAAGGGCTGTCCCTGATTGGTTGGTTTATAAAGCACATTCACTACAGCAGTTGTTGATCCAGGGACTGGATTTAAAACCAGTTCTGTTGATTCCTTGCTGCCATGGCTACAGAACAATTAATCTTTTCTTATGTACGTGAAAACTTAACCTTTCAAGATTTCAGTTTCTTATCTGTAAACTTCACAGAGTTTATAAGAAGTTTAAAAGATAACACTCAGAGAATTCACACTGTGCTTACCGTGCAGCATTTAATAAAATTATGTTTGTTTTTAAGATACACATGAAGATTTCATTTGTAAGATGAATAGGGTTCCTGTGAACCATGGCCTGAATGTTTTTGTCAGAATACCATGAAACACTGTTATTTACTTCTCTTCCTTTTCTCCACTTTTGGTTGGAAAAAAAAAAAAAAAACTATTATGGTATTTTGTTCACAAGGCCTAATATTGAGTTTAAATGGGCTTGTATTAGCTATGATTCCGTTTGGCTTCTATTCTACCTTAGATTCTGAAGCCATGAGATAAATAGAATGTATGTGCTCCAGCACCCGAGGAGAATGAGTTCAGATAGACTGGACTATTGTCTCCAGTTCTTCTCTCCTACCTGGTTATAGAATTATATGTGACTTTATAGTATCTCCCACCAAGTAAACAGAGTCTGTTCCCCATCCCCAATGATATTGGTGTTGGCCATGTGAATTACTTTAACCAATGAACTGTAGCAGATATAATTCAAGGAAAGGCTTTGGCCTTGCTTTTAGGATTTGGCTGTGAATTTTGCATCTCTGTCATATACCTTGAGATTCACATACTCCATTCAAGAAAAACAAGGAGGTATGTGGAACAGATCTGGACCCAATGTACAGGCTGAAACCAAGCCTAGCTCACCAACAGACCCATGATTGAGAAAAATAAGTACTTGTTGGTGTTAAGTCACTACTTTGAAATGCTTTGTTGTACATCAAAAGCTGACTAATAGATAAAGGAAAGGCATGAGGCAGAACCTGGACAGTTATAGAATGAAAATGAGAAAGGAGCTGGGATGAGGAGTTAAGAAACAGACAAACAAATTAACAACAACAACAAAAAATTGTTATCTTGTTTTGTCTCATCTGTAAAGAGAATGTTAATATATTAATACTGTCTTCCTAGGTAAAAAATAACAAAAGGTAGAGATATCACAGAGACTGAAATATAGACCTTTCGGGGAGAGATACAGAGTAACACAGAAAGATGAAAGTTTAATACTCAGCATTTCACAAACTAAAGTACTAAAGACATAAGTACTTTAGAAGGACATAAGCTGAAAAACTAATGCTAAGACTGGGAAGTTTCTGAAAGAAAAGAGATTTTAGGTGTTGAGACAGTTTTATAAAGGCTTTCTTTTAAAATCACACTACAGATTTGATGGCAACAAAGAAGTGGATATTAAGTAAAAGCATAGAAGATCTCTGAGTCACAGCTAAAAATATGGACGAGTAATAATTACATTGGATGCATTTAATAAGGATGATTCTAACTTTTCTGATCTAGAAGGATCTTACAGATGTCAGAATCATCCATATCAGCATATACCATTTTTAACTAAAAAAACTAATGTACAATATTGAGAAAGCAACACGTCATATCATTTGAACCTTCGAGTTTAAATGTATTATATCATGAAGTTAAATATCATAATTTTTAGAAAGTGTTACCTCTGACTGAACTAATGCTAAAACTTGGGCTAAAACTCCAGAAAAGCTTTGGTTATCTAGGTTGGACCCATTTCCATAAGAGTTCTGTTAATTAATGAGTGTCTAGTTAATTTCTTTCATGAAAAAGATTATAATTTCAGATCCCAAGGGTTTTACAATGACAGCCTAAACAAAGTTGTCTCTTTGAAACCAAACTATAAACTTAGCAGTTTAAATTATATACGCCAGATAACATCTCATAAATTTAGAACGCTCTTCTCAAGATTAGAATGCAATGAAGTTAAACTGTTTATATTTGGAAATTCTGAACTTTTAGAAGAAAGGCCAATTTGTCTGCATCAGCCCTCACTATTTAAAACAGTTCATATGCATTGGTGGCTGTGAGGTTTTAATTTCTCTCCCTGTTATGGTATTATAATAGTAACAACCTTGGGGGGAAAAGTACACATTGTATTTACTTCTAAATTTCATTTTTAAATAACATTCTCAACTTATCTACACAGTCAAAGGAAAAGAAAATTCAGGACCCTCCTTTTTTCCCCACTCAAATTGTTATTGCTGAAAGACTTTGAGCCCAAATTATTTAGATGTACTCTACATTATCTGAATCTGTTGGATAATAATTCAAACTTTCACTTTGGTTCAGCAAAATAGGCTTTGAGGGATAAGTAAATACGGCTGAGGAAATTCTCTGAACTAGCTATTATTTACCAACTAGAATGCTTCATGTACTACTTACATAAAATAGATAATAAGGACCTACTATATAGCACACGGACATCTATTCAATACTCTGTAATGACTTATGTGAGAAAACCTTAAAATGAGTGTTTATATGTATATGTATATCTGATTTACTTTGTTGTACAGCAGACCTAACACAATATTGTAAATCAACTATACGCCAATAAAAATTTTTTTTTTTAAAAAAAAAGAATGTTTCCAGTTACTGTTAACCAACAACACAAGCAAATGTTCTTAAACAACAAAGACCTTTGTATCACATCCTCACAGCACAACCTCCACATGTCTCTGATTTCTGCCCTCTCCCCTTTCTCAAGAGTGCCTCAGACAGACTCCCTCAAGTCTCCTGGCCAGAGCAGATTCATGTGCCTGTTCTTAAACCCATTCCAGCCAAGAAGAGTAGAACCAATTGCCCTAGGACAACTAAAGATTCATTCCTTGGACTGAGGACAGACCCAGATACCCCTTAAGTCCATGGCCTTATTGGGTACAACTGGGTTCAGTACATAGATGGCATGAGGGGAGAATTACAGTTGAACAGACAATTGAGGGTAGCTGCCACAGGCTTTTAGTTATGGTTTTCTAGCTCTTAAACTTTTTTGAACTCTTTTAGGTATGTATTTTAATTCTCAAAACATCTGGCTGGAAAGGTGGAAAATAACTGATTATTCTTATCTTACAAACTGAGGTCCAGAGAAAAAAAGTGGTTGCCCAAGCCCACGAAACTGATAAAAAGACTTTAAATTATGTTATATTCAATTTTTAAATAATCATATGCTATTACATATTCTCCAAATAATAATATATACATTATATTTCCCAAATAATGGGAAACTATGTTCATTACTTTCCCTTTGGAAACATGCAGGCATATTTATATGTTATTTTTTCAGTGTAAGAAAAAACAAACACCTAGGAATCTCCCTGACATGTTCTCCTTCTGACATGAATTTCTCCTTGATAGGCAGTTTATGGTATTATGAATTTGTGTAATAGCCTCACTCAAAGAAAAGACTTTATAATTTGACATGGTAAAAGTAGTTGAAAATTCTTTCAAAAGCAAGATGAACTCATGACACAGTTGGCATAAGCCTGTCCTGTAGGTAGGAGATGACCCTGAATGTTACTGATACAGAATGACAAAGAATGTCACTGGTCTTAAATTCACTTATTGCAATAAAATGCAGAGAGAGGACCATCCGGAGGAGTCAGCCCAACTTCTGCCTCTCAGATGGGCAAATAATGAGATCTTATCTCCCTTTAAATATTTGTAGAAAAAGATCATCTGGTACCTTGCTAAGGTGATTTAAAATGCCTGCTGTTAAATTAAATGTTAAAATTACTCTTGTGATTTTCAAAAGTATGTTATTACTTCTAGAAATTTGTTCCCTAGAAATATGTGCACAAGTACACCAAGATATATGCACCGAGTACTTTACTGTTAGTTAGTTAAGTCGCTCAGTTGTGTCCGACTCTTTGCGACCCCGTGGACTGTAGCCCACCAGGCTCCTCCATCCATGGGATTCTCCAGGTAAGAATACTGGAGTGGGTTGCCATTTCCTTCTCCAAGCAATAAAGAGAACAGCCCCAAATCCCTGCCCTTGAGGAGCCCATGTTCTGGAGGGACCACTCCCCAGGCTCAGAGGACAGCGCACAGTAGGGCCCCAGCTGTTGGTGCCGTTACATTGCTATAATAATGAAAATTTAGGAACAGTACAAACTACCATTAATAAAAGCACAGTTAAATGAATTGTATGTAAATAAATGGAACTTCAGGCAATTCTTTTAAAAAATTGGTAAATTTATATGTGAAAGTGCTGCACTCAATATGGCAGCAATTTGGAAAACTCAGCAGTGGCTACACGACTGGAAAAGGTCAGTTTTCATTCCAATCCCAAAGAAAGGCAATGCCAAAAAATCCTCAAACTACAGCACAATTGCACTCATCTCACATGCTACTAAAGTGATGCTCAAAATCCTCCAAGCCAGGTTTCAACAGTACATGAACCATGAACTTCCAGAGGTACAAGGTGGTANACTAAAGTGATGCTCAAAATCCTCCAAGCCAGGTTTCAACAGTACATGAACCATGAACTTCCAGAGGTACAAGGTGGTATTAGAAAAGACAGAGGAACCACAGATCAAATTGCCAACATCCGTTGGATTATCGAAAAAGCAAGAGAGTTCCAGAAAAACATCTATTTCTGCTTTATTGACTATGCCAAAGCGTTTGACTATGTGGATCACCACAAACTCTGGAAAAAGAGATGGGAATACCAGACCACCTGAACTACCTCTTGAGAAATCTGTATGCAGGTCAGGAAGCAACAATTAGCAACGGCTGGGAGTGGAACAACAAACTGATTCCAAATCACGAAAGAAATACATCAAGGCTGTATATTCTCACCCTGCTTATTTAACTTATATACAGAGTACATCATGAGAAATGCTGGGCTGGATGAAGCACAGCTGGAATCAAGATTGCTGGGAGAACTATCAAGAAGAACTAAAGAGCCTCTTGATGAAAGTGAAAGAGGAGAGTGAAAAACTTAACTTAAAACTCAACATTCAGAAAATGAAGATCATGGCATCCGGTCCCATCACTTCATGGCAAATAGATGGAGAAACAGTGAAAATAGTGACAGATGTTATTTTGGGGGGCTCCAAATTCACTGCAGATGGTGACTACAGCCATGAAATTAAAAGACGCTTGCTCCTTGGAAGAAAAGTTATGACCAACCTAGACAGCATATTAAAAAGCAGAGACATTACTTTGCCAACAAAGGTCCATCTAGTTAAAGCTATGGTTTTTCCAGTAGTCACGTATGGATGTGAGAGTTGGACTATAAAGAAAGCTTAGTGCCAAAGAATTGATGCTTTTGAACTGTGGTGTTGGAGAAGACTCTTGAGAGTCCCTTGGACTGTGAAGATGGACCTCTTAAAGGAAATCAGTCCTGAATATTCACTGGAAGGAGTGATGCTGAAGCTGAAACTCCAATACTTTGG
>SJYQ01008894.1:70292-83559 GCA_006410935.1 Redunca redunca | reverse complement strand
AAAAAAAAAAAAAAAAAGTTAGACTGCAATCAGTGTTCATTGTTAACAATAGGAAGCGTGTGAATTAAAAACCCAGAAATATTAAAAGTACTTGCTCCTCAGCCTTCCCCCAATACTAGTCTCTTAGGAAATCTGCTTTATTCCTCACTCCTTTATGGCAAGCAGCAGACTACAAGGAGACCAGGTAACAAATGAGTGGAAAAGGACTGGTCCCTGGCTGGCCCAATTTAGGCAGGTCATCAGTTTTTGTGGTCTCATCCAAAGAGAAGCCAAGCCAATTAGATTGTCTCCTTCAAGGATCTGAACTAAAAGGTCAAGGGGGAAAGTTACCTGACACGTGGGTGCTTGAACTAAAGATTCGTGTAGAATTTGGGCTAAAGTGACCATTTCAGAGCCATATTCTCTGAAGAGATAGAGACACAGAGAAAGCTGGTTGGGAGTGAGAGGTCAGAGTGGCCACCTGGGGAGGAAAGGGGAAGCCACACCACAGAAAGGCAAAGATGGGAAGTGGCTGGCACTTGAGACTGTCTCAGTTCCCACAGACTCCGCAGCCTGGTTGCTTAGTTTGTCCTTGATGATTCTGGGGCAACCTTCGGTCCTTGTGTGGGTGCTCAGGCACCTCAGTCATAACCAACTCTTTGAAACCCCATGGACTACAGCCCACCAGGCTCCTCTGTCCATGGGACTCTCCAGGCAAGGATCCTGGAGTGGGTTGCCATACCCTCCACCAGGGGATTTACTTGATCCAGGGATCAAACCCAATTCTACTCCATTGCAGGATGATTCTTTACCCACTGAGCCATCTGGGAAGCCCCCTTGGTGTCCTTAGGATAACCTTATTTTTACTTAAATTAGAATAAGTTTTTTTTTTTTCCTTTTAACAAGAGAGAACAGACTCCTGGCCATCAACTATATACCATGTACTTAACACAGACAATCTGGTTTAGTTATTAACACAATCCTATTACCCATTTACTTTAGCAAGAAATAAATGAACTTTTCAGAAAAATTAATCAAGTCATCCAAAGTTGAATGGCTATCGAATGAAAGATCTGAACTTTGAACCAAAGTCTGTCCAACTCCATAGCTAATGATTTTCATCCTATTCTGAAAGAACAGAATACAAGTACTATAGGAACTCATGAAAAACAGACTTCTTTTGATTAAGGTATACAGATAAAGCTTGATTAGGGGAGCAAGGACTTGAGCAGATTTTAAAAGGTGAGTAGAATTGAGAAGCACAGTATAATATTTTGAAGTAGTGATGGAATGTCATTCTAGGTATAGGCACAACATAACTAAAATCATGATGAAGACAATGAGAACATGAGGCAAGACTAGAGAGAGAAAAAAGTCTGGCATCAGTGAGAAGAGCCTTCATTTTGGAAGGATAGTATGAAATTAGATTAGCTTACACTTGGCAAACCTGAATTCTTGACCTTATCTATTTAATAATACTAAATGCTTGCTAAATATTTTTGAGCCTTTAGTACAATGTGTAAATGGCCTTATTCCTACAATTTAAGAGCTGGGATTCTAAGCAAATAAGTTATTTTAGAAGTGAACAAAGACAAACCCTAAGAAATTTTATATCTCTAGCCATGCTCATTTCCCAACCTCCCTCCCCAAAAAAGAAATCTTACTGACTCTAGGGAAACCACAAGAATTTCCAAATTTGGAACCACTGATAACATCACTATAAAAGTAAATGCCCTGACTCACCCTCTGGCCAAAGATACATTCAGCTGTTACACTCAAGTACAGGTAGATAGTTTATCCATATAACGGAAGTACATTTTTTAAATTACTCTATTATAAAAATAAATTTAAAAGAAAGTTTCTAAAATTCACTTAGAAGAAATTGTACCCACAGTAATCAAATCCCCTGGGGGAATACTATGGTACATTATTACTCTGGTAAAAGTTCATTGTTTTTTCAGTTGCTTCTCTTTCCTTGCCACCCACGCATCGTTAACCCATTCATTCTGGCTTATCTTCTCTCTTTGAATGTAACAGAATGGGTGCCCTAAGCAACAGAAACTCATTTTCTTATGGAACTAGAGACTAGACACCCAAGGTCAAGGTGTCAGCAAGGCTGCTTTCCTCTGAGGCCTCTCTCTGGCTGGCAGGTGGCTGTCTCCTCATGGTGTCCTCACATGGTTTTTGGTCTTTATTCTGTGTGCTCACATCCCTCTTGTCACTTTTTGTGTGTCTAAATTTCCTTTTCCTATAAAGACTCAGGATAAATTGGATAAGGGCCCATCCTAATGACCTCACTGTAACTTAATCATGTCTTTAAAGGCCCTGTCTCCAAATGCAATCTCATCCTGAGGCACTGGGGGTCAGGACTTAGACATACGAACTTTGAGGTGACCCAGGCAGCCCATAATACTGTGGCTTCCTAATCAATAAAACTAAATGCCTTTTTCTGTATTCAATATCCTTAAATTCTCTGTGGCATTTAATCATGCTGTTGACTTCTTCCTCCCTTTCTTTGAGGAATACATCACAGCATCTCACACCTCTGTGCCTTTCCACACACTAATTTTTCTTCCCTCTTTACTTCCATTCCCAGTTGAACATCATTCCTTTGAGATCCTTTCCATGACTTTCCCAGTCACCTTGTAGGTACCCTCTACTCGCCTATCATAGCAATAAGAATAATAATAGAAAAAATGATTTAAAAAAAGAGGAGGAGCTAACATTTGTTGAGTAGTTTCTGTGTGCTGGCACTGTTCAAAGTCCCTGACATTGCTTAACTTTTAATAATAAACCCAATAGGCACAATTATCATTCCCATGGTATAGATAACAATATTGAGGCATACACAGTTGCAGTGAGTCACAGTTATAGCTGTTTGCTTATCTACAAGATTTTAACCTCTGTGGAGGCTATTGTAGCAATTCCTGGTTCTTAACATGTTGTTTTACTTGCAGCTCCCTACACAGAGTTCTGTGCTTAGTCACTCAGTCGTGTCTGACTCTTTGAGACCCAATGGACTGTAGCCCCCCCAGGCTCCTCTGTCCGTGGGGATTCTCCAGGCAAGAATATTGGAGTGGATTGCCATGCCTTCCTCCAGAGGATCTTCCTAAACCAGGGACAGAACTCAGGTCTCCCTAAGGTGAATCCTTCACCATCGGAGCCACCAGGGAAGCCAGTTCTAGTTCCACTGAATTGATGTGAGCTGCATTGTGACTCTGTGCTTCTAGCTCTCCTTCTCCTCCCTGTCTGGCAACTTCTCTTCTAAATGCTTTGTTGACTCTTTTTCCTCTCCGCACCCTGTAAGTGCAGTTTTCCTTTTTTTTTTTTTAACCCTGAGAGTTCTTATCCTTCTGTTTCTCTCTACATATACTCTTTCAAAAGGATCTCACCTTCTAGAAGTGTCAGCTCTCACAGATGTTCAGATAACTCCTGGATGTACATCTATAGTTCTGACCACTCTCCTAAAGGCAGGTGCCTTTCCACCTGCCTCCGTGCTAACTTTGGCAGGAAGTCCTACTGCTTTTCAGTGTCCAAAGTGAAATCATGATGCTGTCTAAGGCAGCTTTTTGCATTTACTCCCATTTATCTTTATGGCAGCAGTACTCTCTCACTCACCCAAGTTGATACCAAAAAATTAATCTCAATTCTTTTCGGTTGTCTCCTATAGCCAGTCAGTTGCTAGTCGTATAGCTCCTTACACTGCAATTCCCATTCTTGGTTCTGCTAATTCCCATTTTTACTGTATCCACTCAAGACCTCATTACCTCAAGTCCAGACTTTCACATTGACTTCCTAACTGAACTTCCTTCTTACATTCTGTGCTTGAATATGGTGCCACATTCATCTTCCTATAGGGTCACTCTGATCGTATCACACATACTCTCAAAGCCTTTAGAGACTCTTGACTCAAATGAATTATGGATAATTTCCTCAACCTGACATCTAAAGCCCTTCTCAGCAAATTGTCCTTTCCTTTGTTCCTATTCATTTGAACCTTTTTCATTCTCTATATTGCACAAAGACCCAATTTTTGCTCACAGAATCTTTCATACTTTCTCACTTCTGTCTCTCCTGCAGCCTAGAATAACCCCTACCTACCCCCAACATGCACACCAATTCCACCAACCAAATTCTATCGAGCCTTCAAACCTCAAATGCAAGTTCTTCAGTGATATGACCTGGATGTGCTTTCTCCTGCTTTTGACATTTTGAATTGAAACACCTCTGGGTCACTGTCATGGCAAGAGATACTAAATTTTGTTCTACATTGTATTGTTTGCTTGCGAATTTACCTTGTCCTCCTATTTATGGTAGGCTCCTTAAGGGAAAGAGTTTGCTCAGCTATAGAGCTGAGCACAATACCTTGTATGTGCATGATACTCAAAATATTTGTTAAATTGAATCATCATAGAAGTAGTGGCAGAAGCAAGAACCATCATTTCTGGCAAAGGAGCTGTCTACTTTCTTCAACCTTACTTATACTATTACTTATTAAGGGATCATAAGCAATAAAGCTGTGATTCTTCTGTATCTTCCACTTACACGACTGCTTTCATACAGTCTGTTATACTTGATGTATGTGAAGGAGCAGGAGAAGGGTCACAGCCATAAGTATCTTCTGAAGAGATTCTCTAGCATACAGAAGGTTTGTATTTTAATATCCTCCTTAGATGTCAAGAATGAAACATCCAAAGTAGGACATCTCTCAGCTAGAAGTAGGCCATTTTCAAAAGACCATAACAACAGGTGTTCCTGGAATACCCTGGAGTTTTGATTCAGTTCTATTTCTGCAAGATTGCAAAAAAAAACTGATATGAGTGATTACACACAGCATAATGGGATTTAACATTTTTCTGCTTGGAAAAGATAGAAAAGATTTAAGCCAAACTTCAACTGATTCTTTCCAAACAAACAAACAAACAAAAAAAAAACAAGGAAACAAAAAGGATTACTAAATATAAATGTTCTACCTGAAGACCCCTTTGAATAGCACAGTGAAACACTGGCTTGAAGCAATTTCCTGACCCTCACACTCAAGACCTAACCTTAATCCCATTTCAGACTTTTTCATCAAAATCATTAAAGGTTATGCAAGGAGTCTGATGCCTCTTTAATTCTCCAGTATAATATGATTCCATAAGATTTAAGGTTGACATCTAGGCCTCTTAGGGCCATGTGAGAAAACCAGATAGGAGAAGAACATGCCACTCACGCTTACCACCCAGGACACTCATAGCCCAAACCCACCAGGACTGCTCTCACTCCATGTAACTGGGTGCTCAAATGTGCACCTCTACAAAATGCTTGCTATATTCATAGCCTTAGTTCCAAGCCATTTGTCATGGTCTAATTTCCCCGTGCTTTTCACTTCTACAAAATAAATAATGGATGTTAATGGCTTAAACGCTGACTGGCTAATCATCTTCCTTTCCTTGATATCTAGATATCCAGAGTGCTTAGAGTCTTTGGAGGGTCTCACTCCCTCAATATCCAGGGATCAGGACCAGGATTGGACAGAACTGCCTCAGAGGGACTGACTCTTCAAACTCAGACAGCTCTTGTAAGCACCCTTAAAATTTGATGAATGTCTGTCTTTTGTTTGCCCTCAAAGATATTCCTTGCCCTTCCTCTTGCCAGGCTCTGTTTGACAGCCTCCCTTGTCTTCTGATTTCCGGGTAAATTCATCCAATGGGAAGAATTAACAGAGAACTGGAGAGATGCTGCAGAGAAAATGTTATGGTATTTATATCCCTTTCTTTCCTTCCTGTGGGTCTCTGTAAGCATCCATGTTGCCATAACTCTGGCAGCCCTTCCCCTGATGGCCCACTCCCTTCAAGGCACCCTCCTCAAGGCTCTCTTTCCAGCCAAGTATCTCGGGTTCTCCCACTGACATTCCAAACTCAGGGGCAGCAGTGTCTTTCTGCTTTGTGAGTCTCTGACTGTCTCATTATCCATTTGCTTTGTCATTTATCTATGACCTCTACAACTTCTCCCTTGTCTTAATTTTTTTTGGCTTGAAAGAGACAGGTGGTTTCCATTTTCTAAATGGACTATGACTAATATAAGGAGTATTCCAGTGGTTTAAGATATAATTGAATTACTGTGGGTGATGGTCTTAGAGTTGAATGAGACCATCTGGTACTCACAGATCTAAGATCCTTAACCCAAGATGAACTTCCAAATAACCTGAAGAACGTTTTCAAAATCTAGATTCTGAGCTCCTGTTTAAGGTTTGTGGAGGAGGTACCTCAGATACAAGCAATATTTTAAATCACCACAGGTGAATCTGAGGTACACTCCTGGTTAAGAACCAGCGTTCCAAGGTAACAATTTTAAAAATCTATTTTAAAATCTAATTTTTATCATGTTGACAGAATAGGAAAGAAAATCAAACTACTGAAATTGTCTACATTAGTTATGTGTATTTGACACCTGTATCTACACTTTTAATTTCCTGTCAATGTTCTGCTCCCTGCCCAGGTGGGTGGCTTCTATGAACTCATCATTTAGGCTTCTTTGCCCTCTGGCTTCTGATTTGGTTGTTGGGAGGTAATTGCTAGAGATCATAAGGTGAGAAGACAGAAAAGCTGGAGTCTGTGCAGCCCATGGTCTCCATGCTGCATTGGATTCTGGCCATAGTTGCATTCTAGAGCCAGACATCCTGGAGTGCAAAGGTAAGTGGGCCTTAGGAGGCATCACTACAAAGTTAATGGAGGTGATGGAATTGCAGCTGAACTATTTCAAATCCTAAAAGATGATGCTGTTAAAATGCTTCATTCAATATGCCAGTAAATTTGTAAATCTCAGCAGTAGCCTCAGTACTGGAAAAGGTCAGTTTTCATTCCAATCCCAAAGAAAGACAATGACAAAGATTATTCAAACTACTGAACAACTGTACTCGTTTCACATGCTAGCAAGGTAATGCTCAAAATCCTTCCAGCTAAGCTTCAGGAGTATGTGAACTGAGAACTTCCAGGTATACAAGCTGGATTTAGAAAAGGCAGAGGAACCAGAGTTCAAATTGCCAATATTCATTGGATCATAGAAAAAACAAGAGAATTCCAGAAAAACATCTATTTCTGCTTCACTGACAATGCTAAAACCTTTGACTGTATGGATCACAACAAACTGGGGAAAATTCTTAAAGAGATGGGAATACCAGGCCACCTTACCTGCTTCATGCAAAATCTATATGCAGGTCAAGAAGTAACAGAACTAGGCATGGAACAACAGACTGGGTCCAGATTGGGAAAGGAGTATGTCAAGGCTGTATATTGTCACCCTGGTTATTTAACTTATATGTAGATCACATCCTGCAAAATGCCAGGCTAGACAAACCACAAGCTGGAATCATAATCACTGGGAAAAATATCAACAACCTCAGATACACAAATGATACGATCCTTATGGCAGAAAGTGAAGAGGAACTAAAGAGCCTCTTGATGAAGGCAGAAGAGGAGAGTGAAAAGTCTGACCTAAAACTCAACACTCAAAAACTAAGATCACGGCCTCCAGTCCCATCACTTCATGGCAAATAGATGGGGAAACAATGCAGACTGTATTTTATTGGGCTCCAAAATCACAGCAGATGGTGACTGTACCCGTGAAATTAAAAGACACTTGCTCCTTGGAAGAAAAGTTATGGCAAACCAGGAGAGATCAGTTCAGTTCAGTCACTCAGTCATGTCTGAAGGGGACGACAGAGGATGAGATGGTTGGATGGCATCATCTATTCAATGGACATGAGTTTGAGCGGCCTCTAGGAGATGGTGAAGGACAGGGAAGCCTGGCCTGCTGCAGTCCATGGGGTTGCAGAGTTGGACACAAATGAGCAACTAAACAACAATGTTTATAGTTCCTTTCTTTCATGGCCCCAAACTGTCTTCCAGTTTTATAACACTATCAGTTTCCCTTGACCTTTCAGGCCTACTATTTGGACCTGACTTCCACCAGATGCTGCATGTTTCATTACCCTTGTGGATTCTCTTACCTTCATCCTCCTCTGTTAGCAGCTGCTTCATTAATCTCTGCTCAGTTAATCCTTCTAAGTACACATTCTTTCCTCGTGGACTCTAGCAGAGATATTGCCTATCTAGAAATTTTAATGAACATAACTTTAGATTGTTTTTAAAAATCATAAAAGTGAAAGTGTTAGTTTCTCAGTCATGTCCAACTCTGCGACCCCCGTGGACTGTAGCCCACGGAGTGAGTATCCATTCCCTTCTCCAGTGGATCTTCTGAGCCCAGGGACTGAAACTGCATCTCCTATATTGCAGATAGATTTTTACCATCTGAGCTACCAGTGAAGCCCCCTTAAAAATCAGAACCACTTTACAATATTATGAAAGTGTTACAAAATTGTAGTATCACAGGGCATTTAATTATATCCTGTTTTAACGTATATTTGGAAGGAATATTTGGCTCATCATATAAGATAATTTATTAATATAAAAGTCAAGATGTGATATCTACACTATTTCACCTATTTATGATAATGTTTAAACAAAGCTTCTCTTCTGAGAGTTTTTTTAATAATAGTGACAAAGAAGTGTGCTATCTGACAAGTGAGTCTGAACTCACTTGTTAGAGTTCAAGCCATTCTGCTCTTTCCTTCTACTAACTGTATATTTTGAATCCATCCTGATCCATCTGTGATGCCCCACAATAACCTAAGTTCCTTTGAAGTCTGCAACCAACTTATCTGATGTCTCTTTCTCTTCACCATCTGTGCTAAAGCACTTTATTTCTTTTTAGCCCAAAGTAATTTCCTTTCCACTTTCCATCAATGTGCCTTACCAAGAACTACTCTGACCAGATGAAGAATGAAATAAAATGAAGGAACACAAGCTAGAAGATGTAAATGAAAAATCACAGAAAAGAAGGGAAAAAAGACAGAGTAAAAGATATATACACTATCTTGTTACCATTTCATTTAGTTGCCTACAATTTCCAGACATAGCCCTTGCTGTCAATTATAGGGGAAACTTGAAATCTTTAAAACTCCTGTATTCCTTTCCAAGGACCCTTTACTAGTTAATGGCTACAAGTAGTTTCATTGAAGAAAGAAACAAGAAATATGGTGAAGGAAAAGAGGAAGATACATGAAAAAACATGACTTATCAGTAAGGGGCATGCACGCACAGATGATACTGATTTTGGAGCAAATAAACAGAACAGGCATGAGTTTGGACCCTTCGTTTGATTACCTAGTACAACCTCTTTCCATCTCATGTTGAATGTTCTCATCCGACTCAATATCACCAGCAGTTAAAATATACTTGATATTCTATTTTGCTTCTTTTTCTAAACTGATTGGTAATTCTTTATAGTTTCTTACTTCTTCAAATACTTTCATGCTTGATTTCCTTGTTTCACACATAATCCTTTCAAGCCTATGTCTAATCATTTCCTTATCTGTTTCTAAGGCCTATTGTTTTTACCGGGTTTTGTTGGGTTTTCCTTATATGCTTACTTCTTCTTTACTTTGAACTGCTTATGGAAATGTTTGAGGATTGGGATTAGAATGGGTTTCTTTCAAGACGGTTTGTATTTGCTCTACCAAACTGCTGAGGCACTACAAGTTTATAATCACTTGAGTTTATTTTTGGCCTGAAGTTTTCTGGACACCACAAAGGTAATGTGATTTTGTGCTACAAACCCATGTAGGGCCAATTCACAGTTCCAAGTTCAAAATGGCATAGTTTTCCCAATCTATTCGAAACCAAGGTTTGAGCCAGTTGATTAGTCTAACAGTTGCCTGGGAGGTAGTTATTACTATTCCATCATGTTGTTGAGAATAAAGACCTTCAAGGAGGGGTCCCAATTTTACATGACTATGATTTCCAAATAGACTTCCCATTGTGAGAAGCCTTGGGTTTTTCTCTTGTTCTCTGTATCCTATGAAGGCCTATAGAGTCCAAGTTCATCCTATGTTGTAAATGTTCTCAAGTTGAGCTCTGGGCTCTGGGCTCTGGGCTCTCAACTGAGCTCTGGGCTCAGTTTACTTCTTGAAATGTCTGTTTTTACATGGTCACCAGTTTAAAATTCATCACTCTTTTAAGTGCATCCATGCTCTTTAGATGTTTTGTTTCCCATAAGTTTTGGTTATTTTCAATGGGATTCAAATATTTAGATTACCACAGCTCCAAAAATAGAGATATAGGAGGAGTATTTTCATAACTCTGGACTCTGAAAAGACTTTTTTAAATGAGTGTCTTTTTAAACAGCACAACACTGAGTAACTAGTCAGTTTCTTTGAATGCAGCTGCATATTTTAAATAGCAAAAATATTCTTCATATGAGCATTTCTTATGCTGGGAAACACTAAGGGCATAAAGTTTTAAACATAGCTTTCTGAAGGATGTCCTCTAAGGAGACAGAGGAAAGTTAGCCATGAATGTTGTTTCAAGGAAACAAAGTTCTGTATTCTGGATAATTAGCCCCTCAATATGCTTTACAATAAAACAAATTTTGATTTACTAAGTTTGAAAACATTGAATACTACATTAACCATATGATATTATCCTGGAGATTAATAAAATACATTACCATAGAAAGGCTGAAAAGACTTCTAAAATAGAGAAATCTTATTTTTGTGAAACTGATTTGAAGCTGAAATTTTTCCTTTTTTCTAGAAGAGAGGAAACTAGCATGCCATATAAAATATTTTGTGAACCTTGCCTTAAGATATGAGCCAGCATGTTATACGCCAAAGATAAAGAATTTTCATAACAGAATACATAATACCTCCCTTATATGATTTTTATCAATAAATTATTAGCTGCAAATGAATGACAGAGAAATAAAGATTCAAAGTTTCTAACAAGATTCAGAATAGCAGGCATTCCATCCTTCCTCACTCCTTCTTAGATTATCTTTTTCATTCACCTTCTTGGACAGCATACTCTCCTGTTTTCCGCTGCTTTACTGGCTGATCATTCCCAGGCTTCACTGCTAGTTTCTTCTCACCTACTCAGTGTCCCAATGGTTAGTGCTTAGATATCCTCTCTATTTACACTCATGACAATGGTGATCTTATCTGGTCTTAAAACCTAACATGTTTATGCCGAGATTCCCAAATTTATATCTCCAACCCAGACTTCTTTCTTCAACCCCAACTTCAAATATGCAGCTGTCCACTTGACATCTTCACTTGGATGGTTCAGACTCAATCCTCCCAAAACTGAATTTCTGAACCCCAAATCTGCTCCTCCTATATCCTTTGCTGTCTTACTTAATGTCCTTTGTTCCAGATGCCAAAACCCTGAAGGTATCATATTTGCATTCCCTCTTTTTCTAACCATGTAAATCCAATCCACCAACAAATTCTATTGATTCTATCTTTAAGGTATATCCAGAAAAAAAACTTTCTCCTCCTCCAATGCTCCATTCTTGATCCAGGGCACCATCAACTCTTACCTAGATTATTAATAGATCCTCACTAATCTTCAACCTTTAATCATCCTTCCTTGCCTACTGTATCAGTCAGGTTCCTCTAGAGAACAAAACCAATAGGAAGCTGATAGATATAGATACACACAGAGACACACTCAAATATATATATATAGATAGATAGATAGATAGATAGATAGATATGGAGGGTGGGAAGAGAGAGAGATACAAAAAGAGAGAAAAGGTTATTATAAGTAATTAGTTCATCCAATTATGGAAGCTGACAAGTCTCAAGATTTGTTTTCAATAAGCTGAAGACCCAGGAAAGCCAATGGTATAGTTTCAGTCCAAGTTCAAAGGCCTAAAAACTAGGAAAGCCAATAAAGTAATTCCAGTCTAAAGACAGGTCAGCAGGCTCAAGACCTTAAAAATCTGATGTTTCAGTTCATTTTTCAAAGCAGGAAAAAAGCCCAATGCCCCACTCAAAGACAGGCATTAGAAATTCCATTTTATTTGGAAGGTCAGTTCAGTTCAGTTCAGTCGCTCAGTCGTGTCCGACTCTTTGCAATCCCATAAATAGCAGCACGCCAGGCCTCCCTGTCCATCATCAACTCCCGGAGTTCACTCAGACTCACATCCATCAAATCAATGATGCCATCCAGCCATCTCATCCTCTGTTGTCCCCTTCTTGTCCTTCCCCCAATCTCTCCCAGCATCAGAGACATTTCCAATGAGTCAACTCTTCACATGAGGTGGCCAAAATACTGGAGTTTCAGCTTTACCATCATTCCTTCCAAAGAAATCCCAGGGTTGATCTCCTTCAGAATGGACTGGTTGGATCTCCTTGCAGTCCAAGGGACTCTCAAGACTCTTCTCCAACACCACAGTCCAAAAGCATCAATTCTTCAGTGCTCAGCCTTCTTCACAGTCCAACTCTTGCATCCATACATGACCACAGGAAAAACCATAGCCTTGACAAGACGGACCTTAGTCGGCAAAGTAATGTCTCTGCTTTTCAATATACTATCTAGATTGGGGTCATAACTTTTCTTCCAAGGCGTAAGCGTCTTTTAATTTCATGGCTGCAGTCACCATCTGCAGTGATTTTGGTGCCCCAAAATAAAGTCTGACATGGTTTCCACTGTTTCCCCATCTATTTCCCATGAAGTGATGGGACCAGATGCCATGACCTTCGTTTTCTGAATGTTGAGCTTTAAGCCAACTTTTTCACTCTCCACTTTCACTTTCATCAAGAGGCTTTTTAGTTCCTCTTCACTTTCTGCCATAAGGGTGGTGTCATCTGCATATCTGAGGTTATTGATATTTCTCCTGGCAATCTTGATTCCAGCTTCTGCTTCTTCGAACCAAGCGTTTCTTATGATGTACTCTGCATATAAGTTAAATAAGCAGGCTGACAATATACAGCCTTAACATACTCCTTTTCCTATTTGGAACCAGTCTGTTGTTCCATGCCCAGTTCTAACTGCTTCTTCCTGACCTGCATACATATTTCTCAAGAGGCAGGTTAAGTGGTCTGGTATTCCCATC
This sequence comes from Redunca redunca, assembly GCA_006410935.1. Classification (NCBI taxonomy): domain Eukaryota; kingdom Metazoa; phylum Chordata; class Mammalia; order Artiodactyla; family Bovidae; genus Redunca; species Redunca redunca. Next base: position 70,638 of record SJYQ01008894.1, on the reverse strand, counting down.
TCTTTCAGAATTTTCCACAGCTGATTGTGATCCACACAGTCAAAGGCTTTGGCATAGTCAATAAGGCAGAAATAGATGTTTTTCTGGAACTCTTTTGCTTTTTCCATGATCCAGCAGATGTTGGCAATTTGATCTCTGGTTCCTCTGCCTTTTCTAAAACCAGCTTGAACATCAGAAAGTTCATGATTCACGTATTGCTGAAGCCTGGCTTGGACAATTTTGAGCATTACTTTACTAGCATGTGAGATGAGTGCAATTGTGCAGTAGTTTGAGCATTCTTTGGCATTGCCTTTCTTTGGGATTGGAATGAAAACTGACCTTTTCCAGTCCTGTGGCCACTGCTGAG
>SJYQ01008894.1:42471-69629 GCA_006410935.1 Redunca redunca | reverse complement strand
GACTCTTTTGTTGACCACGATGGCTACTCCATTTCTTCTGAGGGATTCCTGCCCACAGTAGTAGATATAATGGTCATCTGAGTTAAATTCACCCATTCCAGTCCATTTTAGTTCTCTGATTCCTAGAATGTCAACGTTCATCTTGCCATCTCTTGTTTGACCACTTCCAATTTGCCTTGATTCATGGACCTGACATTCCAGGTTCCTATGCAATATTGCTCTTTACAGCATCGGACCTTGCATCTATCACCAGTCACATCCACAGCTGGGTATTGTTTTTGCTTTGGCTTCATCCCTTCATTCTTTCTGGAGTTATTTCTCCACTGATCTCCTGTAGCATATAGGGTACCTACTGACCTGGGGAGTTCCTCTTTCAGTATCCTATCATTTTGCCTTTTCATACTGTTCATGGGGTTCTCAAGGCAAGAATACTGAATGGTTTGCCATTCTCTTATCCAATGGACCACATTCTGTCAGACCTCTCCACCATGACCCACCCATCTTGGGTTGGCCTGCGGGCATGGCTTGGTTTCATTGAGTTAGACAAGGCTGAGGTCCTAGTGTGATTAGATTGACTAGTTTTCTGTGAGTATGGTTTTAGTGTGTGTGCCCTCTGATGCCCTCTTGCAACACTTACCATCTTACTTGGGTTTCTCTTACCTTGGACATGGGGTATCTCTTCATGGTTGCTCCAGCAAAGCACAGCCGCTGCTCCTTACCTTGGACGAGGGGTATCCCCTTACCGCCGCCCTTCCTGACCTTCAGTGTGGGGCCTTTGGAAGATAGTTAGCCTTTTGTCCTACCCAGGCTTTCAACTGATTGAATGTGGCCCACCCACATTAGAGAGGACAATCTGCTTTACTCAGTCTTTTGATTTAAATCTCAAATTCATCCTAAAATAACTTTGAAGTGAACTGAAGTGAAGTCACTCAGTCTTGTCCGACTCTTTGCGACCCCATGGACTGTAGGCCACCAGATTCCTGCATCCATGGGATTTCCCAGGCAGGAATACTGGAATGGGCTGCCATTTCCTTCTCCAGGGGATCTTCCCAACCCAGGGATCGAAACCAGGTCTCCGCATTGCAGGAAGACGCTTTAACCTCTGAGCCACCAGGGAAGCCAAAATTAACTTTGAAGAGACTCCCAAAATAATGTTTGACTAAATGGGTACCCATAGCTCATTTACATTAACACATAAAATTAACCATTATACCCAATATAATCAATGTTCATTATAAGACACAGATTGTTCTATTAAAACAAAATCTGTATCTTATCATGCTTCAACTTCATTTGCTTCCCATCTGTTTATAATCATTTATAAGGCCCTCTCCAGTGTGCACCCCTTATTCTTCATTTCCTCTTTCTTCAATTTCTGATGCTCATTTAGCTCTTGAGCATCATTCTAGTTTTCCTGCTCCCCACTCAGGGTCTTTACACTTCTGTTCCTTCTGCCTGGATTGCTTGTCCTCTCAGATATCTATCTGGATCAATCATTCCCATCAATTCTTTCTTTGCTTCAGTATTATCTTCTCAGTAAGATTTTCCCTGGCCATGCTATCCAAAATTTACCCTCTGCATTCCATGCTCCTTATCATTGCCACTGCTTGAAATTTTTCTCCATTGTGTTTATCACCATGAAACAAACTGAATTTTATCATTTATTTTATTTTCTTCCTATGTCACTAGAAGATAAGCTCCATAAGGGCAGAGAATTTTGTCTGCTTTATGCATATCATATTCCTGGTGCCTAGAAAATTCCTGAAGCACAGAAAATGTTTACTAAATATTTTTAAATGAATGCAGGCTCTCCATCTTCATATATGTTTCACTGTGAAAAAATTTAAATCTGACATTTTTTCTCACTTTAAATAACAAGTTTTCTGACTAAAAACAAAGAGGCTGAAAAAGTACCTGTAGGATGGATTTCTCAAATAGGAGCTCCTGCTCTGTTTATGTTCTGAGATAAGTACTCAATGGAAGCCTTGTAATTTTTTTTTTAATAGGAAATGGCTAGAAAATACTTTTCACTTCAACTGGAACAGAAAACACTAGGTTTGGGATCTCAAAATATCTCTTATAGTGTTAAAGAGGCTTTGCCATGTTAATTTTTCTCAACTCTTTGATCACCATTATTTTTCTATGAAAATCAACTGTAGAGCAGAGATAGACAGAGTAGATTCTCCATTTAAGAGGAAAATGATCAATTTGAACCTACCCCAAAAGTTCAGACCCAACATGGAGATATGTCGTGTAGGTCTAATTTTTAAGTGATCAATAATGCTGGTTCCTTAGAGAGGTATGTGAAATTCCTTCTCCATTCAGTCCACTGGGTAACATTTATGAATAATAACATCGTTGAGGAAAGTTTGCTCATCTTTCGCTTTTTTACTTAAGTTGTCCTTCCACAGAGGCCCAGCACATGGGATTAATTTCTTACTAATCCAAATCATCTAGAATTAAAATATTGTATCTTAGTCATTCCTAACCCAAACATTTTAGTTACCTGTAATTTTAACTGAGTCAAGTTTCAAAAGGTCCACAAGACATGGAAAATTAATATCTACTGCTTTGCCTACTTTGCAACAGTTACTAGGCTAGGCGTGTGTGTGTGTGTGATTCCTCATAATGGACTATGAGATGGGCAATGTTACCCCCATGTCCACAGGTGAAGTAATTTGACTGAGGCTAAACCCTTTGACTGTGTATATCACAACAAAATGTGGAAAATTTTAGAGATTTGGGAATACCAGACCACCTTACCTGCCTCCCGCAAAACCTGTATGCAGGTCAAGAAGCAACAGTTTGAACCAGGCATGGAACAACAGTCTGGGTTCAAATTGGGAAAAGAATGTGTCAAGGCTGTATATTGTCATCCTGCTTATTTAATTTACATGCAGAGTACGTCATGCGAAATGCCAGTCTAGAGGAAGCACAAGCTGGAATCATAATTTGCCAGAAGAAATATCAATAACCTCAGATATGGAGATGACACCACCCTCATGGCAGAAAACGAAGGGGAATTAAAGAGCCTCTTGAGGAAGGTAAAAGCGAAGAGTGAAAAAGCTGACTTAAAACTCAACATTCAAAAAACAAATATCGTGGCATCCAGTCCCATCACTTCATGGCAAATAGATGCAGAAACAATGCAAACAGTGACAGACTTTATTTTCTTGGGCTCCAAAATTACTGTGTACAGTGACTGCAGTCATGAAATTAAGACGCTTGCTCCTTGGAAGAAAAGCTATGACCAACCTAGGCAGCATATCAAAAGGCAGAGACATTAGTTTGCCAACAAAGGTCCGTGCAGTCAAACCTATGCTTTTTCAATGGTCATGTACACATGTGAGAGCTCAACAATAAAAAAGGCTGAGAGCTGAAGAACTGATGCCTTTGAACTGTGGTTCTGGAGAAGACTCTTGAGAGTCCCTTGGATAGCAAGGAGATCAAACCAGTCAATCCTAACGGAAATCAACCCTGAATATTCATTGGAAGGACTGATGCTGAAGCTGAAACTCCAATACTTTGGCCACCTGATATGAAGAGCCGACTCATTGGAAAAGACCCGATGCTTGGAAAGATTGAAGGCAGGAGGAGAAGGGAATGACAGAGGACGAGATGGTTGGATGGCATCACCAACTCAATGGACATAAATTTGAGCAAACTCCAGGAAATGGTGAAGGACAGGGAAGCATGGTGTGTTGCAGCCCATGGAGTCTCTAAGAGCTGGACATGACTGAGAGACTGGACAACAACAACAATTGTATCTAATATATGTAAAAAGATTATAAGCATTTCTAATTAAATGTGACTTTTCTTGCTATGTTGTTTTCACATAAGATTTATGAGATTTATGGCAAACAAGTGTAAGACTATCTCTGTCGGTGACCTTAAGGTGAACATTTCCTTTCATATCCCATAAATTTGGAAGGATTCATGGAGCTGCATAAGATGAAAGCAGTTGTGTCTTTTCTCAGCTGATTGTACAGCCTTCAGTTTTCCCCAAACCTGTGGAAATTAATAATCATATGGAATTTGGAAAAGGAAACTTCAATTTAAGTTTGCAATCTGTTATTAACACAGCAGCCAGAACAATCTTTTTAAAATATAAGAAGTTCCACTGCTCAAATCTCTCGGGTAGAAGCAGCAGCCCTACAGTGTTCTTCAAGACTCCACATGATCTGTTAACTTCTCCAATTCAATCTCCCATCATTCTCCCTCTTGCTCATCCTTGCTCATCAGACTGCTCCTACCATGCAGGCGCACCCACCTTTTACTCGTTCATTTTCACTCATTCCTCTATCTGGAATGCTCTTCCCACAAGTAATCACGTGGCCCACTTCAGCACTTTCTTCGGGACTTTACTCGAATGTAAGCTTGAAAGAATCTCTGTAGTTCTCGATTTTGGCCATGTTCACCCTCACCCAGCGTATCCACCATCTCCTACCACTTCCACACCTGGCACCTCTATCCCACACCCAGCACTTCTTACCCTTTTTCCTTGCTGTAATTCAACATGCTATATATTTATGTGTTTATATTGGTGATTGCCCGTCCTTTCCCTCCCCACATTAAAATGTGAAATTTATAAAGGCAAGGATATTGTGTGTTTTGTTACTGTTATACACGAACATTTATACCAGAACAGGGTGCGTGTGCGTGCTAAGTTGCTTCAGTCGTTTCCGACTCTTTGCGACCCTATGGACTGTAGCCCGCCAGGCTCCTCTGTCCATGGGGATTCACTAGGCAAGAATACTGGAATGGGTTGCCATGCCCTCCTCCAGGGGATCTTGCCAACCTGGTGATAGAACTTGAGTCTCTTTTGTCTCCTGAATTGGCAGGAGGGTTCTTTACCACTAGTGCCACCTGGGAAGCCCATAGTAGACATTCCACAATTATTGGTTTTTTCAATCAGTGAATCTGAAACTAGATAGATGATGCAGCATTTTCCTGACTTTTGAAAATAACCAATTTGGTTCCAGTCAGTCCATGTACATAAACTCATATAGTATTATACCTAATGAATTTTCTCTGAGAAAATACAGTATGTTGGACAGTAAGTGAATCTTTAACTCTTAAGCTATAAGAATCCAAAGTTTTTATACTTTTAAAGCAAAGATCCTGCACTATTACACTTCCAGGAAAAAAGTGCATCAGACATAATGTTCAGTTCATTCAGTCGCTCAGTCGTGTCCGACTCTTTGTGACCCCATGAATGGCAGCACACCAGGCCTCCCTGTCCATCACCAGCTCCTGGAGTTCACCCAAACTCATGTCCAACGAGTCGGTGATGCCATCCAGCCATCTCATCCTCTGTTGTCCCCTTCTCCTCCTGCCCCCAATCCCTCGCAGCATCAGAGTCTTTTCCAATGAGTCAGCTCTTCACATGAGGTGGCCAAAGTATTGGAGTTTCAGCTTTAGCATCAGTCCTTCCAAAGAACACCCAGGGCTGATCTTTAGAATGGACTGGTTGGATCTCCTTGCAGTCCAAGGGACTCTCGAGTCTTCTCCAACACCACAGTTCAAGAGCATCAATTCTTTGGTGCTCAGCTTTCTTTATAGTCCAACTCTCACATCCATATGTGACTACTAGAAAACCAAAACCTTGACTAGACGGACCTTTGTTGGCAGAGTAATGTCTCTGTTTTTTAATATGCTCTCTAGGTTGGTCATAACTTTCCTTCCAAGGAGTAAGTGTCTTTTAATTTCATGCTGCAATCACCATCTGCAGTGATTTTGGAGCCCAGAAAAATAAAGTCAGCCACTCTTTCCACTGTTTTCCCATCTATCTGCCATGAAGTGATTGGACTGGATGCCATGATCTTAGTTTTCTGAATGTTGAGCTTTAAGTCAACTTTTTCACTCTCCACTTTCACTTTCATCAAGAGGCTTTTTAGTTCCTCTTCACTTTCTGCCATAAGGGTAGTGTCATCTGTATATCTGAGGTTATTGATATTTCTCCTGGCAATCCTGATTCCAGCTTGTGCTTCCTCCAGCCCAGCGTTTCTCATTATGTTCTCTACATATAAGTTAAATAAGCAGGGTGACAATATACAGCCTTGACGTACTCTTTTTCCTATTTGGAACCAGTCTGTTGTTTCATGTCCAATTCTAACTGTTGCTTCCTGATCTGCATTTAAAAGCCTCTAAAATGAACAGCATACAAACCACAATCCTCATTTACTAGGAGGCCATGGCTGTGGGAAAAGAGAAAGAAAAACTGTAGAGAAAAGTTCTGTGGTTACAAATACCTTTCCTAGAACTTTCACCTTTTTCTGTCTCTAAAATCAGCCCCTACCAGGCACAATATCGGCCCCACACCATAACACGAAATTTCATACAGAACTGTTCAGAATAAGAAGAAATATTCTCTCTTCTTATGACAGAAGAACTCAACATACAGACAGAAATATATTGGAGCTCCTGTGAACTTATATTTGCTAAGAAGTAGCTAATTTATTGTCAATGTGTGGCCTCACGGTTCTATTTCATCTAAATATCAGAACTCTCTACATCACCTGAATTTCTCCATTTTTACTTATTTGCTTTCAGAGATAAACTGATTTTCACTTTACAAAAACTGTAATTTTTTTACAGTAAAATTTATTTATTGTATTTATAGTCATAGTATGTTTACACAGCCTCAACATTAGTTTATAACCCTAAAGCTTTAGGAGGTACTATTGTTGTGTAAAGGTGGAAAATTCATTACCAACCTAATGTATATTTTCATATGCATGACTGATGGCCACATATAAGTAAATACCTGGATTTGAACCAGCAGGAGAAGATAGACAATTTAAGTAAATGTCAGGGAAATCTAATCTTTGTGAAAAAACATATTTCCATCAAGAACATAAATCACAGTATAAGTTTATGGACCAATAGATGTTTCTAGACAGAAATGCAATTCCTTAGGCAATTATACCTTTATTCCTTTTAGGGACAGTAATTTGGTGTATCAGCTATCAATATCCCATTCCTCACCCTTGACTCTAATGATTCATTCTGTTTAATTCCATTACCTGCATACATGTCAAATTTACTTTTGTACATGAAATCCCATGAAAAGTGAAGTTTATAGTCATTGACATTGTCTCATCTTTCTTTTACAAATACTAATAAAATAATTTAAATACTGATTATGCTGAACTGGTCAAATTTTTATACTATGCCCTTGTATGGGTATTTGAAGCTATATATACATCGAATCACAAGCTGGAAACAAGATTGCTGGAAGAAATATAGCAACTTCAGATATGCAAATGATATCATTCTAATGGCAGAAAGCAAAGAGGAACTAAAGAGCCTCCTGATGAGTGAAAGAGGAGAGTGAAAAAGTTGGCTTAAAACTCAATATTCAAAAAACGAAGATCACGGCATCAGGTCCCATCACTTCATGGCAAATAGATGGGGGAAAAGTGAAAGCAGTGACAAATTTTATTTTCTTGCACTCCAAAATCACTGCAGATGGTGACTTCAGCCATTAAATTAAAAGACGCTTGCATCTTGGAAGGAAAGCCATGACAAACCTAGACGGTGTATGAAAAAGCAGAGACATTACTTTGCCAACAAAGGTCCATCTAGTCGAAGCTATGGTTCTTCCAGTAGTCATGTGTGGATGTGAGAGTTGGACCATAAAGAAGGCTGAGCACCAAAGAATTGATGCTTTTGAACTGTGGTGTTGGAGAAGACTCTTGAGAGTTCCTTGGACTGCAAGGAGACCAAACCAGTCAATCCTAAAGGAAATCACTCCTGAATATTCATTGGACAGACTGAGGCTGAAGCTGAAGCTCCAATACCTGATACTAAGAGCCAACTCATTGGAAAAGACCTTGATGCTGGCAAAGACTGAAGGCAGAAGGAGAAGACAGCAGCAAAGGATGAGATAATTAGATCACATCACCAACTCAGTGGTGATGAATCTGAGGAAACTCCAGGAGATGGTGGACAGGAAAGCCTGGAGTGCTGCAGTCCACAGAATCTTGAAGAGTCAGACACAATTGAACAACATTATACATCGTTATTAATAATTGTGATCAAGTAACAAGTATAGCGGAGCATTTTGGTTTTGCCACATGATATGGAGGATCTTAGTTCCCTGACGAGAGATGGAACCCATTCCCCCTAGAGTGGAAGCACGGAGTCTTAACACTGGACTGCCTGGAAAGTCCCAAGTATAGCATCTTTAATGCTATCTTATATAAATTCTTTGGGATGGACTAAGTTTTAAAATATTTTGTTTATTCACATTTTTTAAAACTTTTATACTTCAAAGATTCATGTAAAAAAAATCATTAAAGAATCACTAAAGTGATTTTTCTAATTATTGCACCAGGTCTTAAAATAGTAGTTACAAATTCATAAGAAGAGTTACCACCAAGCAAGGACACACACATCACACTGAGAGCTTATTTAGCCTTTTTGCACTCTCTCTATCGCTACCGATGACCTTGCAAGGTAAGTGTGAGTTCAGTCTATTTGGCAAGTGAGCCTGTTGTAAACATGATTAAACCTGCTAACCAAAAGAAATTTATATTTTTAAGAATTTATTTTGTTTCTTTTCAGAAACCATCATTTGGATTCTGTAGGTTTTATGAGTTACTAATAAAACAGTTTATCGTTCCTTCTCTCTCTCTCTCCCTGCCTTAGATAACAATATCTCGAGTGTAACTAACTAATGCAGCAATAATCTTTATTCATGCACTGCTTTGCACATAGAATATATTCACAACTAATAAGTAACATATTCATAAGTAATTACTGAGAAATCACTCAATAATTATTAAATAAATTACATATGCTATCTTAGTATTTCAGAACATAACTGATAATTCATAATACACTTCCTTCTATAACTGTTTAGGTCTAATATTTGTACCAGAAGCCAAAATCCTTTAAATTATGTGGGATGCTTCTCCTCTTAATGTTTTTTATGGGGAAAATATCATCATCTGTAAGGTTTTCTGAGTGCCTAAAATGAGCTTTAGAAAATTCAACCTGGTCCCTGACCTTTGAGAATTTACAAAAGAAGGCAATATGACTCACTTTCTAGTCACCGTACATATATCACTGAATTATGTAATGAAGAATTAAAGACACGAAAGAAAACTCAAGGTACCATGCTCTGGGTCACTGTTCTCTAAGACCCTTAGAGTCATTTTAATTTGACAGTAGACATAATTCCAACTACCTTACTTCATTCCCCTCACTGTTCCATTTTCCTCTCTTCTCCCTAATATATTCCTCTGGGATCTTTCATCCTTACCTCCCTGCCTCTTTTGGCATCTATAGTACCTCCACCTAAACTCAAGTCTTCATTCTGTTTCTCCTGACCACAGTATTGTTCTTCTCAGTGGCTCCAGTCTCATCTTCCCTCTTGTAGGCTTCACCAAGGGTGTGTGTATGCTCAGTTGTTCAGTCAGGTCCAGCTCTTTGTGACCCCATGGACTGTAGCCTGCCAGGCTCCTCTGTCCATGGAATTTTCCACGGCAAGAATACTGGAGTGAGTTACCATGCCCTCCTCCCGAGGATCTTCCCAACCCACATCAAACCCACATCTCTTGTGTCTCCTGTATTGGCAGAAGGATTCTTTACCACTGCCCCACCTGGGAAGCCTTCATCAAAGATGTCCTTCCATAAAGCTAATGGACTTATATTACCTTTCAACTTAAATCTTTAAAGAATTCCTAATTAACTGAAGAACTGAGAAAGACCTCTATAGCATGGCATACAAGGCCCTTTATTTGCTGGCTTCCACTGCCTAGAAACCCAGTGTAGGAAAGCAACTAAGGTAGCTAAGAGCCTCTCAGTAAGCATGATTACAAGTACTGCTCAGTCAGAGGCTTTGCACACAGGTCTGACGTGGTGGTCCTCAGAGACTCCAGGACATCTAGTCTTTTTTGGACCTTTGAGAAGGCAAAGAGTCAGCAGGATCAGGAAAAGCTGTACTTTCTTAGCCTTACATATTCCTTGAGTTGACAGAATTGACTGAATGTTTTGTTATTTTCAAAGTATAAACTTCTATTAAGCACAAATTCATGAGGGTTTTTTTTTTCAGTCTGAAATCCAGTTACTTTCATTGATTTAATGGGAAAAAAATATTGCCCTATGAGCATTTTGAAAATTGTACTCTAATACCTGAAATTGGTATCCTGAGTTTTCTTAAGCTTTTATTGAAAATTTATTAGAAAGATTTTTTTTAATATTTTATTACAAATGATTTAATGTAAGTAATTTTCAAATGACAGCACAGAACATTAAAACCTCAGAGATAATTTGAGTCAAATCAGAAGTAAACAAAAAATATCTGGTTCAGTTCAGTTCAGTTCAGTCACTCAAGTCGTGTCCGACTCTTTGCGACCCCATGAACCGCAGCATGCCAGGCCTCCCTGTCCATCACCACCAACTCCCAGAGTCCACCCAAATTCATGTCCATTGAGTCGGCGATGTCATCCAACCATCTCATCTTCTGTCATCCCCTTCTCCTGCCCTCAATTTTCCCAACATCAGGCTCTTTTCCAATGAGTTAGCTCTTCACATCATGTGGCCAAAGTATTGGAGTTTCAGCTTCAATATCAGTCCTTCCAATGAACACCCAGTACTGATCTCCTTTAGGATCGACTGGTTGGATCTCTCTGCAGACCAAGGGACTCTCAAGAGTCTCCTCCAACACCACAGTTCAAAGGCATCAATTCTTCAGCACTCACCTTTCTTTATAGTCCAACTTTCACATCCATACACGACCACTGGAAAAACCATAGCCTTGACCAGATGGACCTTTGTTGGCAAAGTAATGCCTTTGCCTTTGAATATGCTGTCTAGGTTGGTCATAATTTTCCTTCCAAGGAGTAAGCGTCTTTTAATTTCATGGCTGCAATCACCATCTGCAGTGATTTTGGAGCCCAAAAATATAAAGTCTGACACTCTTTCCACTGTTTCCCCATCTATCTGCCATGAAGTGATAGGACTGGATGCCATGATCTTAGTTTTCTGAATGTTGAGCTTTAAGCCACCTTTTTCACTCTCCTCTTTTACTTTCATCAAGAGGCTTTTTAGTTCCTCTTCACTTTCTGCCATAAGGGTGGTGTCATCTGCGTAGCTGAGGTTATTGATATTTCTCCTGGCAATCTTGATTCCAGCTTGTGCTTCTTCCAGCCCAGCGTTTCTCATGATGGACTCTGCATATAAGTTAAATAAGCAGGGTGACAATATACAGCCTTGATGTACTCCTTTCCCTATTTGGAACCAGTCTCTTGTTCCATGTCTAGTTCTAACTATTTCTTCCTGACCTGCATACAGGTTTCTCAAGAGGCAGGTCAGGTGGTCTAGTATTCCAATCTCTTTCAGAATTTTCCACAGTTTATGGTGATCCACACAGTCAAAGGCTTTGGCATAGTCAATAAGGCAGAAATAATGTTTTTCTGGAACTCTCTTGCTTTTTCCATGATCCAGCAGATGTTGGCAATTTGATCTCTGGTTCCTCTGACTTTTCTAAAACCAGCTTGAACATCTGGAGGTTCATGATTCACGTGTTGCTAAAGCCTGGCTTGGCGAATTTTAAGTATTACTTTACTAGCATGTGAGATGAGTGCAATTGTGAGGTAGTTTGAGCATTCTTTGGCATTGCCTTTCTTTGGGATTGGAATGAAAACTGACCTTTTCCAGTCCTGTGGCCACTGCTGGTTTTTCCAAATTTGCTGGCATATTGAGTGCACCATTTTCACTGCATCATCTTTCAGGATTTGAAATAGCTTAACTGGAATTCCATCACCTCCACTAGCTTTGTTCATAGTGATGCTTCCTAAGGCCCACTTGACTTCACATTCCAGGATGTCTGGCTCTAGGTGAGTGATCACACCATCGTGATTATCTTGGTCATGAAGATCTTTTTTGTACAGTTCTTCTGTGTATTCTTGCCACCTTTTCTTAATATCTTCTGCTTCTGTTAGGTCCATACCATGTCTGTCCTTTATCGAGCCCATCTTTGCATGAAATGTTCCCTTGGTATCTCTAATTTTCTTGAAGAGATCTCTAGTCTTTCCCATTCTACAACTGTTCTATTATTCTCCAAGATAATAGTGCAATGCCATTTCCTATATCTTACTGTTTAAGTATACAGTTACAGGAAAGATGGAACTCAGAATGTGATTTTCTGAATATTCTCCATTATTCTAGCATATGCTATTTATTTAATTTTTCAATTACTTTGCCATATTTTCAAGGCAGATATGTGAAAAATAGGTTTAAAAAGATACATGGCAGCTCCATCTTCTTTTTAGTCACACATCAGGCAGCCTGAGGGCATTTACTACCCTATGTGTAAATGTATATGGAGTCATAATAGATTTATGACTTATACTTTATGGAAATTCTGCTGAAGAATTAAATAGAAATCAGATTCTCCTCATCATGTGAGCAGAGAGCTAAGGTACTCCATAGCTTCCCACTGGAGTTTTCTCTGATTTTGCTGGTCTTCACTCTGTCCCATGACGGAGTCTGTATCACACTTAAAGTATAACCATAACTCATTACAGTACAACAACCATATTAGGCACAGAAAAGACATTGTATTAATATATATAAAATCACAGGAGACTTGTTGCTGGCAGATGGTGGGAGCATCCACGCTTCCCCATCAGGAATCTTCAGCTACAAAGAGCAGAATAACAGAGTAAGAAGCGGTTCAACAACAGCGATTTACTGTCATATAAAAGTCTAGTAGTAGGTTTCGGGGAAAATGCAGCAGCTTCAAAGAGGCTATCAGAGACCCAAACTTCCAAGCTTGTCCTCGTTATTCTCTACCATCCATAGAACATGTGCAATGTTTCTCTTCAGGGTTGCAAAACTGATGTTATGCTTCTAACTACAAACATCATGTTCACACATGACAAAATGCAGAGAAGAGAGGAGCAGTTCTCTCTTTCTCTCTCTCTCTCTCTCTCTCTCGGCCTAAATTAAGGCCAAATATGGACTTCCCTGGTGGCTCAGATGGTAAAGAATCTACCAATGCAGAAGACCTGGGTTCGATCCCGGGGTCAGGAAGATTCCCTGGAGAAGGGAATGGCAACCCACTCCAGTATTTTTACCCAGAGAATCCCATGGACAGAGGAGCCTGGTGGGCTACAGTCTATGGGGTCGCACAAAGTCAGACATGACTGAGCGACTAATACTTTCACTTTCATTTTTCAAGTTCAAATATTACATGTTGGATTTACAATGGATGAAGCTGGGAGGGTCTCCTATGGTCTAACTACATGTCCCCTCCCCACGCTGTTCCCATGGTTAAGATCCCATACACAACCTTCCTTATCAAGGTGACCAGTGCAGTTCCTATTTATCCTTGAGTAGCAGGTTTCAGTTTCCTGACAGCCCATGAATTATTCAAGCAAGTCAATCACAGCCTCCCACAAGGACCAGAGGGCACCTCATCCTTTTGCTGCAAAGCCTCCCTCCCACAGCCCTTGGTTGTTCACGCTGCTCCCAAGTACAATCCCCGGGTGGCCCAGTATGACACCATGTTCTTCTCTGCTCTGTGTTTGTGACTAGTAAACTGCCATCAGACTTACCTGTCCAGTGTTAGATGTCACATGTTCAGCTCATCTCATAACCCTAGGGTGGGAATCCCTCCCAGGAATCCCTCCCAGGTGGGAATCCCTCCCTGTCTCATCAAAGGAGTGAATTAAAGGTAATGAAAACAATCACTGAAGAAAATATTTTCCTGAGTTTCCTCAGAAACCTTCCCTTCGGTTTCCTTATGGCTCATCCTCCAGAAATAAATCACATGGCCATCCCTGAATTAATAACTGGCAAAGAGGACTGTAATGATTACAGTTGGCCTAGACTGGTGAGGCACCCCAGTGGTAAAGAATCCACCTGCCAAAGTGGGAGATGCAGGTTCGATCCCTGGACTGGAAAGATCCCCTGGAGGAGGAAATGGCAACCCACTCCAGTATCCTTGCCTGGGACATCCCATGGACACAGGAGCCTGGCAGGCTACAGTCCATGGGGTCACAGAAGAGCCAGACACAACTGAGCAATTAACGACAGCAGTGAGGCACCACACTCTGCAGACTGCATTCTCTGCCTAATGTCAGGACGAAAACTGGGCTCCGTTAGCTGGGGAAAAGAGCCAAATGGGCGAGGAGGCAGTCACTGCATGAACATAAATGTCTTGTTAAAACCCTCTGACCACCTTCGGTATTATTAGGAGTGTCTCTGCAAAGAGCAGCACTGTCAGGTCTGTTTCTAAACATGGAACATCTGGTACATTTTATTCTGCCCATCTCTGTAATAGGCGCAGGTCATCAGGTTAACGGCTGCCAAGGGATGTAAAGGACGATGACCAGTAACAATGCGGTCTGCTCGCATTCAATACAGCCAACCTTTATGTGCAACACGTAGTGCCATCCACATTCTACAGGTGGAGGGTTAAAGCCTATGAGTTCAAGGATACCGCACGCTAACTGGTGAATTTAGGATTCAAATGTGGGTTTATCTAACCACAAAGCTCACGCTCCCTTGTTACTACACAATTCAGCCTGGCCGAGGCATGGCTCTCAAAGTCACAGGAGGCTGCTAAAGCTAAGATAATAAGCTGCTGACACCACAGAGTTTGCATGATGGGCTTGAGTTCTGAGTAAGTGAAGACCTGGGGGCTTTTTTGGCATGAGGAAATAGGACCCATAGAAGCAAAGGGAGTTTTCCTATGTAGACGCATTGGGTTTCCAGTCAGCTCCCAGTCATCTAGAAACTGATTAAACAGCCTAAGGATTCAGGTTTACCTCTACCTCCTTCCCCACTTGAGTCTTATATTTTAATCACCCCTAAATAGAAGGGAAGCAAATAAAAATATGATATCCAATCAGTCATATTTGTACTTAATTAACATATTTGATGAACCTTTCCCAAGGGAGGTCTCATGTAAGGTTTGAGGACATCTATGGATTCTAAATCACAACTTTTTTGAGAGCACATGTAATTTGTTTTTTCTAATTCAACAATCCAGGTCTTTTGTTCCAGCTTTTCAACTCACTCCCATTCAAAGCTTTTATTTGAATCTATTTCATAATAAAATTAGGAAGGTAAACTAGAGAGTAAAAAAGTAAGCATAGTTTCATAGTCAAACTAAAAGAAGCATTATTTATTTTTTTTAAAAACGACAAACCTGAGCATGGTAGGCTGAACAGGGGCCCCCAAAGACACCCAAGTCCTAATCCCTGGAGCAGTGAATGACACTTCATACAGCTAGAATGTGATTAATAAAATCTAGTACATTAAGGTTCATGAAGGTTAAATAAAATATTAATCTAATGAGAAAATGTCTTGTGCTAAGTGGAGATACACATGACTATACCTGCCATCTTTCTTTCCTTCCATCCTCTTCTCTCCAGCCCCTTGCAGCCTTTCATGCACCGTGAGCCTCTGTGATTTCCAGTGATGCTGCTGACCATCTGAAAGGACCCAATGACAAGGTGAGCAGAGACGTGGCAGTATCCAGGTGTTTGCCATTGAGTGTTTTCACTGAAAACACAACCCTCTGGGGAAAATCCTATTTTAATAAGCACAGTCTTAACATAAGATCCCATTTCATGACATGATTCCCATATCCTGGCCAGTGGCCCAAATTAGGATTTGCTGATCTAATTTAACAAATTCTATTAAGAAAAAAATGTTATAGATAGATCCCCAAGACTGTCCATGCTGAAGTCAGCCAATTTGACAATCACACTGTCATTTTTATTCCATATTTACACTTTCAACTGTAACTAAATGTGTCCACCAAGATTTCAGTGGAGATAAGAACAGGCAAAGTGGGAAGAAAATGGTTCTGGGGTCATTCTAAGCCTGATTTAGATCCAAGTTCAGCACTTTTGAACTCTATGACCCTGGGTAAGGTTCCAGGACTTGATTTCCTCTTTTTAAAATAGAGATTATAATAGTGTTACTGTTCCAGATGGCTGCAAGGGTTAGAATTAGTGTAAGGTATCAAGGTTCCAGGGCTTGATTTCCTCTTTTTAAAATGGAGATAATAAGTTTCAGATGGAACTATTATTCCAGATGGCCACAAGGGTTAGCAAGAAAGACAGTAATGTATCCATCTGGCATATAAAAAATAAACTTTTTGACAATATACTATTGTCATTATAGGGAGTTTTATAGGGTCTGGAGAGGACTCTTAAGAGATAAATTTGATTGTGAAGGACAATTTGGTAGATAGCCAACAAGTGAAAATAAAACTAGAGATAGCTCTCCTGCTGAGAGATAATTCATCTAAATTACAACCAAAATTAGCAAAGCATTCATGGGACTTTCTCAAGTTTGTTATGATGCAAAGTCCCTAACATCTATAGAACTGGAAGACTATGTCAATAAATCCTGGCTTTTCCAAGTTGGCTAGAAAAGAACTTGCTCTGCATCCACAGAATTTACATGATGGGGTAGAAGCCCTGGACTGGGATTTAAGACTTTTAGTTCAAGCTCTGCCAGTGAGTTATGATGGAGTATGACAGACAATTTCCCAAGACAGAAAGTAAAAAGACTAGATTAATCACTTGCACAGGGATACAGGTATCAGAATTAGTTTGACTATATAAAAAAAGAAAACCCAAAGTAATCTTGGTTTAAGCAAAAGAAAAGAGGGTTGGTTACTGTCCAGGGCTGCTTGCTGATTCCACACTCACTTTTGTGCTTTCTCTGTTTCATTCTCAAGATTGTTCATGGTTCAGGCTGTCTACTGGAGAGCCTACCATCACATTCACATTCCAAAGAGTAGAAAGGAAAAAAGGGGGTATCTTCTGCTGAATCAGCAACCTATAAGAGCATACTGCTTCTCCAAATACTATTGGGGTATAATTACTAACAAAAAGAGATGAAGAAATGTTTGACAGCAGTATAAGAAAGAGATAGGAAATAGGCCTAGAGTTTTTTTTTAAAATCCATTTTGTATTAGGGTGGTGGTTTTAAAATATGTCCAAAAATTGTGTGACACTCTTGTCTTTCAAAAGTGGAGTTTAATTCCCTTTCCCTTGAGTGTGGGCAGTGCTTAGTGATTCTAATGAATAAGACTGTGATGAAAGTGGCTATATTAGATTTCTAAGACTAAGTCATAAAAGGCATTATGGTGTGTTTCTCTCTCTCTCTCTCTCTGTTTTCTCAGGGCAAGAGCCAGCAATCATGTCGTCAGGACACTCAAGGAAACTATGCATTGGTTCACAGGGCAAAAAACTAAAACCTCCTGCCAACAGCTGTGTGAGTGAGCTATCTTGGAAGCAGATTCCTGAGCTTCAGTCAAGCCTTCAGAAAACTGCAGCTCCTGCCAATATCTGGACAGCAGCCTCATGAGAAGCTCTGAGCCAGAACCACTCAGCTAAACCATACCCTGATTCCTTATCCATCATAACTATACAAGATAAAAACCATTTGCTGTCTTAAGCCACTAATATTTGGGATGAGTATGCAACGAGTGATAACTAATACCAATGGCTAAAATATCCAGAGACCAAAGAGACCCTGTCTTTGTAGTCATCACGTACTTACTGCGTACCTACTATGGACCAAGTAGTGTTCTAGACACTGGAGGTACATTCTAGAGATGATAAGCACACAGTTGGGTAAATAATTATACGGGATGTCAAAAGGAAAAATAAATGCATGCTATCAGTCAAAGCATTAAATGCAGATAGCAGAGCCCACAGCTGTCTCAGCAAAGGAATTTATTGAGGGCTAATAGAAAGCTCATATAATAGCCCCTAGAATTCTACTAGAAAATTGACTTCTTAAGAGGCTGCTGCTGCTGTTACTGCTTCTGACGTTTGTATCATGTTACCTTTGTCATAGTCGGGAAAGCTGCTTTTGCTCCTCTTAACCTAGGAACTCATGGCTTCTACTAACACTTGCATTAATGTCATGAACGCCTATATTTGGCCTGTGTCACAGAGCTGGCTTCCAAATCAAAGCTTTCCATCGGTTTTGGTGGTATCCACACTCCATATCAAGAGAGGCCAGAAAATCCAGATATTTTTTTTAAATTGTACATTAGAAAAATTGGCATCTATATCATATTCACAATAGGACAAACAATTAACATGAGGAGAAGATGTGCAAAATAGTTGGGGAAATCATAAATGACACATATTTACTATACAGAGGAAGAGGCTGGAGAGTGAGAGCTACTTTAGACAGTGTGATTGGGGGAAATATCCCTGAGAGGGCAATATCTCGTCGGGGACCTGAAGGAAATAAAGGAGGAAGTTCAAAGGCCTTGAGGAAAATAGCACACTCGGTATCTGAGAAACAGAAAATAGGCCAGTGTAACTAAAGCAGAGCAAGTGGGAGGGATGGGAGGGGAAGACAGAGGGGAAACTAACTGGGAGGCCAGTAGAGCTTTGTTAACTAGGAAAATGGGGCCAATGTAAGCCAGTTCTTCCACCTTTCTATTTGCTAAAGTATAGGCTATTAAATTATAAGTTGAGGGTAGGAGAAATGGGACTTCCCAGGTGGCTCAATCAATGGTAAAGAATCTGCCTGCCAATGCTGGAGACGCAAGTTCAATCCTTGGGTGGGGAAGATCTCCTGGAGAAGGATATTGCAACCCACTCCAGTATTCTTGCCTGGAGAATTCCATGGATAGACGAGCCTGGTGGGCTATGGTCCATTGCCTTGCAAAGAGTCAGACATTACTGAGTGACCGAACATACACACACACAACAGAAATTATTCCTTGAATTAAGCTTAGGATTTTCAGGACTTTTGTCTTTTGCCAGCTCTTTCCTCCAGCTTAAAATAAATATACATATATACTGTTTGGGCTTCCCTGGTAGTTCAGTTGGTAAAGAATCCACCAGCAATGCAAGAATTAATTAAAGTGTTATTCACTAAGTTGTGTTCAATTCTTTGCGATCCCGTGAACTGTAACCCACCAGGCTCCTCTGTCCATGGGATTTTCCAGACAAGAATACTGGAGTGGGTTGCCATTCCCTTCTTCAGGGGAATCTTCCCAACTCAGGGATTGAACCTGGGTCTCCCGCATTGCAGGCAGATACTTTAGCATCTAAGCCACCTCCAACTCAATTTCTGGATAAGAAAGATACCCTGGAGAAGGGATAGACTACCCACTCCAGTATTCCTGGGCTTCCCTTGGCTCAGACGGTAAAGAATCTGCCAGCAGTGCAAAAGACCTAGGTTCAGTCCCTGGGTTGGGAAGATCCCCTGGAGGAGGCATGACAACCCACTCCAGTATTCTTGCCTGGAGAATCCCATGGACAGAGGGGTCTGGTGGGCTGCAGCGCCTGGGTCGCAGTCTGACAACTGAGCGACTAAGCACAGCACAGCATATACTGTCTGCCTTAACTTGATTCCCAGTTTTGCCCTTAAAGCTCTTTTTGTTGTGGTTGTTGTTTTCTTTTTCTTTTTTTCCTTTGCTGTATCACAGGCAAATGCTTGAAGCAAGTAGACAGTTGAACTGGGATGGAATACCAGATATCTATTTGCAGAAGATGACAAAAAGTCTCCAAGAAAAGAATTCATTCTTAGGGAAGAGTTAAAGTACACGAGTTAGAGTCAGAGAAAAGCAGGCCAAGTGGGAGAAAAGAGATGACTTAGATACCACTTTGTCCTGCACCGATTTTTCTTGATCAAAGCACCTAGGACTAACTTGAATCCTAAGGGAAACAGCTATAATAAAAAACAGTAAAGTACTCAAAGACCTGCACTGGTACAAAATGGCATCACACTGGTTCCAGTAACTTATGCAATGTGAGCAAGGACAGGAAAGACCACTAAAAAGATACTGTCATAAAAAAAAAAAAAAAAAACAGATGCTGGCAATGACCAAGAATAGGGCTCATTTTTAGCACACCATGTTAGAGCTGCCTTTTTGGATATCATAGAAAACAGAAGACAGATATGACAGCGCCCTAGTGTAGAAAAGGAGAAACTTGGCTAATGCAAGGTAGCAAACAGGATCAGTTTGAGTCAGAAATGTGATGTGTGAAAATTCATTTCTACTTGTCAAAAAGTATTAAAACTGTTAGTTTTCATTGAATGGGAAAGAGTGAAGCCAGAAAAGTGACAACAATCCTCAGGCTTAAACAGGTTATATTAGAAGCATTCCTAAATACAAGAAGTTAGGGCAAATCCTTGGTTATATAATTGTATGTTTAAAACATTTTTGAGGGGAGAAGCTGCTGCTGCTGCTAAGTCGCTTCAGTCGTGTCTGATTCTGTGCGACCCCATAGATGGCAGCCCATCAGGCTTCCCCGTCCCTGGGATTCTCCAGGCAAGAACACTGGAGCGGGTTGCCATTTCCTTCTCCAATGCATGAAAGTGAAAAGTGAAAGTGAAGTCGCTCAGTCATGTCTAACTCTTAGTGACCCCATGGACTGCAGCCTACCAGGCTCCTCCATCCATGGGATTTTCCAGGCAAGGGTACTGGAGTGGGTTGCCATTGCCTTCTCCGTGAAAGGAGAAGAGGCTAGTTTAAAAAGAAAACCCAGGAGTAAAGGTGGGGATGGGACGGTATTATTAAAACCCTGTAGCCAATTTCAGTTGCCTTGCTTTGTCCTCAGAGGCAAGTTATTCAAGTTTCCAAATCTACTGAGACTGGGTAGAAAGACAAAGCTTCCATGAATAGCTGTTCATGTTGTACACTGAATAAAGATCCCACTTCCAAGAGATATATTTCATACCAATTCCAGCATTAAGAATTTGTATTTTTTTTTCATTTTTTGAAATTTTTATTTTAACTTTAGTTTACTTTACATTACTGTATTGGTTTTTCCAAACATTGACATGAATTCTTGCCATAGTAAACACATTGTTTGAAGTAAGAGTTATTTTTTCCAAATTTCATCTGTACATGAGACACAGAAGGACACAGAATGGACTGCCGTTCCCTTCTCCAGAGGATCTTCCCAACTCAGGGACTGAGCCCTGGTCTCCTGCATTGCAGGCAGATTCTTTATCATTTGAGCTACAGGGAAGTCACAGAAGGATAAACCAAAGCCAAATAGCTATCAAGCTTTATCCTCAGAAATGTTCCTTCAGGGTTTCTTTGTTTCAAGTAAGAGAATACATTAGGCTCAACTTTCCTGTTTCAGTTCAGGGCAACTTACAGCAAAAATGGAAAGTTTATCTGAGATGGCCTTTTTAGTCTATCCAATAAGTTTCCATCAGAAAAACCTTCTTATCCAACCCTCACCTCCTCTATTACTCAAAGTATCAGGATAGCCCCTGGCATCTCCAACAGGGACAACATTAGGAATCTAGCTAATCCTCTGAATCACAGGGGACCAACTTTGCAAAGGCCACNAGCCTGGTGGGCTATTGTCCATGGGGTCACAATGGGTCAGACACAACTAAGCGACTTTTTCACATCCATACGTTATAAATTGGCCCCTTTAAAAAATTTTCCCCAGTTACACAGTTTTAGTATGTTATCTGTATTCTACTGAAACTACATTAACTTCTAATTCATATTTTCTATCTCTTTATCTTTCTGTGCTGTATTCTGAGTAATTAGATACATAATCCAGTTTCTTAATTCCCTCTTCTTAATTCTCTCAGCTATAGAATGGGAAAATCTAGAGATCTCATCAATAAAATTAGAGATACCAAGGGGACATTTCATGCAAAGATGGGCTCGATAAAGGACAGAAATGGTATGGACCTACCAGAAGCAGAAGATATTAAGAAGAGGTGGCAAGAATACACAGAAGAACTATACAGAAAAGATCTTCATGACGAAGATAATCATGATGGTGTGATCATCACCCTAGAGCCAGATATCCTGGAATACAAAGTCAAGTAGGCCTTATGAAGCATCACTACAAACAAAACTAGTAGAGGTGATGAAATTCCAGGTGAGCTATTTCAAATGCTAAAAGAGGATGCTGTGAAAGTGCTGCATGCAAGATGCCAGCAAATTTGGAAAACTCAGCAGTGGCCACAGGACAGGAAAAGGTCAATTTCATTCCAATCCTAAAGAAAGGAAATGTCAAAGAATGCTCAAACTACTGCATAATTGCACTCATCTCACATGCTACTAAAGCAATGCTCAAAATTCTCCAAGCCAGGTTTCAACAGTATGTGAACTGTGAACTTCCAGATGTTCAAGGTGGATTTAAAAAAGGCAGAGAAACCAGAGATCANAACAGTACGTGTACTGTGAACATCCAGATGTTCAGGCTGGATTTAAAAAAGGCAGAGAAACCAGAGATCAAATTGCCAACATCCATTGGATCATTGAAAAAGCAAGAGAATACCAGAAAAACATCTACTTTTGCTTTACTGACTATGCCAAAGCCTTTGACTGTGTGGACCACAACAAAATTCTTAAAGAGATGGGAATACCAGACCACCTAACCTGCCTCCTGAAAATCTGTATGCAGGTCAGGAAGCAACAGTTAGAACTGGAGATGGAGCAACAGGCTGGTTCCAAATCAGGAAAGGAGTACATCAAGGCTGTATATCGTCACCCTGCTTATTTAACTTCTATGCAGTACATCATGAGAAACGTTGGGCTGGAGGAAGCACAAGCTGGAATCAAGATTGCTGGGAGAAATATCAATAACCTCAGCTATGCAGATGACACCACCCTTACAGCAGAAAGTGAAGAAGGACTAAAGCACCCCTTGTTGAAAGTGAAAGAGAAGAATGAAAAAGTTGACTTACAACTCAACATTCAGAAAACTAAGATCATGGCATCTAATCCCATCACTTCATGGCAAATAGTTGGGGAAACAGTGGAAACAGTGACAGACCTTATTTTGGGGGGCTCCAAAATCACTGCAGATGGTGATTGCAGCCATGAAATTAAAACACACTTGCTCCTTGGAAGAAAAGTTATGACCAACCTAGACAGCATATAAAAAGCAGAGACATTACTTTGCCAACAAAGGTCTGTCTAGTTAAAGCTATCATTTTTCTGGTAGTCACATATGGATGTGAGAGATTAACTATAAAGAAAGCTGAGCTCTGAAAAATTGATGCTTTTCAACTGTGGTGTTGGAAAAGACTCTTGAGAGTCCCTTGGACTGCAAGGAGATCCAACCAGTCCATCCTAAAGGAAATCAGTCCTGAATATTCATTGGAAGGAGTGATGCTGAAGCTAAAACTCCAATACTTTGGCCACCTGATGCTAAGAACTGACTCATTGGAAAACACCCTGATGCTGGGAAAGATTGAGGGCAGGAGGAGAAAGGGACGACAGAGGGTGAGATGGTTGGATGGCATCACCGACTCAATGGACATGAATTTGAATAAACTCTGGGAGTTGGCGATGGAGAATGAGGCCTGGCTTGCTACAGTCCATGGGGTTGCAAAAAGTCGGACATGACTGAGCGACTGAACTGAAGTCCAATCTCTGATTGAATCCATCACTGAGTTCAACATTGTGTATATTCTTTTTTATTTATTTATTTATTTTCTATTTTCGGCTGTGCTGGATCTTTGTTGCTGTACAAGCTTTCTCTAGTTACGGTGAGCATGGGAAGCTACCCTCTAGTTGCAGTGCTCAGGCTTCTCATTAGTGTGGGTTCTCTTGTTATGGAATGCAGTCTCTATGTGCATGAGCTTCAGTAGTTGTGGCCCCAAGGCTCTAGAGTACAGGCTTAGCAGTTGTGAAGCACAGGCTTAGTTCCCCCATAGCATGTGGGATCTTCCTGGACCAGGGATCAAACCAGTGCCCCCTGAATTGCAAGACAGATTCTTAACCATTGGACCACCAAGCAAGCCCCAACATTGTGTATATTCTAATCTAGAATTTATATTTGTTTATTTTCCCAATATTCCTGGTTAACTGATATTCTGTTATTTTTTTTCACTTGTATGATTACATTATGTCTGTACTACATAAGATAAGCCTGGAGTTACATTTCCCAAAATTTCCCTTCTCCATATAGTTTTGGCCTGGAGTCTACAAATGGGAAACCATTGCAAAAATATTGAAAGTGGGACAGAAAGAGAAGTTGTTATTCTCTGAAGGTCGCTGCATTAACAGCTCCTCAGTGGATCTGAGATTAAGAGCAGTTTCCCAACTCACTCTTGAAAGACACCTACTTCACTATTATGGGTAGGATAATTGATAGAACTTCCCTAGAGGTTGTGGGAAATGATTGTGGTTTCCCAATGAACTCCAAAAAACCACACACTCCAGTGACTCAGACTAAGGATACTGATGGTGACTTTAATAATTTTCCATTTCTTCGAAAGATATGACACTTCTAATTCCTTGAATTAATTTTTGAGAATTGAAATACATGAAGTAGCTTTTGTTTTTCTTACTGAACCTTGACTAATTACCCCAGATAAAACTGATCATTTCCATCTTTATGCCCATACTTTAGGAATACAGACATTGATTGCAGTTATTTTTAAAAGTGTATTGTATTATAATTATTAATGTATTTATACTCCTCCCCTCAACCTCTGCCCAGCATATTGTAAAACAGGTAGTTTTATTTTAATTGTTGTATCTCTAGCGTCTAGCATGATCTCCAGATTAACAGGATTAAAAAGAAATAATTTCTTTTTAATATCATGAACCATAATCATAAATCAGGTCAGAGAATTTTTCTTCAAGATACTCAACAAACAGAGGACAGGACATTATCCACTTCCCACAAGTGACACAATAGTTGTTGTTTTTTTCTGAACTTCATGTACCTTGTAACTCCTCTTTCCAAAGTTTGTCCTGTCCTCCAAGCAACAACAAAGGGGAAAAGTATACCTACATCCTTTGTCATGTTTGGAAAATCTATCGCCTTTTACATACAAACATACATACACACACACACACACACACACACACACACACATATTTTGTTACTTGCATTTAGCAACCTCACTTCAACAATAACTCAGGCAGTAGGTTCAGTTCACTACTTAACCTATCACCCCCAAATTCAGTTGACTCTCTTTGCACAACAGTTGTATAAAGATGTGTTAAATAAATGTTTATGTAACATTTTTTACATTTGAAAAAATCATATTCAGAGGATCAGTTTAAGGTATTCCCCTATTAATGTATCCGCATTTTGGATCACTCAGTCTTGCCTACAGTGAAAATGACAGTTGCTCTAATTTTCCCACTGTTTGGTAAAAAGCAATGCTCAGAGTTTGTTTGGCTGTGCTGTCTGGCATGGCTCCCCCAACTTCTGAGGA
This sequence comes from Redunca redunca, assembly GCA_006410935.1. Lineage (NCBI taxonomy): Eukaryota > Metazoa > Chordata > Mammalia > Artiodactyla > Bovidae > Redunca > Redunca redunca. The sequence goes on along the minus strand of SJYQ01008894.1, from coordinate 44,468 downwards.
ACAGTCCTGCTAAGAGTCACACTGCTTGAACAGAGCAGGTCTCTTTGCAGCATAGTCATTGAAATATCCATAGTTACTACCTCACTGCTGGATAGATGAACAAATGAATGGATAAAAATCAAGCACATCCGTATTTATACTCAAAAGCCTATTTTTAAGTGCCAAGAAGAGTAGAAATGAAATGAACATTTTCTGATCTCAACTACATGGTAGTCGTTTTATCTACCTTATTTTCATCTAATCACATGAACTAGATATTCAGTTCAGTTCAGTCACTCAGTCGTGTCCTATTCTTTGCGACCCCATAGACTGTAGCACGCCAGGCTTCCCCGTCCATCACCATCTCCCAGAGCTTGCTCAAACTCATGTCCATTGAGTGAGTGATGCCATCCAACCATCTCATCCTCTGAACTAGATATTATCCTTGCCATTTAACAAAGGGAAAACTGAAGTTCAGAGAGATCATTTACACAATTCATAAATAAAAGAATTAGGATTTGGACCTAGACCTATCTGGCTACAAAACTCCAACTTCTTCCATGACGACTGCTTCGTGCTGATGCTCCAATTTTTATGAATTGTTAAGAATGTCTTATGAAGAATGATCTACTAAATCAAACATATTACTTGTGACTTCCAAGTTGTAAAGATGTCAGATATACCCTATTTTTCAGATAAAACTCAAGAATTTTTTATGAGAACCTGACCTATAACACACATTCTACATAGTTATCAAATATGTTAAATAAATAATAAAATAAATGCTTTGCTTTTACATAGAAACTGGAAGTGAGGATCACAGAATGGAAAAATAAAGTACATCAGAGACCTGTCATTTCTTTTTTTTTAGATTATTTTAGTTATTAATGCAAACTGTACCTTCAGTTATATTATATAGCTCCTAGTTCAGAGTCCACAGGTTACCATAGTGACAAAGTGCCAGTAAGTGCATAAGACACCCTTGCTATGAGGTAAGTAAGCTACCCATTCAATAAGCTACTGGTTATGATTCTTATATAGTCTCCCTTACATTATCAAATAACCAAAGTGAAGTTCATTGGATTTCATTTGACCTATGCCTAACTGTAAAGTCAAAACGTATCTTAAATTTTGCCAGCAACAAAACTTTCTTATGAATCAGCAACCAGTAAGTAGTTTAAAAGGGAGTGCTAGAACTTTCTTCTCATCATGCTAGTTAACATACCCTACTCTGTTTATTCTTTGGAATAAATAAAAATAGATTGATGTTTAATGACACTATTTGATGTTTCATGATGATGGTAACAAAAGTAGCTAAGATTTATTGAGCACTAAACAAGTTGTACTTTACCTACATTATCTCATTTAGCCATTATCGCCTAGGTTCTCTCATCTCTAGTTTACAGATGATGAAAACTGAATTTTAATCTTGACTAAAGTGTCATTCCTGGTGAGCTCATAGAGAATCAGTCATATTCTTATGAAGCTAGCCTTTCACAGTTTCTTTAATAAGTTGAGCAATTTTCAAAGCCCTGTGAACAATTTATAGAATTTTAAGAACTGAGTTATGTCCTTCTTTGGCCAAGTATCCTTATGCAAGTAACTTGATGGAATCATAACAATACACTAAATACAATTTGTGTATTGTCTATTTCCTTCACAAATATATTAATTCCATTAGGGCAGAGAGCTGGTCTTTCTTGTTCAGAGTTAAACACTGCAATTGTATCAGCATAAAGTAGGTTCTCAGTAATAGCTGAATGAGAGAGCGAGCAGATACATGAATGAATGATGTACTATCAAGAATTACAAACTTATAGAACTACTTTTAAATGTTTTATTTTAAATCATTAATTATGTCCTTTTCAAATTTATGGATTTATTAATGTGAGAGAATCTTGAATACATATTAAAAATGAGACTTTTCTTTTAATTTATGTGAAGATAGCATTGTGTAGAACCTCATTTATCACAAGGAAAAATATTCTCATTCAATAATTATCATAATTTTACATTTC
>SJYQ01008894.1:9075-42401 GCA_006410935.1 Redunca redunca | reverse complement strand
ACCATCTACCTAATTAACTTTTCATAAAAGAAAGTACATATTACAGCCAAAGAACTAGACAGAACTTACTTAATCCCAGAATAAAAGATAATGCTTCCCAAGGAACAGAAAGTAATCCTACACTGATATAATAATGTGACATTATTCTTACTTTTCTCAATTTCCTGAAGATGGTTGAAAACTCTGACACAGACTAGCTTTGATCCACCAAGGATCCCCATTTTGTATCATATGAAAACCTTTAAAATTTAGTATCAGTTTCATTGTTAAATCCATTAGTTTATTTTCTTAAAAGTATAGATTAGATTCAGGAACTCATACTAAACACTGTGGTTTCAGGCACTTTTGCAAACAGTCAACCCTACTCAAAATGCTTGGACGATTTTAGCTCCATTGGGTAGATTAGAATAGTGGCACTAAAAGAAAAAACAATTTTACAAAGTCAAAGATATTGACTGTATCTACTGCTGTTTTTACAAAGTTATCTCTGCCTTCTTTCAAGATATATTCCAATGAGGTCTTTTCTAACTATCCTTATCCTCACTCTTCTACCTACTAAAGGGGAGACGTTGATCTCTTTCTCATTTCTACCTTCATGCTCTCTGGTACTTACTTCTACTATAACAACTCTTATTGGCCTTGCATTTGACATATCTGTCACCTGGGCCTAAACCATGAGTTTCTCAAAGGGCAGAGACAATCTGTCAGCTGCTTAGTATCTCAAAAAGCAAACATAGTGATACTTGGACAGTTATCTCAACAAATTCTGATGGAATAAATAAGCAAATTTCTAATTTTGCAACAAAAATTAAGTTTAAAGCATAAACCTCCAATCTGATACTTAAGTTTAGATTTGCCAAGAACCTGTCCACACAGATTTCAAACTGTGGAAAATATATGACATCATTTTAGAAGATTCAGGAGATCCTTTATATTTTCAACATAAGGCAAAGGTGGTTTTAGCTTTAAATAATTTCAGAAATTAAAGAATCAAACATCATTAATTTATAGATTTAAAAAAATGGAACCTAGGATGGTCATGTGACTCTACTCATGCAAAACTGAATATTCAATCAGAGGCCATAACCTATATCACCAAACTGCCAATCTAGTCTTCTTCCTTTTCTACATCATGCTATTTAAGTAATATTCACATTGTTGTCTGATTATCCTTATCTATAAATAATTCAGCCTTGATATTTACAATTAATTAATTATTTAACTTATACACAGAATATATCATGCGAAATGCTGCGCTGCACGAAGCACAAGCTGGAATCAAGATTTTCAGGAGAAATATCAGTAACTTCAGATATGAAGATGATAGCACCCTTATGGCAGAAAATGAAGAACTAAAGAGCCTCTTGATGAAAGTGAAAGAGGAGAGTGAAAAAGCTGGCTTAAAGCTCAACATTCAGAAAACTAAGATCATGGCATCCAGTCCCATCACTTCATAGAAAACAAATGGGGAAACAATAGAAAGTGACAGACTTTATTTTGGGGGGCTCCAAAATCACTGCAGCTGGTGACTGCAGCCATGAAATTAAAAGACGCTTACTCCTTGGAAGGAAAGTTATAACCAACACAGGCAGCATATTAAAAATCAGAGACGTTACTTTACTTTGTCTGTCGAGTCAAAGCTATGGTTTTTCCAGTGGTCGTGTATGGATGTGAGAATTGGACTGTAAAGAAAGCTGAGTACCAAAGAATTGATGCTTTTGAACTGTGGTGTTGGAGAAGACTCTTGGGAGTCTCTTAGACTGCAAGGAGATCAGCCCTCAGTGTTCACTGGAAGGACGGATGTTGAAGCTGAAACTCCAGTACTTTGGCCACCTGATGCAAAAAGCTGACTCATTTGAAAAGACCCTGATGCTGGGAAAGATTGAGGGCAGGAAGAGACGGGGACAACAGAGGATGAGATGGTTGGATGGCATCACCGACTCAATGGACATGAGTTTGAGCAGGCTCCGGGAGTTGGTGATGGACAGGGAAGCCTGTCCATAGGGTTGCAAAGAGTCAGACACAACTGAACGACTGAACTAAACTGAACTGAATGTTTCAGGTGAAGAGGAGTAATATGAAGAATACGAGGAGATGAGACAGACAAACAGGGAAGCTGCTTATCAAAAAGATAGGAGATATCATTTATATTACATGCAAGTAACATGGCAGCTTTATGGGAAAATGGTTAATGAAAGTGGTCCAGGGAGATGATATAACAAGGGTAAAAAAATCCTTGTGCTGTATACAATCTTAAGGAATTAAAGAGTAGGATGCAGGCAAACAATTGAAAGGAGAAGTGCTGGGAAACAAGATTGGATAGGTAGTCAGAAGACAGATCATGCAGGTATGTGGAGGTAATGGTAAAGTCTTTAAATTCTAGTCTAAAAGTTCTAGGGAGCCGCTGGATGGTTAGAGCAGGACAGTGACACAATCTGGCCATAAAATCAGGGAGACGAGTCAAGAGGTGTTCCATCAAGAGATGGTGGTGGATTAGACTTCAAGAGGTGAGACATAGTCAACTCTGGGACCTCACTTCCTAACTCTGGGGCATCAGAAAAAGAGGTGTGAGAGATTATTTTAAGATTTTTGAGGAAATCCGTGAATAAAGGGTCACTTACCATGATGGAGAAAACCACAGGAGGAGCAGGGATTGGAGGAGGGTAAGATACCAGAAATTCACTCTAGAACTAAAGTTGAGGGGCCTGTGAGATCTACTGTCAAACATTAGAAATAGTCTATAGTTCAAGGAAAACTCTGGGCTGAAGACCTAATTGGGGCATAATCCACCCAGAAATGTTATTAGTCTTGAGTGGAGATCATCTAGGGTGTGACTATAAGTAAAGAAAAAAAGAGAAATCTGTGGCCTGAGTCCTGGATTCTCCAATGTCTGAAAATCCGGAAAAGGAAGACAACACAGCAAAGGACGGTGGGTGACCGTTGTCCCTGCGGGTGTTCTTGTGGGATACCTCCAAAGCCAAGTAAAGAAAACATTGTCCAGGAAGGAGAAGGTGAAAAACTCTACCACGGGCTATTGAGCTAGGGACCAATACTGACACTTACTTCAGCAAATGAGATCTTTGTTATCCCTAGTGAGAGCCGTTTGAGCGGAATGATAGGATGAAAGCCTGACTGGAGTGAATACACTGGACATTGGGAGGCAAGGAAGACAAGACAGCATCTATAAAATTTCTTCAGAAAGTTTTCTATAAAAGGAGAAACCTTGGGCTCATAACTAGAAAGAGATGTGACATCCTGGGATGTTTTAAGATTAAAAGTATTATACAATGTTTTTACAGTGATGGGAAAACTGATCATGTAAGAATGACCGTGGATAATTATAGAGGCAAGCTGTATGAATAGGCAGAGAGTTTAGGATCAATGTTAAAGGGATAAGGCAGACACATAGACTGATCCTGAAGAAGAACAAGGAAGGAAACAGTGGATATGAGCTCAGAAGCAGACAGGTCAGTGGATTTGGTGATAGGAAAAGGAGGTTTTCCTGGGATTGTCTCTATTTTCTTAACAAAATCAGGAGTAAGGTCACTGACTGAGAATTTAACGGGAGAGGCAAATGTTTATAGAACCAGTCTTATCTGGAAGTGGGTGAATAACTGACTAAAAATGTACTAGAAGATTCACATTTCAATATTTTATCCAAATAATTAACATAAAACATATGCACTTATAAAAAGGTGAAAATACCTGAGGATGAACTAAACTCTATTTGCTCCAATTTCTGAATAAGCTAGAACGTGAGTTTCATGAGAAAAGAGATTGTTATTTACTTTATTCTCAGTTAAATCACTGTGTATAGAACATTGTGTGTACATAAAAGATGCTCAGAAAACATTTGGTATCTGAATTAGAAAATGAGGAGGGAGCCACTGTAGCTTTACCTTTTTGTTATTACAGATGATCTTACCCACAAATATTTACCTCCTTATCTCATTCTAGCACACTTTTAGTAGCACTTTCTCAGCTGATTTGTCTTAAATTATGTAGCCATTTCTAAGAAAACATTTTGTGACTTACATTCATTTATTTTTAATTGTCAAACATAGTTTTACAGTATCTAATGGAAAGTCTAAAAGCTTCATGAACTAAAAAGCACATATTGCCAAAATTAAATGAACTAAAAGAATGAAAAGTTTGGGTAGAGTTCAGAATTTTAAAAAGAATGAAAAGTTTGGGTAGAGTTCAAAATTTTAAGATGTCAAAGAAAAATAATGTACAAAACTTTAGGTTCTCATTTCTCATTTTTTTTAATTTTTATTTTAACTTTAGTTTACTTTACATTACTGTATTGGTTTTGCCAAACATTGACATTAATTCACCACGAGTGTACATGCGTTCCCAAACACGAATCCCCTCCCATCTCCCATCCCATACCATCTCTCTGGGTCCTCTCCTTGCACCAGTCCCAAGCATCCTGCATCCTGCATCGGACATCGACTGGCGATTCGTTTCTTACATGATAGTATACATGTTTCAATGCCATTCTCCCATCTCATCCCACCCTCTCCCTCCCTCTCTCCCCCAGAGTCCAACAGTTCACTCTATAGATCTGAGTTTCTTTTGTTGTCTCGCATACAGGGTCATCATCCCTATCTTTCTAAATTCCATATATATTTGATATTAAATATATGGCATTCAAGGGTCCAGACTGGATTAAAAGGACAAAAGTTTTAGTACCAACTTTTGACTGTGAAATGTACTGAAAGACTATTAAACAAAGATCCCATGAAATAGCTGATCTAGCAATCATGTTTTTTTTTTTTTACTTCGCTGACTGTGTTTATTTATCTACAGCAACAATAACAAAACTTTCACTAAATCCCAAGATATTTCTAATTGTTTCACAGAAACAGATGGCTTTGCATGAAAGAGAAGAACAGAAGATCTGCTACTTTTTAACCACTGGAGGATATTAATCTTATTCTTTCCCACAAAACTGGTTACTAAATATGTGAAAAATATATAATTTTTCTAGCAAAAAAAAAAAAAAGAAATGCAAATAAAAGTACTAAGGATACATTTTCACCTATTAAAAAAAGTGATAAACATCTCTATGCACACAGGTTTCCCTTATTTTTAATGATTTTCTTACAATAAATACTTCACTATGAGATTATTAAATGAAAAGCTATGAACACAACTTTGGAATTATATAGCTAAACTACTCCAGAAAAAAATGTAGTGAATTACTATGCTGAACGTACAAATTTTATAACATTCTGCCAGGACTGGCTTATTGGAATTAAACTTTTTTTTACCTAATTTACAGTAAAATTTATTCCTCTTGGTATGTGTTCTATGGGTATCGGTAAATACATATAGTCAAGTAACCAAACCACAATCAAAGTACAGGGTAGGTCTATAACCCTGAAAGTGCCCTTTTGTAGTCAACCCTTTTCCCCACCCTAGCTCCTGAAAACATTGATCTGTTCTCTTTTCCTATTATTTGACTTTTCCAGAAGGTCATGTACTTAAGCATATTCACCTTGAAATCTTTTTATTTGCTTTCTTTCACTTAACATCAGGCAGTTAAGATTCTTCCATATCATTGGGTGAATCAACCGTGTTTTCCTTTTATTGTTGTGTAGTGGTCTATTGCATGGACACACCACAGTTTGCTTATTCTTGATTAGTTTGCTTGCTTGCAGTTCGGGGTTATTATGAAGTTGCTATAAATATTTCCATGTAAGTCTTTATGTAAATCTGAGATTTATTAATACTTCTGTTAAGTTAGTTGGATTTTCTAAAATTATTGATCCCATATTTATCCTGTAGTTTTTGAGCTCCTTGGTACAAATTCAAATTCTCCGAGGAGATACAAGTACTCCACTGTGAGCAACAGAGGCCATGTTGAAGACAATGTATATAAAGTCCTTAGCACTGGCCAAAATTTGGAAAGATACTCTCATTAAAATAAAACTGAGAAGACTTAAAATATTCAGGCTAGGTAATATGGATTTGGGGGTTTTGTTTACTTTTAATAATGTTTTCAACTTTCAAAACTTGTTTTGAATACCTCTGCTGGTTATAGGGAAATACGGAGGAAGACACAAAAAGTTGAAATCTGAATGATCCTCATCATTTCCAACAACCATTTTAATTCTAAAAAATAATGGTCCCTGCTCATGAGGAGTCAACAGATTCACTAGAAAAGGTTATCTTGTGTCTGGAGAGAGATACACACTAATTCAAGACAGAAGGTTAAGGATATCAAAGGAGTGCAATAGCTAATAAGTAACTATAGGAGTTCAGAGTTGGGAGCTGGGGGAAAGATCTGTCAGAGAGGAAAGGAAGGATGAAATTAGCTGTGCCTTGAAAGTGAGATAGGACATTGCATTTGAGTTCTAGCCTTCTTCTAAAGCTGGTATATCTTGGAGTGAGAAGGCAGTTTAAACAAGCTCTTGGCACTGATCCTTCTCCTGTGCTTGTGCAGAGCTATAATGAGTCACAGTACCACCCAAGATAATTGGAAAAACCCTTTGGCACCCAAATAACAAAATATAGTTGTCTGTGTAGCAAGAACACATTGTTAAGTGTCTTTTTTCTAAATCTGTCTGATAATACGCACAAGATAGATTGCACAGCACCACTATTAAATTTAGAAAACTTTAACAAAGAAGGATGAAAGACTGATGAGTCATTCTCAAGTAAAGCCCTCCGATTCTATTTGTAAAGCAAACTAATCAAAGTCAGATGTAGTTAAGTCCCAACTGGCATATAATCTTGTAAGCAAGCAGAAAAGAATGATGTCTTTCTGTAACACCAAGGAAGATATCTTTTCAGTACCTTTCCCATTATGTGCCAACCAAGCTTATTATGTAAAAAAATCAAGTTTACTTAAAAATTTTTTTACACAAAAAGTTCAAAAACAAGCACTTACTTTTTTCCTTTTTCCATCACTCCCTCTAATTCACTGCCACCTCCTAGCTCTTCCTTTCCCTTCCCTTCAAATGAGCATAGTCATCAAAAAGGGTTATTATATTTTTCTTTTAAACCTAGAATATTTGGTTATCAGACATTTAATCACCAAAAAATGCAAAACTATTTGTTATTAATTATTGCATCTTCAGTTCAGTTCAGTCACTCAGTCGTGTCCAACTCTTCGCAACCCCATGGACTGCAGCATGCCAGGCTTCCCTGTACATCACTAACTCCCAGAGCCTGCTCAGACTCATGTCCATCATGTTGGTAATGCCATCCAGCCATCTCATCCTCTGTTGTCCCCTTCTCCTCCCACCTTCAATCTTTCCCAGTATCATGTTATTTTCCAGTGAGTCGGTTCTTTGCATCAGGTGGCCAAACTATTGGAGTTTCAACTTCAGCATCAGTCCTTCTAATGAATATTCAGGACTGATCTCCTTTAGGATGGACTGGTTGGATCTCCTTGCTGTCCAAGGGACTCTCACAAGTCTTCTCCAACACCACAGTTCAAAAGCATCAATTTTTTGGCGCTCAGCTTTCTTTATAGTCCAACTCTTACATTCGTACATGACCACTGGAAAAACCATAGCTTTGACTAGACAGATCTTTGTTGGCAAAGTACTGTCTCTGCTTCTTAATATACCGTCTATGTTAGTCATAGCTTTTCTTCCAAGGAGCAAACATCTTTTAATTTCATGGCTGAAGTCACCATTTGCAGTGATTTTGGAACCCAAGAAAATAAAGTCTGTCACTGTTTCCGTTGTTTCCCTATCTATTTCCCATGAAGTGATGGGACCAGATGCCATGATCTTAGTTTTCTGAATGTTGAGTTTTAAGCCAGCTTTTTCACTCTCCTCTTCCACTTTCAACAAGAAGCTCTTTAGTTCCTCTTCACTTTCTGCCATAAGGGTGGTGTCATCTGCATATCTGAGGTTATTGATATTTCTCCCAGCAATCTTGATTCCAGCTTGTGCTTCTTCCAGCCCAGCGTTTCTCATGATGTACTCTGCATGTAAGTTAAATAAGCAGAGTGACAATATACAGCCTTGACGTACTCCTTTTCCTATTTGGAACCAGTCTGTTTTGTTCCATGTCCAGTTCTAACTGTTGCTTCTTGACCTGCATACAGATTCAGATTTCTCAGGAGGCAGGTATTGCATCTTAAGTGTCATTAAATTATGTAACATATAGATATATAATTAAATCATGAATATATATTCAATCATTATTCAATGTGGCAAATACTAATTTTATGTCTACCATGTGCCAGGCACTGATAATATTGAGATTACATATACAAACCTGCCCTCATTGTGGGGCTTCCCAGGTGGTGCTAGTGGTAAAGAATCTACCTACAGGAGACATAAGAGGTGCAGGTTTTATCCCTGGGTTGGGAAGGTCCCCTGGAGAAGGAAATGGCAACCCACTCCAGTAGTCTTGCTTGAAGCATCCCCATGGAAAGAGGAGTCTGACGGGATACAGTTTCATAAGGTCACAAAGAGTTGGACACAACTGAAGGGACTTAGCAGGCTACGAGTCAAGCATTTTTAAATGAATATAGAGTTAATTTAGTTTGTCTGGAGGATTAAATATGCACATACTCTCTGCAGGTCCTGGCCGTGATGCATGGTGCCATTCAGGGTGTCCTCTCCCAGAAGGCCTTCTACAGCAGAGCCTGTCTGGCCTCACCAAGATGCCTTCTCTCCTCTTCTTCCTACACACACAGCTAAATCACATTTCCTGGCCTTCTTCCTGATAGGCTGGCATCTTGAAATGAAGTATGAGAAAACAGAATTTGGACAAAAGTGAGGTATTCTTCTTCCAAACCTCATCTATAAAAATCTTCCGTACTCACTGCTCAAAATTCTCACTCTTTCTATTCTGTAGTACTCTAAGATACTGAAGATGCAGAACAATGAGATGGAAAGAATCTATAATCCAGATCAGCTGCTTGGAGCAGAGTCTCTTCAATGACCTACATTGGACTATGACATGAGCACAAAAAACTTTGATTGTGTTAAGCCACTGAGGTTTTAGGACAGTGTCACTAGAGCTGTTAACCTGAGCTCAGGGTTTGTCCCATCCTCTAACTCTATATTTTCCAGAGTACATATTTTTGACTTGTTTTTTTTTTTTTAATCATTATACTGACTCTCTGGAGAAGGGCATGGCAACCCACCCCAGTATTCTTGCCTAGAGAATCCCATGGACAAAGGAACCTGGCAGGCTACAGTCCATAGGGTCACAAAGAGTTGGACACGACTGAAGCAATTTAGCATGCACGTACATACTGGCTATCATTAGTGTGTATCACTATACTAATCAACATGTCTACTTTTTACCATCTTCTTCATAGAAGCCTGCCACACCTATGTATCTATAGTGACTGATTTGAACTGAACTTTTGTGTCTTGCTGTACATCTACTGTAAACAAGAATTTTAAGCCCTTTCAGAAAGAAACAAAATCTGCAAAGATGAGATCTGTTATTTATGCAGACTGATAGAGACTTCTTGGATGCTGTTAATCATTTTCCTTAGTCATTTGGTATTTTCTCATCATTCTTCTTTTTATTTCCCTATGATAATCTTATATTGTAGCTTCTATCAGAAATCAACTTTTCACTGTTCATTTAGCATAATAACCAGTCACTTAAAACATATCAGTCTATGGTTTAAAACAGATTGGTCATTTTTAATAAAAATCATCTGATTTTAATATTTAACTTATTCTTATAAGAATATAAAAAAGAATATACTTAGTAATAAAAGTATCAAAACTTCTTCTAAATCATGAAACAAATACATTTTAAAATAGATAAATCATGTCTTTCCTATTCTTAATTTCCACCAGGCAGCAACCAAATTGAATTTGTTGCTTTCCACATTCAAAATTCACATTATTAGGGTTTTTTTTTTTATTACAAAAGCCTAGCCTAAACAATGCAACAATATAAAAAGATAATCTTCTCTTTATCCTTCTTCCAATCTTGAGTGAGTGAGTGTGTGAGTGAAGTCGCTCAGTTGTGTCCGACTCTTTGCGACCCCGTGGACTACCAGGCTCCTCCGTCCATGGGATTCTCCAGGCAAGAATACTGGAGTGGGTTACCATTTCCTATCGAACCCGGGTTTCCCGCATTGGAGGCAGACACTTTAACCTCTGAGCCACCAGGGAAGTGTGTAGTGTATATCCTCCCAAACTTCTCTGTGCTCAAACAACTTTAAATTTTTAGTAAATCATGGGCCATTTTTTTCCGATAACTTATTTTTTTTACTTAACTGTAGGTCCTGGATATTCCTTAAGGACAAGAGCTATATAGATCGAACTCATTCATTTAAGTAGTGATCTGATATTCCATAGTATGAATCAAACAAATTTTTAGTCATTCATCTATCAATATTCACCTTTTTTCTTTACAGTGTGATTGTGTATGTGTGTGTAGGAGAGTATAGCAAGTAGTGTAGGGAAAATAGTCACCACTACAAACAACATTGCCATAAACTTACTATACATAGGGAAGGTACTCAAAATATTCAGTGGTCATCATGGCAAAGAAACTGAGTAATCAGAACTGATATTCCATCCGTCAGTCACTACTTCATGCCCACATATAATCTGATCATCTGCTCTAATTTTGCATTATCTCTTTTATACTGCTGCTTGTACTTCTAGAGCACAAGTTTTCCCACTGATTACTATCTAGGTTCCAGCTGTCTTTTGTCATTGCTGTTTGCTCGCTAAGTGGTGTCCGACTCTTTGCAACCCCTATGGACTGTAGTCCACCAGGCTCCTCTGTCCATGGGATTTCCCAGGAAAGATTACTGGCATAGGTTGTCATTTTCTTCTCCAGGGTATTGCCCCCGACCCAAGGGTGTAACTGGCATCTCACATCTCCTGCATTGCAGGCAGACTTTTTACCTCTGAGCCACCAGGGAAGCCCTTTCAGTTGTCTACCACTGCATAATAAATCACCCCAAATGTAGGCGAATAACACAACAGCAATTATCTTATTGTCTTCCACTGTGTTCTGGAGTTCAGGAAGGGTTCAGCTGGTGAAGCCTGACTTATGATTTCTCATGCAGTTTTAGGCAGACAGTGACTGCTACCAAAACAAGGGGCCAGAAGAGCTGAAGTCTGGTCAGCCTCCTCTTCCTCTTCAGGTAACTGCAGGGCCTTTCCATGTGGTCTCTAGCATAGACTAGTTTAGGCTTCCTCACAGCATGATGGTCTTAAAGCAGCTGAGCTATTCGTGGGGGTTGCCGAAGGCTTCAAGAGAAAGTATTTTAGTGAGCAAGGGAAAAGATGTATGGCCTTCATGATCTAGACAAGAAAGTCACACAGCCTTACTTCTGCTACATTCTGTTCATTACAGGTGAATTACAAGTCTGCCCAGTTCAAAGAGAAATTTCATGTCTTCATGAGGCAGTAGCAAGGTTCTAGAAGACTACTTTGGAGCCAGAAATATTTTGCAGCCATCTCTAGAAAATAAAATGTGCTAAAGTTTGCCCTCTGGCTGCAACTTACATACCCCCAGCCTCAACTTGTAAAATACGCTCATTCTCTCCAAAAACTCTTCAAAAGCTTCATTCCATTATGGCACCAGGCTCAACATCTAGGACCTTATCATCTAGATTAGGTCCAAATTCAAATGAAGTTACTCAAGTGTGGTTCTTCAGATGCAGATTGTTCAGTAGTATTTTTTTTTTCTCTGTCTGAAGACCTGTGACTTAAAGAGACAAGTTACCTGCCCCACATGCACCCAACATACAAAGGTGCAACATGACAGGGTAACCACTGTATATGGCTCATTCAAAAAAAAGGAAAAAATGAGAGGCACATAGCAGGAACTGGTGTATGCAACTCGGGAAGCCTTCCAGGCACTCTGTTGCCAGTTTCTTGATTAAGGCTCAGAACTGCTCCCTGAGACTAATTTTCTGGACCTCTGGGCAGTATCCTCTGGGGTCTTAGTCCTGTCCTCTGAGTCATCTTTTTGGGTTTTTTTCCCATAAAAAATAGCCTATGTTTTCAACTAAGTTGAATAGGTTTCTTAGCCTGCAAACGTTCCCGACTATAGAAGATCAAGGGGTCCAAAGCTCTCTTTATTTTGTATAGCTTCTGACCATTCAGTTCAAGCTGAAGCTGATACATTTCTTTTAAAATTTTGTGGAGTTTGTGTATATCAATTTAAAATCTAGTGTATTATGCAAAAATCATACTCCAAAACCTCTTTAAGACAGCTCCTTTCTACCTTGTGTTTCCTGTTAAGTTCCTGCAAATCAAAAACCTTAAGATTCTTAGGTTGTTGAGTAGGTAGGATCTATGAAGCAGTCCCTTGAGTCCTTAGAAGGCCTTTGTCTAAGAAGGTCTTTGAGGCACCTTTATCATAAGAGTGGCCCCAGACGCTCACTTAGAGACTTTTTACTTAAGTTTCAGTTACAAATCTAATAGCATGGCTGTCCAATTTGCTAGATTCCTGAAGATGCTAATCGGAAAAGTAGAAGAGGTAAGAAAGAGCAGCGCAGCTACTGCCAGCCAAAGTGACAGTAATGGGACATTAGATATGAAGTCAGACACAGATGAGGATGCAGAGAAAGAGATAAAAGGGAGAAAAAGGCAAACTGTGCAGTAATCTGAATTATTCAATTTTGTTGCAAATAATGCTATATTCCTCAGCAGTACTGAGATCGGGAAAGCCTCAAGGGATCACAGAGACATCTGTTAGACATTCATTTTGGCGCTGTGGTTTACAGCACAGCCCTGGAGCTAGACCTTGGGTTTTAATTCCAGCTCCAATACTTCCCTGATTGTACAATCTCAGGTGAGTTATGACTGTGCCTCAATTTGTTTGTTTGTTTGTTTTTTCATATTTGAAATGGACTTGATACTGGGACCTATCTTGTGGAGTGACTGTTAGGGTTAACTGACATATATTAATAAAATGCTTTATTAAAAGTGCCTGGGACACAGTAAGCATTCAAAAATCCCAACTATCATTACCATTATTATTATTTTGTTTAGTTGGCTTTAGAAGATACAAACATTTAGGGAGAATTTTCTTACAAGTGGATAAAATATACATTATTTGGTGCTGAGAGAACTATGCTCCAGTTATCTGAAAAATCTCCTTACATGGAGTTTCTCATTCTAGTGAAGCCAGACTAATGATACAGGGGTATCTCAGTTTCACAGATAAGAGAAGAGATACACTTGAAATGAGGATCTAAACGTCCCTCACAAAGTTCATCCCAAGTTACAGAACTCCTGCTCAGTAATTTAGGGAAGGATTTTACTGGTTCCCTTTGTTGGACTGCACCCCCACACCCACACCATATTCTCCTGAACAGTGTCTTTGAGTACTGCTTGCCAATCTGTTCTTTCTGTTGCCGTTTTCTTACATCCCAGGGCCAGGCAAAATTTCCCTAAATTTGTCATGCAAAATGTTCTGACATCTGGGGGATATTAAAATCAAAAAGCATCCCTTACAATCCAAAGATCAGAACAACTTTCCAAATATTCATTTGGAGACGCTTCTTGAAACGTGAAGGATCATAAATCTCTTTAAAAATCTACTGAAGCTAGTGATCTTTTCTCTATTAAAAAAATGCAGAATTGCATTTGAGCATAATTTCAGAGGGTTCATGTGGCTTGCCCCTAAGCTATTGATATATCAGTTAGATCATCCATGAACAATAGTTTAAGAACCTTTGATTTAAAGGCATTAGTAAGGTATGACTTCCTGGAGGAGCAGAGTATATTTTTTCTGAGGTTATTTGTCTTCTTTCTAAAAATCACAGGTAGAAACAATTGCTAATACAACATATCAAGATTATCTCCTCCAGAGCTGAGCCAAATTCCTTTTCACTTGTGTCTGTTTTACTTTAATCAATGCACTTCTATAACTATTCTTCAATTGTCACTGCATTCTTCAATTTGACCCTCATGAAATTATAGAATTTATCTTCCAGGATTATTTTATAAAATTTAATTTCTGTTTGAGGATTACTTTTAAGCCAACGACTCAAATATTTTAAATTTACTATTTTAAAGAAAATTTCTCAAATTATTTCAGTTCTGCTGTTAGCTTTTCCTTCTCCATAGTGTTCCTAAGGAATGAAATGCCCTGAGCTTAAATCTAATTCTTCTGTTTTCATCTGCTTAAGAGAGTCTATGGTTGTATACCACATATCAGAAAAGGAAATGCAAGATGTCTTATAAACTGTTAGATTTGATTTATTCTTTTTAAAGATGTCAGCTATACATCTCCTCATAAATTGAATTTATATCCCCTGTCCTGCAGTTTTCTAAATTAGCCAAGAAATATCTTCACATTATTTATTTAATATATTATATTTTTATTTTTGGGCTTCCCTGATGGCTCAGTTGTTAAATAATCCACCTGCAATGTAGGAGACCCAATTTCGATTCCTGGGTCGTGAATATCCGCTGGAAAAGGAGTAGGATACCCACTCCAGTATTCTGAAGTAGAGAATCCCAAGGACTGTATAGTCCATGGGGTCACAAAGAGCTGGACACGACTGAGCAACTCTTTTTATTTATAATCAGATTTCATTTATAAAATATTATTTTATTTATTTGTTTTACATTCTATTTAAAAATTAAAGAGATTCCCTAAGAGATGGAAATGGAGATAAATGTTGTCCAAGGAAGGCATATAAAATTAGAGCTAAAAGAGATTAGAGGTTGTTAGACAAACACCTTCATTTTACAGATAAGGAAGCTGCACCTAAGGACTTTCAACACCTTATTTAATGTAAAGACCTGGTTGAGAAATGGTGATGGACAGAAATGGTGATGGAGAAATGGTGGCAAATAAAGATGCAGTGACATGCTTGCTTTACAGTTCTTTTGCAAGGATGAATACAAAATAAGCTTTCTACATCTTGAACTTTTAGAGTGACAGAGTTACTTCCTAAACTAAAGGTCTCAAAATGCACTTGATTATTCTACCTTTGGGAGAGGGTGGGGAAAAATATGATTAAAATTTCCCCATCTAAGATTGAAGGCAGGAAGAGAAGGGGACGACAGAGGACAAGATGGTTGGATGGCATCACTGACTCAAAGGACATGATTAAGCAAGTTCCAGGAGATGATGAACGACAGGGAAGCCTGGTGTGCTGCAGTCCATGGGGACTCAAAGAGTAGGACACGACTGAGCTACTGCAGTGAACTGATACGTTTTATTGTGTTCTTTATTAACATCTCTGTTTAAATCTCTTACTACCTTAGTAACTACAACCTTAAAATAGAAATAAGTAGTCAGTCAGTGAAGAAAATCAAACAGCTGGTTTTTCTCTGTGTAGTCTATAAAAATTGTTTTCCCGAGTTAGTTTTAACCAGAGATAGAGATGAGAACTTTACACTCCAGGAGGACTAAAATTTCTGCTGATTTAAGCCCAACAGTATTCAGTTAAATCAAGAAAGCATGTGTATGCGTGCTCAACTGTGTCCATCTCTTTGGGACCCCATGGTCTGTAGCCCACCAGACTCCTCTGTCCATGGAATTTTCCAGGCAAGAATACTGGAGCAGCTCGCATTCCCTTCTCCATGGGATCTTTCTGACCCATGGATCGAACCCACATCTTGTGCATCTTCTGCACTGGCAGACAGGTTCTGTACCAGCTAAGCCACCAGAGAAGCCCCCCTATTTTTGCCTCCTCTCTCTTCTTTGCAGTCATCCCTTGAATTCTTCAAGCATTGAATAAAATGTTTCCTTCTTGCCTAAGCTTGTATCAACTGCTGCTGTGACAATGATGCAGCATGCTAAGTAATGTGGAGGACTTGGCAAAACTTGTTTAAATAGGAAGTTGTTTTATTGGAACATAAAGTTGTTTTATTAGAAAGTTGTTTTTATCCAGCACAATAAACCATTTCTGTGTCTGCAACAGCCAGGTACCCAAAACGTTAAATTACTACAAACAATAGACCTACCATCCCATTGCCTCTGATATCTGGTCTTATATAAATATATTTGTTTATTTTCTTGATAGTAGATAGAGAGCTGTAAATTTCTATCAGAATTGTTTTTAATTCAAATTGTGCATGTTGCATATTAAGAAACTTAGATGCAAATAGGGCTAGCATTAGACTTTACACTGCCCTGTTAGGTGTTTACCCAGCAGCTTCTCTCCCAGGAAGATGGAAATGGTACTGCTTCTGTTCTAATGTTGACAACCTCTAAGTGTCATTATTACTTTTTCCTGGAGTAACTATGGTTTTACCTTTCCTACAGCACCAAGGACAAATCAATAGCCTTCTCTAATGACAGTAGTTTGTAAACACTGAGTTGCTGTGAACTTGAAGGTCCACTATCCAAAGACTGCACTCTTATTATATCCTATCAACAGCCCAAGAATATCCATAATACTGATAACAACTTTAATGTATATCATCTATCTCCCTGAAATAATTCCCAAGAAATCCTTCCAAGATGGTTCATGATTAGCACCATTATCATCTTTTCTTTGGCCACCAAAAAACCCCATGTAGTGTTGGCCTCCATCCATCTCTGATCATCTTAAATAAGGTCATTTAATACCTGGCTGATGGCAGAGTTTGAAATATCCTTCCTGGCATCAGATTGTAACAAAAAATCATTATAAGTTATTAGGCATATGATTAACTGGAGAACAGATATCAGACCTTAGGTAAATGATAGGGAGCCTTCAACTGCCCAGCAACAAATTAAGGTTAGCAAGGCAGGGACCAGAAATGAGCAATATTGAGGTGCAATGGCAGCCTCCCTTGGCTTGGAGCTGAGCCAGATGAAAAATCAACCCTCCAAGGATCATTTGTCACCTGTCAGGAGTGCAAACAACCATCTCCTATCAACAGCAAGAGGGGACATTTTTGAAGGTCAGCCAGCATGGCAGCTCTAAAACTCTTAGACTACAGAAGGGCTGCACATCAAACACGGTTCTCCATGAGTCTGCAGTGTTTTCAGCTTTTTATTTTTGAGCTTTTGTGAGAATCTGGTCATTTGAATGTTTTCGGCAAGATATATGCCCTACATCAGACCAAAAATGGAAGATATTTACTTATTTTACACCTGGTTAATGTGGTTATTTTAAGAAAGAAATTCAATAAATAAAAAGGAAAAGAGAGAATAAGAATATGATTCAAGAAAGTCTTTCCATGTCATAATTTATACATAAAGATCCCCTGGAGAAGGAAATGGCAACTCACTCCAGTACTCTTGCCTGGAAAATCCCATGGACAGAGGAGCCTGGTAGGCTACAGTCCATGGGGTTGCAAAGAGTTGGACATGACTGAGCAACTTTACTATACCAAACGAATGGACTAAGTCATGTTTTAAAATCTAAATCCCAACCGTTGCTCATAGACAGTCCAGAGACAGCTGTGCAAACCTCAGGCAATAAGCCCTGTGGGACGAGGACCAAGCACAGATTCAACCCAGGAGGCACAGTGCTTTCCTTTCTGAGCCCTGTTGGCTTTGCATCTGGGTGCCTACTGCTGCCCCCTGGTGGCCCAGAGATTCCCACACTAAACCCCTTTTCCTTCCTCCAAAAAAGAAATAACCAGACCTGAGACCCCAGGGCCCTGCTTTGTTCTTTCCAAAGCTACAAGATAAGATTTTTGAGTTTTAAAAGTAACTTTTATATGTCATTCTTTTCAAGCCAAAACAGTAACAAAACAATAATAACTACAAATGTTTAAAGAATAGAATGTGATCATTTTAAGTAACAAAATCATATATTTATAGATTATATTCATATTTCACTTCATATGATTTTAGGAGTATGCATATATACATATGAGCATTCCCAGTCGCTCAGTTGTAATGAATCCACCTGCAATGCAGGAAATGCAGGTTCAAGCCCTGTGTTGGGAAGAGTATTCTTGCCTGAAGAATCCCATGAATAGAGGAGCCTGGCAGGCTACAGTCCATGGCATTGCAAAGGGTCGGACACAATTTAGCGACTAAACACAACAATAAAATGTGTGTGTGTGTGTGTGTGTGTGTGTGTGTGTGTGTGTTCTGTGCTTCCTACTGGGCTTCCCTGGTGGCTCAGTCAGTAAAGAATCCGCCCGCAATTCAGGAGACCAGGTTTGATCCCTAGGTTGGGAAGATCCCCTGCAGGAGGGCATGGCAACTCACTCCAGTATTCTTCCCTGGAGAATGCCCCTGAACAGAGGAGCCTGGTGGGCTACAGCCCATGGGGTCACAAAGCACTGAACACAACTGAGCGACTAAGCACAGCCCAGCACACAACATCCTAATAGGAGCCGCCATTTGTTGAACACTTCCTAGGTGATAGGCAAGAAACCTTCTGCACCATTTACCCACGATTCCATAAGGCTATTTTACAGATGCAGATACAAGCTAAAGGACATGCTTCTGGATCTGAACCCTACAAACAGGAATATATGAGGTATAGAAAATGAAAGAAGGAAGAAAATGGAAAGAAAGAAGAGAAAAGCAGAATGAAGGATATTTTTCTCTACAAGATCTAGACAATCTTCTTAAATAGAAATTTTTCTTTACCTACTTAAATTCTGTCTTCCCTGGTGGCTCAGATGGTAAAGCTTCTGCCTGCAATGTGGGATACCTGGGTTCGATCCCTGGGTTGGGAAGATCTCCTGGAGAAGGAAACGGCAACCCACTCAAGTACTCTTGCCTGGAGAATCCCATGGACAGAGGAGCCTGGTAGGCTACAGTCCATGGGGTCGCAAAGAGTCGGACACGACTGAGCGACTTCACTTTCACTTAAATTCCAGAGAGGTCAAGGTCCAAGGTCACACAAAAAGTGCAAAACCCAGAGTTTGAACCCAGATCTGTCTAAATGCAAGGTTTCTCAATTGTGACGACAGTGATTATGATGGAATTTGGCCAGAGGATTCAAGAGCCTCCAAATCCTGTCCTTTATAAGCTACTTCTTCTCCCACGAGATCCCTCAGGGAATATTATACATAGACAAAAACAACGAGTAAAAGAGTTATTGAACGCAAACTGAAGTTTACTAGTTTTCTGAGAAAGGCTGAGTGATACAGAGAATCTTTTGTGTTTAGGCTGATGGTGACCTAGATTTAGACACAACAGACTACAGAATATCCTTCTAGGTCCCAAGTAAAAGGGAAATATGAGGTGTAGGAAGAGCAAAGAAGCAAGAGATGGCAAAGAAATAAGAGTTGCTGCCAAAGAAAGAGATATCCTCTACAACATGGATGCATGTAGACAACTTTCAAAACAGGAAGTTTCTTTGTCCACTTCTGCCCCTGCTTTTTCCCTTCATTTGGCACCTCTGTCCTTGGGTCCTTATGATTCCTATCTGCTGTTTCTAAAACCTTGACTATACATCCGATTCAAATCTTAATCCTCACAATTCCTACCTGAGAGTCAATGCTTCAAAATAACCTAAGTCCTTCCCCCTCTCTAATTAGAACCCAAGCCTCTGGTTTAACCTGTTGGCTTGGTTTGATGTCAGAGGAAATAAGAGTATGTCCTCTGAACTGAAGTCAGAGCTCTGTAACTTACTAGCCATTTAAACTTGGTCAAAGTCTAAAACTCTCTGGGCCCCAGGTTCAATATCTGGGGGATGATAATTATAGCATCAATCTCATTTGTTTGTTACAAGAATTAAATGAGTTTTTAAATGAGTTCATATGTAAAATGGACTTAAAACAGTAGTTGGCACAAAGCAAACCTATGTAAGTATTTTATATAATTTAATTCTAAGGAGGTTAAACAAATATCTCAATAGTCCAAGAATTATACAAATCTATGTTCAAAGAGAATACATAAATAACTCTAATTAATCATAAGTAGTAACAAATTATAGTTGCTGTGGTAAATGAAACAGAAAAAGTCAAGTCCTCTGTAGAGGAAATATTTCTTGTGTAAGTAATGGCAGAAGGGGGATATGGAAGTAGAAAATACTTTAAACAGGAGACACAGGAGATGCAGGTTCAGTCTTCGGGTCGGGAAGAGTCCCTGGAGGAGGACATGGCAACCCCCACTCCAGTATTCTTGCCTGGAGAATCCCATGGACAGAAGAGCCTGGCACTCTATAGTTCATGGGATCATAAAGAATCAGACTCAACTGAGTATTCATGCCCACACATACATACATAACAGAAGTTCATCTCACCACTCCAAGTACCATCAAATCTAGCAAAAATCTCAAGTTTGTGGTTAATTAGCACAAAGAAAACTGAGATCTGATACTAAATAGTAACATAAACTAAAAAGTCAAATCTAAATAAAACCCCCGAAGTCTATCTTGATTTTGACTTGAATTATCCTGTTGTCTGTCTATATTGATCAAATTAACAAGACCCATGCTAAATTTCCACTTGGCTTAGTGCTCTGTACACATGGTCTACAAGTCTGGAACCATAGCTTTGGTGTACCTAGTCATTTTTTGGCAAAAGTTGCCCTGGTCAGCAATGCTGGAGACAAGGCTAGGAAATCACAAGACTCCCAAAAGATGAATCCAGAGAGCTCACTGTCATCACTGCTGATTCAAGTCCTGGAAACTGAAACTGTGATTGGATCAGGACTCAAAAGAATTCCAAAGTTCCATTAATCATTTCAAGGACACTCAGAAGACCCTTTGGAAAATTCATCTTCTGGAACTTTTATAAGTTTAGCTACCAAATTTTCTCTCTCTTGAGAAACAGGTGGGACTGCTTATAAAATCTGCTTTAAGAGTATGATTCCACAAGCTTTCTGTGGAAAAAGATCAAGACCAGTCAAATGAGAACAAGCAAAGCTACTTGTTCAGAGCTTGCTATAGCAAGAGTCAGCCACTGTCACTTGGGCTTTGGTAGAAACTTAAAGGCAGACAGAGTTGGAAATTTATACTGGAAAAAAAAGGGAAGGGCTTTGGGTATGTCATGTTTGTAATTCTGCTGGCTTGGGTAAACTGTAGGTGGGCTAACTAGAAATGGGTTATCCTTCTGCAATTGGCTGGTGGTGGTTTAGTCACTAAGTCATGTCCAACTCTTGTAACCCCATGGAGTGTAGCTAGCCAGGCTCCTCTGCCCATGGGATTCTCCAGGCAAGAATACTGGAATGGGTTGCCATTTCCTTCTCCAACTGCAATTGGCTAGGAGAGCCTATTTGGCTTTCTCTTGTTGGTTCTAAGTTAAAAGTGGGGGCAAAAATCAGAGAAGTTGTCATTTATGAATTAAGTACTGGTCATGGATTATAATAGAAGACTGACTTCCTACAAGTCTGACTGATAGCAGGTTGGTTTCCTAGGCTGTTTATTGTAGATAAGGAGCATAGCCTGGGAAGTTTGCTGCAGGTTGTGGGTCATTTTATGTATGGTCTGGCCATCATGCTCTTTGTACTCTTATCTCTCACTTCAAACATATCTCCCCCAAAGATATATAAGTATATATATTGCAACAAAGTAAAAGAAGGTAAGGCAACGTGTAATACAACAAAATTTAATGAAAGTTCCATGTCTAAAAGTTTACATGCTTGCCATTTTAACATTTTTATTAGAGAATAGGGAAGGTGCATGGGAAAAAAATCTGTTTGCCAGAATCTCAAGTGATGTGAAGAAATTTCATTGATGCTTGTATCAGTTTTATTACAGCTAAACTGCAGCTAAAAAGAGGCCCAAAAATAAAATAGCTCAAATAAAATAAAATATTTCATAACAATCCAGATATGTGTAGGTGATCCAAGATACAGTATCACCATCATCATCATCTTTATCACCATCATCTATCTTTCTGTTGCTCTACCTCTGATGGGAATTCTGCTTTCAAAACCACTTGTGACTCAGGTTCATTCATTTTCATTGTCCATTTTACTTACTGTCCTTATACATTTTTGAAGGTTGTTTCCCTCACCCTCATTGTCACCGCTGGCTCACCATCCTATCTGTGTTCCAGTCTATAGAGTCAAGGAAAGAGAAGTAGAGGGAAAGCAGTTTTCTTTTAAAATATGGTGTGGCTACAATGGAATACTACTCAGCCATTAAAAAGAATAAATTTTTGCCATTTGCAGTAATAATGGGTGGACTCAGAGGGCATTATGCTAAGTGAAATAAGTCAAACAGAGAAAGATAAATACTGCATGTATCACTTATACACAGAATCTAAAAAAATACAATAAACTAGTGAATGTAATATAAAAAAAAAAGAAACAGACTTGCAGATATAGAGAACAAACTGGTTACTGGTAGGGCGGTGGCAAAACAGAGGTGGGGGAGTAGGTGATACAAACTACAGGGTTTGTTTGGAAGATAGTCGAGGACAGATAAGCCTGATGTGCTGCAGTCCGGGGGGTCACAAAGAGTCAGACCCGACTTAGTGTTGGCACAACAATAGCATAAGAGTCATAAATCTAAATTCCAGTCCCAGGTCTGCTATGAATTTTACTTTTAACCTTCAGTAAGTTACCTAACCTCTTGGACTGTTACTTTTCTCAAAGTTACAGCAAGAGAATTGAAGCAGATCATTTAACTTTTTTTTCCCAAAGGTACATCAGATACATTTTGAACATGCCTTAAAGAGTTAAGGCATCCCTTTCATTGCTCTGGGCCAAGTCTGCTCCTATCAGCTTCTCTTATGTCACTTCTGCCTAGCGAACCTATTTTAGCTCCTGATCACCTATAAACTCACCTTTGCTTCCTAGTCTTCATGCACTAGGAATCACTCTGGCCCCTCTCCCTCCTCACTCAGTTGCAACCCATGTTATCTGTCTAACCACATGGACTTTTCACTTGATGCTGTTTGAAGTGAAGTGAAATCGCTCTGTCATGTCTGATTCTTTGCAACCCTATGGACAGCAGCCTGCACCAGGCTCCTCCGTTCATAGGATTTTCTAGGCAAGAGTACTGGAGTGTGTTGCCATTGTTTAGGGTCTTTAAAAAGGCAGAAGATAAACACTAATGGACCCTTATAAAATAAAGTAATACAATTATGGAATAAGTAAAAACTCAGAGATAGACATTCCAAAATTTGGAGCTTACCACCAGGTTCTGCTTTAATTAACGTTGACCAAATATAATCCAGTAACTTCAACAACTTAACCTCTCTAAGTCTCAGTTACCCCTTTATATGACTTGTAAAGTCATTTCCAGAATAAAAGGAAATCACAGCTGACAAAGCACTTTAAAATATTACAAAATGTGAACTAAAATGTCATTAACACATTCTGGAGGAAATGAAATAGAACACAGATCTCTCTAAGTCATGCTTTGCAAGGAACTCTGGCAGCCATGAATTTCCCTAGGTGAATGAACCTGTCGTAAGAAGAGTCTCTTGAGGGATGACCATGAGGTCAATTTTGAGACATGATATGGTAAAAAGTTTGAACTGTCCACATCATTTCTCATCCCCTAAAACTACTGCTCCTACAGGGTCATTTTTGGAAAGGTCAGGAAATGGAAATACATGCATCAGAAGAGACTGAAAAAGAGGATCTTCTTTCCCATAAACTCTGCAAATGAGTACTCAAGGTCCCAGTGAGGAAAGACCTTTAAACTCTCCCCATCTTCTACATCAGGATAATAACTGTGGGAAGGAGTGGAAATGCAAATCATATTTTAAGAAACAATGGGGGTCGTAGGAGCAAGGAGAGGAATCCTGTTATACTTTCCCAGAAACGCTTGACAGCTTTACTAGAAAAAAGCATGTTGCATAATAATAATTTAGACGCAGAGCCAGTTCTCAGAACATTAAAGAAGTAGAGTGTATTCTTACTCCCCCTTCATCCTCTATTATCTATTTTTCAATTTTGGAGCCTCAGTTGGCCCAGAAGGACGCTGGGTTGCTTCTGGCTGCTTGAGGCAACAACTGTGATGTCCCATCAGCCCCAGCCCAGCTTCCCCAATTCACTCATTCCTTCTGCTATTACAGCCAGCAAGACATGAAGCATAAAAAACAATAACAAAAACCCCAAACCAAAAACAAAGTAGTGTTTGTCCCAGCTAAAGTATTATGATCTGTTTGTGACTTTAAAAAAAGAAAAAGAAAGAAGGAAAGAAATGAAAGGAAGAATGAGGAATTCACAGGGGATATGTCAGGTGGCAAGTGGGAGATTTGGTTTTAAGGAACAGTGGTAACAGTCTATTGTCATAGAAGAAGAGCATGTGGGTTAGAATGAAAGCGTGGCAGAAATTTGATCATAGGTAGATGACTTAGTTGTATTATGATGTTACTTATTTCCTTGGGAAATGAGGGATACTGGAAGTTAATGGAGAAAGAAGCCATGAAGGCACCTCAGAGTTGGAAAACAGATCAGGGAACTTCAGGAAGATGGCTGGGTAATTCTAAGGCCTCCTTTGAGAAAGATGGTCACAAATGCAAAGTGAGACCACGTCACAAAAGTTTGTCTCCAAATCTGCAGCCACATTCCAGGCTGATCAGGTATAGTACGGAGTGGGCAGATAACCGGTTTTACCAGTTAAGTAAGATGGAAAGAAAGCATAGCGAGGGAGATGGGGATAATTATCATGAATGTGATAGAGCGTAACCTGGGTAAGCAGAAAATGAGAAGGAGGAAACACTGCAGAGTAAAAGAGTGCTGGAGGCAATGAATTGGGAGTCTGCACGGGATAATACAATGCTCAGGTGGACCTTCTGGAGTAAGAGAGCTTAGAAGGAAAACAGTAGTAACAGAGAAGACTGCTTAAAATTAAGGTTTCAGAGGTGCTGCAGTTACTGATGAAGATAATGATGTCCAGAATAGTATTTTACAAACATTTTTGACCACAATCCTCAGAAAGAAAGGAATTTGAAGTAGATATTTAGTATTCATATACAAATTTTTACAAAACAATGCTGATTTTTAAATGTACTCAATTTTCAATTCTATTCCATTCCATTCAAAAATTCTAATTAGTAAATTATTTTTCAGTGTCACTGAAGCATCATAAGCTGCAGTCTGAAAAATACTGGTCTAGGATAAGTTCCATAGGGGTAACTAAGGTGGGATAGAATAGAACTACAGAGTTAAGGAAATCATGGACCTCAGGGGCCAGAGTATTGAACTAATCATTTTCATTGCTGTTGCAGTCGTCAAGAATAGTGATAGAAGCAGCAATAAAAAAGATAAAAATTAGCCCGATGTAAAAACTTTATATTAATTTTTTCAATAAAAACAAAATCATAAAATTTTTTGTTGGTGTTTAGTCACTCATTCGTGTCCAACTCTCCCATGACCCCATAGACTGTGGCCTGCCAGGCTCCTCCATCCATAGTATTTCCCAGACAAGAATACTGGAATGGGTTGTCATTCCCTTCTCCAGGAGATCTTCCTGACCCAGGGACTGAATCTATGTCTCCTGCATTGGCAGGCAGATTCTTTACCACTGAGCTACCAGGGAAGCCCACAATAAATGAGTAAATGAATAAGTAAGTGAATGGATAATACATTACCCTTTACAAATTTCAAATCTTTTTCATAAGTTGACATAAGCAAATAGGTTAATTAATTAATTTGATGTCTATTCATTTAACAAGTATTTGACAGCCTTCTGTGAGCCAAGAACTGTGCTAGTCTCTCAGTCAGTTCAGTCACTCAGTCCTGTCCAACTCTGCGTGATCCCATGGACTGCAGCATGCCAGGCTTCCCTGTCCATCACCAACTCCCAGAGCTTGCTCACACCCATGTAAATCGAGTCAGTGATGCTATCCAACCATCTCATCCTCTGTCATCCCATTCTCTTCCTACCTTCAATCTTTCCCAGCATCAGGGTCGTTTCCAAGGAGTCAGTTCTTCACATCAGGTGGCCACAGTATTGGAATTTCAGCTTCAGCATCAGTCCTTCCAATGAATATTCAGGATTGATTTCCTTTAGGATTGAATGGTTTGATCTCCTTGCTGTCCAAGGGACTCTTGAGAGTCTTCTCCAGCACCACAGTTCAAAGGCATCAATTCTTCAGCACTCAGCCTTTTTATTGTCCAGCTCTCACATCTGTACATGACTACTGGAAAAACTACACTTTGAAAAGACAGACCTTTGTGGGCAAAGTAATGTCTCTGCTTTTTAATATGCTGTCTAGGTTGGTCATAGCTTTTCTTCCAAAGAGCAAGCGTCTTTTAATTTCGTGGGTATAGTCACCATCTTCAGTGATTTTCAAGCCCAGAAAAATAAAGTTTGTCAATGTTTCTATTGTTTCCCCATCTATTTCCCATGAAATGATGGGACCAGATGCCATGATCTTAGTTTTCTGAATGTTGAATTTTAAGCCAACTTTTTCCCTCTCCTCTTTCACTTTCATCAAGAGTCTCTTTAGTTCTTCTTCACTTTTCTGCCATAAGGGTGGTATTATCTGTGTATCTGAGGTTATTGATATTTTTCCCAGCAATCTTAGCTTTTGCTTCATCCAGCCTGGCATTTCACACGATGTACTCTGCATATAAGTTAAATAAGCAGGGTGATAACACACAGCCTTGATGTACTTCTTTCCCAATTTGCAACCAGTCTATTGTTCCATGTCCAGTTCTAACTGTTGCTTCCTGACCTGCATATAGGCTTCTCAGGGGACAGGTAAGATGGTCTGGTATTCCCATCTCTTGAAGAATTTCCCACAGTCTCTTGTGATCCACACGGTCAAAGGCTTTGGC
Source organism: Redunca redunca (assembly GCA_006410935.1). Lineage (NCBI taxonomy): Eukaryota > Metazoa > Chordata > Mammalia > Artiodactyla > Bovidae > Redunca > Redunca redunca. The sequence continues at coordinate 15,893 of SJYQ01008894.1, read as the reverse complement.
GTAGTCAATAAAGCAAAAGTAGATGTTTTTCTGGTACTCTTGCTTTCTCAAAGATCCAACGAATGTTGACAATTTGATCTCTGGTTCCTCTGCCTTTTCTAAATCCAGCTTGAACATCTGGAAGTTCACAGTTCACATACTATTGAAACCTGGCTTGGAGAATATTGAGCATTACTTTGCTAGTGTGCAAGATGAGTACAATTGTGCGGTAGTTTGAACACTCTTTGGCATTTCCTTTCTTTGGGATTGGAATGAAAACTGACCTTTTCCAGTGCTAGTCTCTGGTGGTTATATTTTATGGGGAAGAAAAGACTTGGTTTCTACCCTCATGTAGCTTGTAATCTAGTGTGGAATAAAGACACTGAATAAGTACTGACATGAATAATTAAAGAGAGCTATAACTTATGATAAGAGCAATAGAGTACTAGGGGAGAGAACATGGATCAGAAGAAGTGGGATCGAAGGAGTTCTCTTTGAAGTAACGATGGTTTAGCTGAATCTCAAAAGATGAGTAAGAGATGGCCATATGGTAGATTTTTTATCCTCTGTACCTTACCTTCTTTATCTTTGAAATAAGAATTAAAATAATAGAATCTCATTTTAAGAATGGAAATTTTACATCCATGTAGTTCAACAATTCTTCTGATTCTTAAATCCTTTCTAAAATATCTCTGTCCAAATAATATCATGGAAAACTTGCTTTTTTTCAAGGGCAGTCAAGTGAAAACATTTCTAAATTTTTTTCTAATTACTACTTTAGATATTCTCACATATTAATTCATTCAATCCTCACAACTACCCTATAAGAAGTAATGCTCTCTAATTTATAGAGGATAAAACACATGGAGTTGACCTTGATACAATGGTAATAGTAACCAGCATATCTAGGGTTTGTCCTCTTGAGTTAATAGTGGCAAGATTTTTCTCTGATGCACCAGTATATGCAAAGCAGCTGCCTACAGTAAAGGACAGTTACAAGGTCATGGGATAATATCTTTGAGTAGCCATCTGGCCCTGATCCAGCATAAACTCACATCTGTGATCTCATTTACATCATGCTCTAGATCAATCTAGCCAAATGATAGATGTTTTATTCCTTACTGGCTTTATTCTTTCTAATCAATCAATCCTTATTGATTATATCTAGGCACTAAATCTTGGAATAAAGAGACAGATTTATAATCCTGCTCCTCTTCAAACACTTACAAATTAATAAAGGGAACAGAAAATTAAACAGATCTTTCCAATCCAAGCACACTAAGAAGTGCAGACAAAAATAAGTAGAAGCTGCTACAGTAGAATAAAGAAGGAGCATGTACATATTATTCTAACTCGAGGGGTAAAGAATCTTTTAGACATGCTGTCTTTTGATAAACATTTACATTTCAAGTCTCTGCCACACACACACACACACACAAAACTATTCTAAGAAACCCCCAAAGCAACATGCTTCTATTGAGAATTGCAGTATTTTGTTTTCTTACAAGAACTGAATTTAAACAAAAAATTTTTTCTTTTTCAAAGAAGTCGATCATATTGAATATTTTTTCATTGAAGTATAGTTGATGGACAGTGTTGTGTTAGTTTCAGGTGTACAGCAAAGCAATTCAGTTATACATACATATTTTTCATATTTTTTTCCTTTATAGGTTAGTATAAAATGTTGAATATAGTTCCCTGTGCTATACAGTAGGTCTTTGTTGGTAATCTATTTTATATAGGAATGAGTATGTGTTAATCCCAAACTCCTGACTTACCCCTTCCTCTGCTTTTCCCCTCTGGTAACCATAAGTTTGCTTTCTATGTCTGTGAGTATATTTCTGTTCTGTATGTAAGTTTATTTGCAGCATCTTGTTAGATTCCATATACAAGAAATAGCATATTATGTTTGTCTTCTCTGGCTTACTTCACTTACTATGACAATCTCTAGATACATCTATGCTGCTGCAAATGACATTATTTCATTCTTTTTTATATTATACTCCACTGAATTATATTCTGAATTATATTCCACTGTATGTATGTATCACATCTTTATCCATTCCTCTGCTGATCAACTTTAGGTTGTTCACGTCCTGGCTATTGTATATAGTGCCACAGTGAACACTGGGGTGCACGTGCATGCATGCAAGCTCAGTCACATCCAGCTATTTGCAACCCTATAGACTGTAACCCACCAGGCTCCTCTGTCCATGGGATTCTCAAGGCAAGAATACTGGAGTGGGTTGTCATGCCCTTCTCCAGGGGATCTTCCTGACCCAGGGATTGAACCCACATCTCTTGTATCTCATGCATTGGCAGGAGGGTTCTTTACCACTCATACCACCTGAGTGCATGTATCTTATTAAATTATGTTCTTCTCTGGATATATGCCCCATGATTGGAATTATACAATCATATGGTAGCTTATTTTTAGTTTTTTAAGGAAACTCCATACTGTTTATCATAATTCCTATGCCAATTTACATTACCACCAATAAAGCAGGAAGATTCCTTTTTCTTCACACCCTCTCCAGCATTTATTGTTTGTAGACTTTTTGGTGATGGCCATTCTAACTAGAGTGATGTGATACCTCATAATAGTTTTTATTTGCATTTCTCCAATAATTCGTGCAGTAGAGCATGTTTTAATGTGCATTTTGCCCATCTGGATGTCTTTTTGGAGAAACGTCTATTTAGATCTTCTGCCTATTTCTTGGTTGGGTTGTCTGTTTCTTTGATATGAGCCATCTGTATATTTTAGAGATTAATTCCTATTGATGATATCATTTGCAAAATTTTCCCCCATTCTATAGTCTGTCTTTTCATTTTATTTATAGTTTCCTTTGCTGTGCAAAGCTTGTAAGTTTAATTAGGTTCCATTTATTTTTGTTTTTATTACTCTAGGAGACAGATCCCAAAAAATATCACTGCAATTTGTGTCAAAGATTGTTCTGCCTATATTTTCCATTTTGAGTTTATTTTTCTGAATGGTGTTAGAGAATATTCTAATTTCATTTTTTTACATGTAGCTGTTTAGTTTTCCCAGCACCACTTATTGAAGAGACACTCTTTCCTCAACTGTGTACTCTTGCTTCCTTTGTCATAGATTTAACTGGATGAATCAGGCTCCCTGGCTTCAGACTATACTACAAAGCTGAAGTAATCAAAACAGTACGGTACTGGCAGAGTCCATTTTTAGCTGACTAACCTTGATGAAGTCACTTCATATCAGTCCTTTATTTTCCCCAGCTATAAATAGGAATAAAGCTTACTTCTGTTTTCAGAATGAAATATAATTCATATACCATGCAGTTGGTGTGTGAATAGTTCTGTTATTAACTTGATATGTAGTTGTACTAGGAAAGCCAGTTGGTTAAAGCATCTAAGGAGAATATTCACCTTAGACTTTACTTTTGAAAACTCTTGGCCCTGAGCTATATTTTGAGAAGGATCTTAATTGAATAAAGAAGTGTTCCTATAGATGTGCCTTGGGGCTACCTTTCAAGAACATGACACTTAAATTTGGTAATTTGCAGCCTCTAATCTGTGTTGTGATGATCTCCACAGAATGAAGCCTAAAGCTACTGTCTGCACAACTATTAGTCACAGTCCTTCCATCATTGACTAATCAGAAGTGACATCCATACTGTCATTCAATTCAGTTCAGTTCAGTTGCTCAGTCATGTCCGACTCTTTGTGAGCCCATGAACTACAGCATGCCAGTCCTCCCTGTCCATCACCAACTCCCGGATTCCACCCAAACCCGTGTCCATCGAGTCAATAATACCATCCAAACATTTCATCCTCTGTTTTCCCCTTCTCCTCCTGCCCCCAATCCCTCCCAGCATCAGAGTCTTTTCCAATGAGTCAGCTCTTCACATGAGGTGGTCCAAGTATTGGAGTTTCAGCTTCAGCATCAGTCCTTCCAATGAACACCCAGGACTGATCTCCTTTAGGATGGACTGGTTGGATCTCCTTGCAGTCCAATATTGTCATTGCACCAGAGTTAAAAGACTATTTCTTAGATTTCCTTGGGTTCTGCTGAGACTGAAGGCCAATTACAGTCTGGCATTACAAATTACCTTTGTGCCAGAGTGGTCGCTGGAAACTCATGTCTAATAACAGCATCTTGTTCATATTCTTAAGCTAAATGCTTGTCTTCAGTGCTGTCTTTTTTAGGACCTCTTAAGACATAAATAATGTGAAGACCTGTATTATATATTTAACTTTTGTGTATATAACTCAATCAAATATTATTAAAGGAACAGCTAGATTTGTAAAACCATTACACTGAGGTGTCAGTATATCCACTTTATATTAGAAATATAATATTTATATTAAAGAGTTTACAGACTAATTACCTTAAACTATAGACTAATTATTTTTTAATTTGATATTTATATTAAACACTTTAAAGACTAATCAGGCTTCCCTGGTGGCTCAGTTGGTAAAGAATCCACCTGCAATGCAGGAGATCTGGGTTCAATCCCTGGGTTGGAAAGATTCCCTGGAGAAGGAAATGGCAACCCACTCCAGTATTTTTACCTGGGAAATGCTATGGACAGGGCAGCCTGGCAGGCTACGGTTCATGGGGTCACAAGTCAGACAGGACTTAGCAACTAAACCACCACCACTAGCACAAAAACAGAAACACAGATCAATGGAACAGGATAGAAAGCCAAGAAATAAATCCACAAACCTATGGCCAATTTATTTATGAATATATTTTTAAACTACTAAGCCAACTATCCCTCAATGTCTTTCACACAAAATTCTGCTAAGCTTCTTTGGCAGAAGAATCTCATCTGCTTGTTACTAACTACAACTTCTGAAGAATCAGTGGGCTTAGAGGATGTCATAGAATAACAGAATAAATAGCATTACTGAGCATTTAGACCAATGCTTCTCAATTTTCACCACTTCTTAGAGGCTTCTGGAGCACATTTAAAATATTCTAAAATCCTGCTTCATGACAAACTAAATTAAATCAGAGTGGTGGGGTGAGGGTACCACTCAGGAAGAGGGCACTGGATTTTTTAAACATACTAACTTTTTTCAGTATATAGCAGGGGTTGAAAACCACTAAAAGAAATATAAGGCTATTTGTTTCTCTTCAATTGATCATTGGAATTTTCCCAATGGTATTTGGACTTTACTGAATTGATTCAACTCAGTGGAGGCTACACATTTCTATTCACCAGCACTCATTAATAAACTACTGCAATCACCTTCTATTTGATCTCTTTATGATAATTATCTCTATGTGCACTTGGTCATACATCTATTCATTCAATACAGTAGTCAACAGCACTGAGTACCCACTCCATGTTCAAGGCAGTGTTAAAAACATACAAGGATGATTCATGGTGACTGCTCTTCTGGGCTCCCAATCAAACAGCAAGATTGCACTCTGATGGAGTATGGACATATATACAGGGAGGTATGGACACAGGAAAGGTGTATTAACTGTTCCTAGGCTAGAAGCCAAACATGGTATCTCAAGCTTACCAAGGCAATGATGCCTCAGCTATGGACTATATTATAGTAGGCATGGACTGTCAACTGTCAGGTCCCTGAAAGGCTGTCAGAAAAACCTGAAGGTCAAACAAAACTAAAATTATTAGACTTAGTATGGTAAGGGTTAATACCACCTGACCAAAGTTTAGTGGTAACTCAGAAGAGTGAAAGGAGGGAAAGATAAAGGATTTTGAGACTTGGGCTAAGTGCCTTTAAGGAGGGTCTAGAAAGGGAATTGGATGGAAATGGGCAGAGTTTATGACATAATTGTGGATTGGTTTTGAAGCCAGTCTAGATGATGAAGCTGTCTGTCTTGGTAAGTAAATTAATTAACTAGTTCATAGTCTTATTGTCCAGGGACATGTATTTTGTGAAGCAAGTAGCCAAGTAATTTTTGCTGGTTCTCAATGTTATTTAATATAGAGACAAGAAAATATGTCCAGTCCCACTATTGCTTACTACAGTACTCATTAAAGGAGATGAAGGAGACAGAAAGGAACTGGGCATGAGTTCAGCATGTGCAAAGGCAAAGCAATAAAAGCAGAGTATGCTCTAAAAGTCTCTTTTGTTTTCTGAATCAAGTTCAGGCTTTTCAGTTTGGTGTTTAAGACCTTTTAGTATGTGAAACAACTTATACCCTTAAGCATTATTTCTTATTCATCAACTATAATGCAATCAAAAAGAATAAGTCACCATGTCTAATCTTCCATGCCTTTGTAGCACTATTTACACATTTTCACATAACAAGGATCTTATCTCAGCTCTAACATTTTACCAATCATGTGACTTTGAACTAATAATTTAAATATGTTGTGTTTATTTTCTTAATTGTAGAAAGGCAACAGTAAAAATAACTGCCTCATAGACAGATACCACTAAGATCATATATAAACAAGCAGGTACATATTGAGTACCATCTAGTCTCAACCACTGTTCTAGGGGGAAAGTCTGCCCACATTCAAGGAACGTATATATTTTCAGATATTATGAAGATAAATGTTGAATAATGTGATAGAGGGCAACTGTGTTGACGAGGCAGTCCATTCCAGTGTGGAGATTAAGGGAGAGGGTGGGATGAGATGGGAGAATGGCATTGCAACATGTATACTATCAAGTAAGAAAGGAATCGCCAGTTGATATCAGATGCAGAATGCAGGATGCTTGGGACTGGTGCAAGGAAAGGATCCAGAGGGAGGGCATGGGGTGGGAGGTGGGAGGGGATTCATGTTTGGGAACGCTTGTACACTCGTGGTGAATTCATGTCAATGTTTGGCAAAACCAATACAGTAATGTAAAGTAAACTAAAGTTAAAATAAAAA
>SJYQ01008887.1:0-10080 GCA_006410935.1 Redunca redunca | reverse complement strand
CTTATATTGTATCAGTAAGCGTCAGACTAATATTTCCAGCAGATAATGTCATAATCTGTTGATGAGACTATTCATTTTTTTTTTTGTCATTGCTTTATTTGCTTGAGATGCCAACTGTATCTTCCCTGTTAAAATGTGTCCAATGAGCTGACTTTTATATACCTCAATTATGTTCTCTTGACTCTATGGATGAAGTGAACCTATGCCAAAAACCCAGGGTTACTCTAAAAGAATGCCTCTGAGTTAATTATACTGCCTGTGAGTGCACTTCTATTTAAAAATGCATTAAATTGCATTTGCAGACCATTTATATTGAAACTGGTTACTGTTGCCTGTTTGTGGCTTTGCTTTCAGGAAGAAGGCTGCTATATTTAAAGGAATCAATAAAGAATAAATATCTCAAGTTTATGACGTGGTATTATTAGAGGGTAGATGTGGAGAGAGGAGTCTTGGGAAGTGTGAGAACAAGAACTCATCCTGCAGATTATCTCAAGCAGTTCTTTCATTTTATTGAAAACTGAGTCATGAAGGGATTTAGAGCCTTTCTCCCCAAATGCTTAGTTATTTATTGGTAGAACTCTGAGTAATGAGTACTCAGGGTGTCCCGGCCCATTCTCTTTCCACTTTACTGTGGCATCAAGGTATTTAATTTTTTTTTCCCCTGTGTTATTTATTTTTAATAAAAGAATCATAAAGTGGGCCTTTAAAATTTTATATTGAGAAAATCTTAAACAACTTACAGAAAAACAGCATATATCATACGCATACCTCCCTAACTTTAATTTTGTTTATTAACTTTTGGCTGTGCTGGGTTTTCATTGCTGCACAGGCTTTTCTCTAGTTGCAGCGAGTGGAGGCTATTCTCTACTGAGAGTGCACGGGCTCTAGGTGTGCGGCTTCAGTAGTTGTGGTTCCTAGGCTCTAGAGCACAGGTTCAGTAGTTGTGGCTCATGGGTTTAGTTGCTCCTTGGCCTGTGGAAACTTCCTGGGTCAGGGATTGAACCCATGTCTCCTGCATTGGCAGGCAGATTCTTTACCACTGAGCCACCAGGGAATCCCCCTAACTTTACCTTTTATCTAGATATGTCAGATATGTCAATTGTTAACATTTTTTCATGTTGTATATGTCCATATATACACATATATGTCCGTATATACATGCTTACTTATTTCAAGTTCAGGCAGATGGCTGCAGCTAACACCACTTCATTTAGTTTAAGAACAAACAATTCTCTTAGAAAACTATAGGGACTTCCCTGGGGCTACAGCAGTTGACTCCATGCTTCCAATGCAGGGGACGTGAGTTTGATCTCTGCTTGGGGAAATAGGATCCCACATGCTGCAGGGTCCCCCCCCAAAAATAAATAAATGCAATTAAAAACAAAATTATACTGTAAGTATTCATATTTCTACTGAGCAGCTAAGCAGTGCACACAGTACATACTATATAATATAGTCTGCATTCAGTTTTCACCAAGTGAAAGTCATGCAGCCGTATCTGACTCTCTGTGACCCCATGGACTAGTCCATGGAATTCTCCAGGCCAGAGTCCTAGAGTGGGTAGCCTTTCCCTTCTCCTGGGTATCTTCCCAACCCGGGATTGAACTCAGGTCTCCTGCATTGCAGGCAGATTCTTTTATCAGCTGAGCCACAAGGGAAGCTCAAGAAAACTGGAGTGGTTAGCCTATGCCTTCTTCAGGGGATCTTCCTGACCCAGGAATGAAACTGGGGTCTCCTGAATTGCAGGCTGGTTCTTTACCAACTGAGCTATCAGGGAAGCCCATACTATAGTCTGTATTCAGTTTTCACCAGTTGTCACAACAGTATTATCCTGGCAATTTTTACCCCCTAGATGTAATCCTGGTATATGTGTTTTGTGTTTAACTACCATGTTTCTCTAGCCTCCTTTTTTTTTTTTTTCCCCGCTTTGGCCCCACTGCATGGCATGAGGGATCTTAGTTCCTCAACCAGGGATCGAATCCATGTCCTCTGCACTGGAAGATGAAGTCTTAATCCCTGGACCACCAGGGAAATCCCTAACCTCCTTTGACATGGGCCAGCTCTTAGCCTTTCTTTGTCATTCATCACACAGATATTCTTAGAGATTACATGCTAGCTGTTGTGGAGGAGTCTCTCAGTTTGGGTTTGTCTGATATTTCCTCATGAATAGATTTGGTTCATGTGCTCTTCTAGCAGAAACACTACATAAATGAGTTTGTGTCCTTAGAGCACCACATCAGGAAGCATATGATGTTAGTTTATCTGCTATTGGTAATAACATCTTTGACATTTGGTTAAGTGGGGGTCTTTGAGTTTTGTTAGCAGGGTATCTTCAGCACAGCATGATAAGGAAGTTGTGGTGCATATACACAATGGGATATTACTCAGCTATAAAAAGGAACACGTTTAAGTCAGTTCTAATGAGGTAGATAAACCTGACGCCTATTATACAGAGGGAAGTAAGTCAGAAAGAGAAAGGCAAATACTGTATATTATTGCATATATATGGAGTTTAGAAAGATGGTACCAATAATCCTACATGCAGGGCAGCAAAGGAGACACAGGCATAAAGAACAGACTTTTGGGCTCAGTCTGAGAAGGTGAGGGTGGGGTGATTTGAGAGAATAGCTTAGAAGCGTGTACGTTACCATATGTAAAACAGATGACCCATGCGAGTTCGATGCATGATGCAGGGCACCCAGAGCTGGTGCTCCTGGACAACCTAGAGGGATGGGTTGGGGAGGGAGGTAGGAAAGAAAGTCTGCACAGCAGGAGGTACCTAAAATCCCTCTGTGACCTGGACTAGATACAAACTTGGCAAGAGTTAGGGTTAAGCATGGTTCCTTGTGGCACTGGCCATTGTGGTTTAGTCCTGCAGCTGAGGGACCTCATCAAAGATCCCAGCTTACTAGTTTCTCCAGACTTCCTCCTGCCAAAGCCTACCATCTGCAATACTAACACGGTGACCCCTGAGGGGGCCTGCTGAGTCTCTTTCCTAGGAAGGCACACTATGTAGATAGCTCTTTAGAGGAAGGGAACTCATAAAGCATTCTCTCAAAATCCAAAACTACACTAGCTGAAAACCATGGTCTTCAGAACCTGAGTCCTGTATTGATTGGTTGCAGAGAGGCTTGGTTTAGCAAGCCTGACTTTATCTATTTAGACTTCTGAATGAGGCAGGATAAGGACCCCAAGGAATGTTTTTCTCAAAGCTGACTGTGGTCGCAGGGACCTTCTTTCCCCACTCAATCCCTAACTTCAGAATGATTTAATAACCAGCTGCCATTGGGCCTGGAGCTTCTACAACATCTTTTAGAATCTGATGGTTTAAAAGGACTGTTGTTTATGATGAATGTGCTGGTGACCTCAGCTGCTGCTTTGCAAATGAGATTAACCTGATCTGAAGAGGCACACTGGGAGCAAGCTTGAAGTTACTTGGCCTTCTGGTTGAGTCAAGGCTGTTTAACCTGCAAGGAATAGAAACAGACTTAGTCGGGCAGCAGGCGACCTCATGGACATGTCCCCGAGCCTCAGGGGAGCTGAAACCCAAGAGGGCTTCTGTAATCTGTGGTTGAGGCCTTTCCGGAAACCATCACTGCAGGAGTTCCTGGTCCTTCACATGGAAGCTCCACAGTTCTAGTGATTTGACCTCACTCACCATGTCTGCTGCTTCCTGTTTTCTCACCAACTCGCTCGCTCTTCTAATTTCCTGGAGAAAGTCTGATAGGCTCTACGGGGTGTCTGAGTTTGCGTCTTCCCCCAGAATATATACTAAGAAAAGGGTTTAATGCAAGCAGCGTAATTTTGGAGTGAAAACAGGAAGCACAGAGAGGGAAAAGCGAGAGAAAGGGCGGAAGCTCAGTAAAAGAGGAAGTAAGTTACTGCTGTGGAGCTTGATTCTCCAAGGGACCCTCTGAGAGAATGGGGATCATGCTGTAGAACTGTCCCTCCAAGAGGGTGAGGAAACTGTACCCAGTTCTGCCTGTCACCCTGCTAAATATTCATCACCTTTTAAGATCATGCCTTTGAATTTTAAAAATATTTATTTTATTTATTTGACTCTGCCGGGTCTTAGTTGTGGAATATGGAATCTAGTTCCCTGACCAGGGATCAAACCTCCGGCCCCTGTGTTGGGATTGCAGAGTCTTAGCCACTGAACCACCAGGGAAGTCCCTGATGAGCTTTTTTTTTTTTTTTTTTTTTTNTTTTTTTTGGCTTGTCTGAGAACTTCTTTATTTCTCCGTACGTTTTATTTTTTTCTTTTCCTGGTGAACCTTTTTTTAATGAACTCATTACAAAAGAGTAGAAGAAATACCTTATATGGCCTCCAGGAAATCATTCACATATTCCAATTACATGTAAGAGGTTTGTTTTTTTTTTTTTTTTTCCCTATTCATGCTGGAGTTGAAAATAAATCATCTCTGCTTCCCTCCTTGAGCCCCAAACCAATTGAGACATGAGACAGAAGTATCAAATGGATGAGATAAAAATATCAGCTCTGTCACTCTGAAGATTGAATTATAGAATGAAACTGAATGTATGGCCATGAGGAGTCTCCCAGAACCTCCCTTCCTGACAGTGCATGAGAAAATGTAGCCTCTCACTTGTGGGGAAAATTCTTTCCTGGTGAACTTACCACATGGAGTTTGTGAAGGGGCAGGGGCAGACACAGACAGAGATGGCGAGAGACACAGAGAGACACACACAGAGATACACAGAAAGAGACACACAGACACAGAGAGAGACACTCAGAGATACACAGAGAAACGGAGGAGGGAAGGAGGGATGGGGAAAGGGTAAAGCTGGGTCTTCTTAGAGGGAGACTCTGGGACCCAGGAGTGCAAAAATTTTATTGAGAGTTTAAGTTTTGAAAGATAAAAAAGGAAGAAAGCACAATAGGGCAGCAGAGCCTGGGATCTCAATGCACATTTGACAAAGCCCCTGCCAACACATGGGGACCTCCAAAGCACACCTTGTCTCTTAAAGGGGTACCACCTTAGGCAGAAATGGCCAGGGCTTGGCACTCCCACTGTGTTTGGTCATGGGTTGGGGCTGCCCAAGGAGAAGAACATGGTTTTCAAAATCTGGAGTCTGTCAACTAACTTGACTTGTTGCAACTCACTGGCAAGTTCTTTCTTGAAGGCAGATCTGAGCGGCACCCCTCCAGGGCTGCCACGTAGACCTACTGTGTTTGTTTTCTTAGTGTCTTTGTTTAGAAAAGTTATTCCTTCACCCTTGAAGAGAAGTGGACCAGGGAGCAGAGAGGAACAGGAAATGGTGCTCCCATGTGCTTCTTTCTCAAGGAATGAAGTGGAAACCCAGAAAGAAATACCGATGAAGGAGAAGTCCTTGAGACATAAGAAATAATTCCCTCTGCTTCTTGCAACCAATACCATATAACCCCACTTGCCTTCTCAAAAGGTCCTGTTACCTGGTGAAGTTTTTATGTTGCTGAGCTGGAGATCTGGAGGGGACTCAGCGGTGTACCAAGATAGAAGAGAAAATAAATAGGGATAAGGTTGACAAGGATGGAGTCAGTGATGCTGGACACTGGATGAAGGACAGAGAGAAGATCATTATATCAAGGAAGGCTAAGAAGGGATTTGGGAGATGATAAATGATACTAACAGAGATACTAACATTGATTACTTTGGGTGGCATGATACAGACTCCTTCTTGATTTCTACTGTGGAGTCTTAAATCTACATTGGCCTCATGCTATTTTTAGAGTGCATTCTTCACCGGGTCCTTGATGAGTTATGGACATGTATGTCTGGATGGATATACCATGCAGCAGCACTGAGTAGCTGAGACATGGTCAATATCAGATCTGCATGATGCCAAAACCTACGCTGTCAACTGCTAGGCTTACTGTTGTTGGTTGACTTCCAAAGGGGGTGGCAGTGGTTCACAAAGTCAGTGAAACAGCCTGGAAGTTGTTTTGTCCCAAATACGCCAGAACTGTGGAGGTCCTTCTTTCATGGGCTTCCCTAGTAGCTCAGCTGGTAAAGAATATGCTTGCAATGCAGGAGACCCTGGTTCGATTCCTGGGTCAGGAAGGTCCACTGGAGAGGGGATAGGCTACCCATTCCAGTATTCTCGGGCTTCCCTGGTGGCTCAGCTGGTAAAGAATCTGCCTGCAGTGTGGGAGACCTGGGTTCGATCCCTGGGTTGGGAAGATCCCCTGGAGAAGTGAAAGGCTACCCACTCCAGTATTCTGGCCTGGAGAATTCCATGGACTACGCAGTCCATGGGGTTGCAAAGAGTCGGATGCAACTGAGGGACTTTCACTTTCTTTTATGGGCTTGTGTTCCAAAACCCGTGGTGTGGACCCAGAAAGTATAGACCCACTCTTGTATGCAGAATACATCATGAGAAACGCTGGACTGGAAGAAACACAAGCTAGAATTAAGATTGCCGGGAGAAATATCAATCACCTCAGATATGCAGATGACACCATCCTTATGGCAGAAAGTGAAGAGGAACTAAAAAGCCTCTTAAAAGTGAAAGGCGAGAGTGAAAAAGTTGGCTTAAAGCTCAACATTCAGAAAACGAAGATCATGGCATCCGGTCCCATCACTTCATGGGAAATAGNTGACATCATATGCTATTTGTCTTTTTCTGTCTGAGTTACTTCACTCAGTATGACAATCTCTAGGTCCATTCATGTTGCCGCAAATGGCATTATTTTGTTCTTTTTTATGGCTGAGTAATACTCCATGGAACATGTATCTTCTTTACCCATTCATCTGTCAATCAGTGGACATTTCTGTTGCTTCCATGCCTTGGCTATTGTGAATAGTGCTGCAGTGAACATTGGGGTGCATGTATCTTTCTGAATTACAAATCGAGGTGTGTTGTATCAGGAAGTTGCTCTTAGTGATCCTTCTCATCTATGCAGATTTTACTGGCTTCCTTCCCTTCCCTTCTTTACTTTTGTGCTTCCTTACTGGTAGTTCCAGGGATTATCTGCCAAGCAAACACTTGCATTTAAACCATTTTCTCAGGATCACTTCTGGAAGAAACCCCAAGAAAACAGTTTAACTTGCCTGACTCACTGCTTACTAAGCAGTGTATTTAGTTACCTTAATGGCTAATTTCTGGTAGGATGTTCTTTGCAAATAATCTGTCTTGGTTATCTGGCTGACTAGTGACTCTGAAATCCTGTTGGTATAAGTCAGTCTTCTAGAACAGGGATTGGCAAACGACAACCTGTGTGTCAAATGTGACCAGCCGCTTGTTCTTTATAAAGTTTTATTGGGACTACAGCCACACGTACATATTCTCTGTGGCTGCTTTCTAGATTACAGTAAGAGCTGAGGAGCTGTGACAAAGACCATAGGTCTGTAAATTCTAAAATATATTTGCCTTACAGGAAAAGGTTGCTGACCCCTCACAGAAACTGTTCACTGAGAAAAAAGAAGCCATGAATTATATTTGTGAGTACAAGGGCCAGAACGTGGACCAATCATATTTCACTAAGCGGCAACATCCTAGCCTAAAAGCCAGGCTGATCAGCACCCACTCAATTTGTCCCAGTGTTTGGTTATATCATGTCCAGAATCATGTCTTGAGAATTCACAAGTAATCATGAGTAGGAGGGCAGGGGTTAGAAGGGAATGTTGAGAAAGTATCTTAAAATGAGGTTCATAAGTGCACTTAAACATTTCTGTCCGAAAGATGTTCTTTCTTGACTGACCTGAGCTTGCTTATCATCCCATTGCACTGCACCCTCTTGATTCTTACAGGCTCAGCATTAATTATTAACCAGTTTGAAAATGATTGGTGGAGGTCCTCTGTATGTGATGCTACTTCTTGGATGCCATGATTGTAGCTATCTTGAGCCTCTTCCACATGGAGATACTTTCTTTCTATTCTGTGTTGTCGATGGTCTAGCCCCCAACAGTTGATGAAATATGTATAATAAATGCTCAGTAGACATTATCTGATAGCCATCACACACAGACTCCTACCCTTGAACCAACATGGCAATAAAAGTGGAATCATTTGCCAAATGCAAAATAATTGTGCATAATAGGTGTGTGATAAGGAACATAGGCTTCAAAAATGAAAACCCAGTGGGTGAAATCCTTCATTCTGGTCATCCAGAATGGCCATCCATTCTGGCCATTCATATTTTCAGACATTCGAATGGAACAGATTGCCAAGCCACAAAATTTTAAACTTGAACCTCTCCTGAGTAGGTAATGATGAAACTAGCAAAGAAAGAAAGAATAATACATCTTACCCAGTTGGGAAATAAATACATCTTACGCAGTTGGCATAAACTTTGTCTTGTTATGAAATCCTTTTGATAAGAGACTGATTACTAAAAACTTGTTTTTTGCTCTATCATCCACAGTCTAGTAGGAGGATAAAAATAGGTAAGCCAATAGTGACATTTAGACATGAGACAGAATAGCCTACCTTTATTGTCTCCACTATCTCATTTCTGTTCATTTTTAAATTTACTGTGATCGGGCCTTTATTTTCAATTAAGTTCAACTTACTATTTTTTAAGGTTTCTGTTACATGTATGTGAGGGTTTAAGGAGAGGGGGAAAAAGATGTAATCCTTGCACTCAAGGATTCTATAGTCTATTAAGAAATATAGGCATGTGAAGAAAAAAATTGTCATAAGAGTGGTAAATGTCATTAAAAGAAGTAGGAGTTGTGTTGTTTAAGGGTGGATGTTTAGGTTGAGTTTCCTGTAAACAGAGCTGGAGACAGGGATTTGTTGGAGGAGTACACTCAGAGGAAAACTGTATAGAAGGAAGGGAGGCTGAAAAGAGCAGGAGAAAGAATCAAGGATGTGATCTCAGGCTGAGTCTAGCATGGCAGACTCGAGCGCAAGTCTCACTGCAGAGATGGGGCAAAACGGTCCAGGCTTTTGTGTCCCTGACATTGGCTCTTCCAGTTAGCCAAGGGCAATGCTGAGAACATCACAGACATAAGCTGTCAGCTTCAGTGCTCACAAGCGACTGGGGCTTTAGCTGTGCTGGCTGGTCAAGTTATGTGGGCAGAGCACCAGTAACGTCTGCTAAAAGAGGGTTAGAAAAAGCTAGATGATACGTTTATCACTTTGGGCAGCCCAACATCTGAGTACCCTTCCTGTTGAGGGAGAAATGTCAAGACAGATGGAAGACAGGGCTCCACTCCATGTGATGCTTTGCATTTTCTCAGCAAAGTTCGCTGTCCTTCCCCAGAGGCCACTAGACACCCTTCCAAAAATGCCTTTTCTGTTTTGATTAGCCAGCGTCTAGCATTATGGTTTGCCACCAAGAACCCTGACAGGTTCAGAGATGATGCAAATTGTTAGGTCCTAGATGATTAGAGCCTGAAAACGATGGGGGTATCCGGTACGAGAAGAGCCCAAGGAGAGGAGAGAGACATTTCAGACTGAGTAAGAGCCAGAAGCCTAGGGTTGACTCTGAATTGTTTTACATGCGAGACTATGAGAAGGCATGGCACAACTAGGAGGAGTTTAGAGAAGGGACAGTGGGTTCGTTTGTGGACTTGTTGAGTCTGAGTTTTCTGGGGGCATTTAGAAGGAGGTGTTTCACAGACGACTGTGCAAATTTCATGGTCAAGAAGAGTGTCTGGGAGGAGAAAGAGACAGACAAAGATCAGCTCATGGATGTGGCTGAATTGGAGAGGAACTATGTGTAGAACAAGAGTTGAAGAGGCCAACAGCAGAATCCAGGGAATGGTTAGGTCTATATACTTCTCTATAAACAAACCTTAGATAACCATGAAAAGACAAGGGAAGTAAGAAAAGAAGGACACTATTAAGAACTACAGAATGATCAAGCAGGACAGGTGCTGAAGAGAGACCCCTGGTAATGTGGAGTAGAAAGCCAGTGGTTACCTTTGAGAGAAGAGTTTCCTTTAAGGGAAAATGCTGGGAGCCAGCGTGAGGAACTCCGCCCATGGCAAAGGTCATGAGGAAGGAGGCTTCGGCATACGCAAAGGCGTGATCGAGCCTCAGGAAACCCCCTGTTCTCGAGCATCTACCCCAAAACCAGTCTGTTTTATGCTCTCACCTACAACTCTGACTTTACGGGGGCTCTCCCCCATAACC
>SJYQ01008886.1:68923-227912 GCA_006410935.1 Redunca redunca | reverse complement strand
CCGCAAAGCAGAGTGCCCAGAAGCAGTTGCCAGCCTCAATTTACTAGTCCATTTTACGTGGCCTAGGGCTTCCTTGGTGGCTCAGATGGTAAAGAATATGCCTGCAGTGCAGGAGACCCAGGCTCCATCCCTGGGTTAGGAAGATCCCCTGGGGAGGGAAATGGCTACCCACTCCAGTGTTCTTGTCTGAAGAATCCCATGGACAGAGGACCCTGGTGGGCTGCAGTCCGTGGGATTGCAGAGTAGGACACGGCTGAGCACCTTTCACTCATTCACATGGCCTGGTTTCCATTAATAAGTGGACAGAGTATCTGCTGTTATTTTTAAGCGGCCATTTTAAGAGATTTTGAAAAAGGAAGAAGCCTTCATTGTCAGATGTGTGAGACTCTACAGAAATTAAATAGAATGAGGATCTGGCAGTAAAATTTTTCTGTTTAGTCATTTTTCTTTTGGCTTTGGTTTTATTGAAATCCGTGTTTAAAGCAAAAAAGTAAAAAATAAAACCTTGAATGCATTTGCTACTTGTAGATCATGATTGTACTTTTCCTTTTGACATGTGGACCTGGAGAAAGTCTACAAATAGCCAAGATGCAGGCACATGGGTCAAAGTGATGAGGATTGATGGAAACTTGCCATTATTATTGTAATGTCACTTGAATATGGGGCGACTCTCAGCGTTTTGAGGACTCACCTCTTAAAGGAAGATTATTAATATGATGTTAATATGATGAAACCAGCTTATTTCCCTCAATTATCTCTGTTGTAAGTGATACTGTCACTTTAGTTTTTCTATATCTGGGGAAGGTTTTTTTCTTTTTTTTTTTTTTTAAGATGCCAGTTGCAAAGTGTTGCCAGGGGGACCAGACTGAAAAGCTTGTTAATTAAGTTAAATATTATATATTGATTTGTTAAGACACCGTAGGGAAAGAGTTAAGAGAGGCTTCTGTTCAAATGGATAAAACTTAAAATTCAGAGGTAATGTCATAGCAGCCTTCTAAATGATAGAAAAATACACGGTGTGTCTATAGTTTTCTCTTTATTTTCTCCATGAAAAAGAGATGGAGGAGAGACAAATGAATAAATGAAATCTACTGCAGGAATTATTTAGAACAGGCTGAGAAAGAAGGTATCAGAAAGACAATTCCTGGTGCTCTGATAACCATAGTTGGGTTTAAGTGACAGGAGCAAGGGAAGGATGCTGGATGAGTACGTGTTCTAGGTAATCTACTGAAAGGTGAATAGATGGTAGAAGGACAGACTAAAGCTAAGCACATTAATGATTACAAAAATAAAAAAATTATATCTTAGAAATATAAATTCCTTGAAAGCATCATCACTTTACAGTTTGCCAAGTCAGTGTAACAGGCTTGAATCTTATACCTGCTAGTCATGAAGTTATCAACACAGCCTTGAAAAATAAAAACTGTTAGAAATACAAGAAGTTGCTGGTTCATAGTGGGAGATTTTTATAGATACTTCTTGGAAATCAGGTAAAAAGTGTAAGATCTGGGTAAGCTGAGGGTCATAATTAAGCTTGATTTAATAGATTTGCAGGTTTGTATTCAATAAACAGAATATATCTCCTTTATGAATACTCATATATTTTAAAGTTGACCATCGGCCATGTAAACATACCCCCATGCCAAAAAAACAAAAATGCATAAACTCAGGAAATTAACAAAAGTAGATTGTATAGCCTAAATTCTCTGACAATAGGGCAGTGAAACTATAAATTAAACTCAAAAAGAAAGCCAAAGACAATCTACCCATGCCGAAATTTGCTAATACTGTTCTTAAATGTCTTTAGTTAAAGAGGAGACCAAATGGAATTAGAAATGATGAGTTACATTAAAGTAGTACATATCAGAAATTAAAACAAAAACAGCATCTGGCTAAAGTTTTAAAATCATAATTAAAATTATTCACACTTCTGAGAAAATAAAAGAGAAAGTGAACTAAACATTAATCTTTAAATTTAGAGGAAAGCCAGTTAAACGTTCTGAAAAACAAAGAAGGAATAGATTTGAAAACATGAAAGAACCCTTGAACATGTAAAGAAAGAAAGTCCATAAAGCCTGAAGTGAATTTGAAAATCTAGGTGAATGAGATATTTCTTAACTAATATGTGTTGAAGAAGTGAAGTGAAGTGAAGTCACTCAGTCGTGTCCAACTCTTTGCAACCCCATGGACTGTAGCCTACCAGGCTCCTCCCTCCATGGGATTCTCTAGGCAAGAGTACTGGAGTGGGTTGCCATTTCCTTCTCCAGGGGATCTTCCCGACCCAGGGATCAAACCCCGGTCTCCCGCATACCAGGCAGTCGCTTTAACCTCTGAGCCACCAAGGATACAGATAATTCTAAAAGAGGTGGAACACCGAATAATCTCGTAACCAAAGAAGAAATCTGTTCTTTCCTTCTTTAAAAAAACAAACAAACAGAACTCCTGAGTTCAGGTAGTTTCATAAGTGAGTTGTATGAAAACATCAAAGAATAGATAAATCTTGGTTTACTCCAACTGCTTTATAGCCAAGAAAGAGGTAGAATGATAAACATTTCATTAAGAAAGTTCTAAAACTAAGACTGGATGAGGCCAGCATGCGCGTGCGCACGCGCGCATGCACACACGCGCACGCACACACACACACACACACACACACAGCTCCGGGCTAATATTACAAACTTATTAATCTAAAAATATCAGAATGTTGGGAAGTCAAATCCACCTGGGTCTTTAGAAATAGGGTTTACCCTCAGACTGGTTTGAGATCTACTAATTGATCATATTAGTAAATTAAAGGGAAAGCCAATATGAATCTTGACAAAAGTTGAAAAAGCATTTAGTAAGATTTAGTCCTTATTTTTAACATTCTTAAGTCATTTCAGACTGTGTTTCAGACAGTGTGTGTGGTGGGCCTACCTTAATCCCACCTGTGTGACTAAGGCAGGTCTTAAGTAAATCTCTCAAGGCTTGAGCTGCAAAATATACACCAGTAGGTGACAATGTTGGAACTGTTAAAAGAAACTTAAAGAGCAGAATAAATAGGAGGATCTAATGTGTTGGGTTGTATTGAAGCATATGTTTGAGAAGTCTGATCATACATAACAAATATTTTGCATGATTAGAATGTAGTAGAATGTGATACAGAATACGTCCATGACAGCACATTAACAAGAGTAGAAATTAAGTGCTAGTTCTGGTTAAAGTCATAGCCCTCTTATTAATTATGTTTGTATTTGCCAGATCATCCATCAATGTACTTTACATGCTTTATCTTCCATATAGCTTTCTCCTCCTCATCTCTTTGATCTGTTCTGCCCACACTGATGGGGATCCAGGAACGGAATTTCTTTTAATTATGTTCTCTTCTCAAGGCAATTGCTCAGGGTTGTGATGTAAAATCGGGCATATGCACCCTCTGTACATCCCGTTGCTGCCACACTGGCCTCTTGCTCTTCTTGGGACACACAGAAGTGCCCTAGCTGTGCCCTCTGCTGGGACACGCTTCTCCGTGGCCCACCCCTCACTTCTGTAAACCTGTTCAAACATCAGCTTCCCAGTGATGCCTATTCCAACCAAAACCCCCACCACTTCTTCCATGTGCTCTGATTCCCCCTTGCTCTGTTCTGCTTCCCACACACACACCCAGCACTTACTGCCTGCTCCTACTGTATAGTTTGATTATTTACTGTACTGATTATTTTATACCACTCTCTCCTGGATTGTAAAGTATATGAGGGCAGAGAGCTATGTCTGTTTTCCTTGTGGAAACAAAGCTGCTGGAACAGCAGGCACTCAAGAAATATCTTTGCATGAATTTACTAGAACTATGAGTATGAAGACTCACCTATGCTATCTTTTGATTAGATAAGAAATAGACAAGGGAGATGGACAGTGAAATGAAAGATACAGCATTAGACACGGGAGATGGACAGTGAAATGAAAGATACAGCAATCAAGGTTGAAAATGACCTGAGGGACACTTAGATTTTGTAAATAGACCTACTTTTGTAATGTAAAGAGCTAAGGGGACTAGAAGTGAGGAGGCCTGGATTCTTGCTTTATTTTTACCACTATCCTTAGATAGATCACTTGAATGCTAGGACTTTAGATTCTTAATCTGCAAAACAGACTAAAATTTTCATTTAGAAGGATAAACTGGGAGACCTCTTGCACCTTTCCCAGCTTTGTGATTCTTAGTAGGTTTTGCACAAGGAAAGACAGTTTATGAACATACCCCAGTACCACATGGTGTGTTTTCCCCCAGCAAGTCCCAAACTCTTTTCCTCCAAAGGTCATGGGGCTGTGATGATGTGCTTTTGGTTTATTCAGGGTTTTTCTCCAGGGCACAACGTTGCTGTAGGTTTCTTGAAAGCTTAAACCAAGAAACTGAGCTGTAGACTGGGGCTTCATAAACTCTGTCTGTCTTTGCTTGATTTATTTATTTATTTACTCTCTAAAATGGAAGTGCAGCAGTAGGTTAGTGACACAATACTGGAGAAGGGAGAACGAGGTACATCTGATGGACCTCTGCTAGGGATACAAACACTCTAGATGTCATTTAGGGAAATGACATGGGAATTGGGCTCAATATCCATCTTGCTGAAGCTTTCATATCATCTTAGTACTTCATTGCCTCAGATTTCAGAGCGGGGAGGTCAAATTCCTCCATGTTAACTGCCATGCACCTTGTCTCCAGACCCCAAAAATAGCCATTAGGTATTTGTGGGTCTGTTTTTGGTGTTTAAATGCACACTGTTCACAGAGAACAGCCCTTAAAACTCCTTTCAAACTAAAGATCTTTTCGTTGGTCAGCAGCTCAGTCCCGTTTTCAGAGTCTCCATGGCACATCCGTGTCTTCCCTTGGTCTTTCCTCATCTGTTCCATGTGTTGGACACAGATTAAGGCAGTGTCCACCTCTCGCCCTGTGTCATGAGCAGGTCTCGGGAAAGAGTCCCACGAGAGGCTCAGCTACATTTGAGGTTCTCGCTGGGTATCTGTCTGTCTCCTCCTCTTGGCTAGTTAGATCATAAAGACTGCCTGCACTTCTGGGGAAAGTGCTCCACGCTGCCCCCTTGGGCCTGTGCTAAACTCTTTCTCTCCCATTCAGAAGAGAAGCCAGATTGCTCCAAGGCCCGCTGTGAAGTCCAGTTCTCTCCACGTTGTCCTGAAGACTCCGTTCTGATTGAGGGCTATGCGCCCCCCGGGGAGTGCTGCCCCCTCCCCAGCCGCTGTGTGTGTGACCCTGCGGGCTGCCTGCGGAAAGTCTGCCAGCCAGGATACCTGAACATCCTTGTGTCCAAAGCCTCAGGGAAGCCGGGAGAGTGCTGTGACCTCTATGAGTGCAAACCAGGTATGCACAGGTGTGGTCCCAGCAGCCTCGCTGCTTTGCATCAGAGGGTAGCAGCAGCTAACCACCACCTCCCCTGCCCACCACCCCCCACCCCCCCTGCACACACAGACTATGCTGATGAGCTCTGCAGACCTGTTACTCTGAGCTACTGGCAGTCTGACTTCTGCCCTCCAGTCAGAGGACCAGATAATCAGCTGGTTCATAAGCACCTTCAGAGAGGGATCCTGGCTTTTTCTCCTCTTCTTTTTTTTTCCTTCAAAGTTTGCCTGATAGGGGCAGTAGGGTTAAAATTTATGGTCCTATGGCTGCCTCCTTCATTCCCCCAGAGAAGGTCATCATCCTCATTTGCAGATATATCTGTCATTTTAAAGTATTACATTTAAAAACAATCATCATACATAAAACAGAAAGTTATGTTTAGATAAATACATGCATCAAAGTGCCAGCCATCTTATAGTGAAATACTCAGCCCCTGTCTGTCTTCTTGCCAGCTCCCCACCATTCCTCGGCTGACTTTATAGCATGTGCTAAGCCATCTTTGACTATTTACTCAACTTCTCTGCCACATTCGTTTTGTTGTCATGTCCCAGCTGTTCCTCGCTCTGTGGCATTTCTAACATCCTTGTTCTTATGACTGCATTGTGGTCTGTGAATAGGTCTGGACTGGAGTGATTGCCTCTTTGAAAGTTTCTAACCATCGGTCAGATTTTTTTTTTTTTTTAACTGCTAATTAAATGCTCAAGCCTCACAATCCGTTGCTCATCCCTTGAACTGTTCCATCTGAAATACCTCTGGCTGATCGTCACCATCCACAGAACCACCACTGGTCTAACTCTTTGTCTTTCTCTGTGTGTGCATCTTAACTCGTCAGTGTCCTGTTCCCTTCTTTTCTTGAACAGAAAATTTGAGTCATATTATAGTTCTCTCACATTCACTGAAATGAAAATGCCAGTGCCAAGACAGGGTTTTGAGGAAACAAGGAAACTGCAAAAATTCAAAGAGCCAAGCTTTTCATTTGGGGACTCTTTTAAGTGCAAGTAAACGTAACAGTGACCCATGCCTCTATTTGCCCCCCAGTTTTCAGTGTGGACTGCAGCACTGTGGAGTGCCCCTCCTTTCAGCAAACCGTGTGCCCCCTGGACAGCTACGAAACCCAAGTCAGACTCACAGCGGATGGCTGCTGCACTCTTCCAACAAGGTTGGTCTGTTGTCTGTTTATCACGCTTTCTCCTCTGTCCACTGTGGTTGCATCTAAAAATCAATTTCAGGCATGCAGTTTGCTTTTCCCAAGTGCCAGGGAACCCTAAGATCCTCCTGTTTACGTGGAGAAGTCACTGAACTGTTACCGTGACTTGGTAGTTCCACGTATGGGCCATAGGCAGGTGTCCTCAGGGTAAGTCCCTAATCCTTAGCAGGTCCTCAGGCTGGGGTGCCTGTGCACTTTTGAGGCTGGGTCCTGAACAGGCATGTGTGTCCCTCAGTATGTAGCCAGGTAGGCAGCGAGGTACGGACCCATGGGAGGCATGTCGCTTGATCCTCCGCAGTGAATGTTCAGGTGTTTAACTGTTGTGTCCAACGGGATGGAGCACTGCATGTGTCATAGAATTGCTCCTCAGGGGTCCTTGAGTACCCAGAGCCATAGCTTGCCTAGGCCACAGTGAGTTTAGATTTCTATAATGCTTTCTGAAGTAGCAAACAAATCTCTCTTTGGCTTGATAGGGGGAAAACTGCTGTCATTTTAGTCTTAGTAGCCTGATGTCTCCTTAACCCTGTGGGCCTAGGCTTACTCTAGAACCCAGGGGTGCCCAGACCGCATCCCTGACGGGATGCATAGGACCCCCATAGAGCTGGCACTTTGTGCTTTGCTTCTGGAAAGACTGAGCTTGGACACTGGGGGCTTACATGCTGTTCCCCTGCTGAGTTGCCCTCCCCTCTTCCCTGCCAGGTCCTCCCCTGCAGCTTTCCCAGGTCACTAAGTCATGATTTTGACAAGTCATCTCATTTCTTTCAACTTCTGGTCCACAGTAAACATCCAGAGTTGACATGGTGCCTTCCTTAACCCCATGTCTAGCCTCTTTCTCCCCCAGTGCCAGGCACTTAGCATCTAGATCTGTTGCATGAGCAATTGTGATGATACAGATGGTTTGCTAAGATAGGAATGTGTATGGTTTCTAGTTAAGTATCAGTGATTTGTCCGTGATTGGAGTAGACATCCAGAATTGGTTCTTATTACTGGTTTCTTCTTTCTTCTCTTAAAATGCTTTAATTCTTTGGCATTTCCTAATCATTGTCCTAAGAGAAACCATAGGATTCTCTCAGACATATTTTACAGGACTTTCCCAGTCCTTTATAGTGTATCATAAAACACATGCAAAGATTTTTGTGACCTACAAAAATGCAGTGGTGCAGCCTTTTCTTATGACATTACAATGTGCTAATTTATGTGAAATGCTTGGAAAGGGTTGAAGTATCATGCAAACATATTTACTTATCAGTAAAGGAAGAAAATGGAGCATTGCTACTAGCAACAGATGTCCCTTCAAGGTCTTCATAAAAAAAGGTGGCACATGATATTAGACCACTTAATCAAAACTGAGCCAGTTGTAGATTCACAAGACCTGTAGAGAGGAAAAGGGACAAGTCTCAATGCACTGTTATGAACATAATGTAGCACCATCTGCATGTAGGAGGCACAGTAGGCTAGTTTTTCAGTCACGCTAGGGGGTCGAAATGGATAGAAGCCATAGAAAGACATATTTAATCTCAATTTAAGGAAAAAATAATTTTTCACAACTAATGGTGTACAGTCATGAACTTGGCTGTTTCCAGAGATAAACTGAGCTCCCTGTGACTGGAGAACCTTCTCTCCCTCTGGGTGGGCACCTTCCAGAGATGCTTAGGAAAAACAGCACTTCGGAAAGGAGGTTTGAGTAGAGGCCTTCTTATCCCCATGCTTCTGTGAGTCCAGTAAACATATACCTTAGGATAGTTATTATATGTTGACATAATTTTTACATTGGCATTCAGAACCAAAGAGTGGTCAGTTAAAGGTGACTCTAGTGTAGAAGTTGGAAATATAGAGAAGGGAGCCATTCAGAAGTCCCACGGTAAATTATTTGCAGGGAGGGAGTTCTCACAGCTCTTCGGTTTCCTGTATTTTAAATAGTCAGTGACCCTTCCTCCCCTGCTGCCCCTTGTCCATGTGCATCCTGTGTTCCCACCTGAAATAGCCCCTCTACCTCCCCCGCACCCCACCCTCCCCCTCCCCGCCGTCATGCTCTCAGGCTTTGGGCCCTTGCATTTGCCTTCCCCTTCTACAAGCTTCTCCTTTTTCACGACTACATTTCCTTCTCTTTGAAGCGTTTTTCAGTCTTCAGCCCCTAAAGATGACAGGTGTCTCTCCTCTACTCTTATAATGTATTAATAAAATTAATAAAAATTCCCATATATCTCTTTATCATAGCAGTTTTCATAATACATTGAAATCAGTGATTTGGGGGGGGCACTGTCTCTTAAACTCTGTGTGCTTCTCAAGGGATGGGAGTATTTTATAGCTTTCCGTATGGTATAAAATGTGAACTTACATTTAGGAATGAATGAATGAACAGGCCCACTATTGGCCATGATGACATATACTGCAATAGAGAAACGTTATCTTTCTGCCATTAGGTAGTAATACTCCTCCTTGTCTCACTATAAAACCCTTGCAGTTTTCCCCCAACTCCTTTCTTTATGGCCAGTTCTTAGTACTGCAGAAATCCTCTGCTCCAAGCACTGGGCTCATCTCTCAGTTAAATTCCACTTTATCCACAAGGTCTTTGTTCTGCAGCCAACACCCAGCTCACTCCCTAGGTACTCCCAACATATCCTGTCCATGTTGCCAATTAATCATATACTTCCTTGCATTGTTATGTAACTGTTAACATGGATAAAGTCTTGTCTCACCAGCTAAAGGACATTTCTACAGGTCAGGAATTGTGTCCTTTCTTTTCCTCTGCATATGTGTTAATTTCAGATGAATCAGTAAATGCAGAATAGACTCAGATCATGACTTGACGAGCATATTGAGCTTCCTGCTTATTAAGAAGGATAGCATTCAGGTCATTCTTTGTCAGGAGACTAAAAACGCAAACAATCACATGAAAGTGGAAATAGAAAGCCTAAAATGTTGTAATAGTGATAGTATTTTAAGGGGAAAAAGGCTACATAACTTTATCCTTGTGTGTGATCCACATCAAAAGCTTTCTCTTTGAGACCACGATTAGATATAAAGAAGATCATTTTAGAATATGCAAAACCCTGTTATGATGAATTGACCTTTACCAGCATATTTATAAAGAGCATTGTTAAGAAGTTAAAGCCATTTGAGATCAGAACTGATTATATGGAGAATTCTGGGGGAGAAGCCCTTTACAGTCAGGATGGAGTATAAAGTATTGGAAGCTTTAGCAGAAGAGGTCTACCTTAGGGAGAAGTCACAGACCCCTTTTCTATAGGATTTATTGTACTTGCATAGACTAGAAAAGAAATCTGTGGACATGTTTCCCCTCATCTTGAAGAATAAATTCCTCCCACCTTCATTCCCATCCAAATGGAATTGCCATTCTCAGTGAGACTGTCGCCCATTCAGGCCACTGACTGCCCTATTTCAGTACTTGCTCACTTTGTGAATCTTCTTTTGAGTTGCCTATTTTCAGTTCATTTTTTTCATTCAGTTGTTCATTCACTCATGGAACACGAGCTGAGCTGAGCTCTTCCGGGTGTCCTTATCATGCATGGGACCTCTTACCACTTCCATGCCTGCCAAGTACTGGTTCTCCCACCCATCCCTGTCCTTTCCAAGGATAGGTTAGTCCCGCTCTCCTTGCTCTATCTCTGCATTTTCTTAATGCCCCATTCTCCATTGTCACCGCTTTTGCTGTCTTTTCCCTTGAACTTCATCCTATTTAGGGCTTTCCTGGTAGCTCAGCTGGTAAAGAATCCGCCTGCCATGCAGGAGACCTGGGTTTGATCCTTTGGTTGGGAACATCCCCTGGAGAAGGGAACAGCTACCCACTCAGTATTCTGGCCTGGAGAATTCCGTGTACTGTATAGTCCATGGGGTCACAAAGAGTCAGACATGGCTAAGCAACTTTCACTTTCATCCTGTTTAGGCATCATTCTTCTGTGTGATATAATTATCATGGTTAATTCTTCCTTCCCTCAGCTTGGTTTAGGCTTCAAGCACCTTGCTGGTACTTTTCATCCTTTTCTGTTCTATTGGAGCTTGAATACATTGTGAGGTAAATGGCAGCTCATCGTACCTTTCAGGAGATAGCGGGAAGGAATGAGTCTTAGTGGCTCTGGTCCTGAACCCTGCATGATTACAAAAAGGAAAATGGGACTATCTGTGGAGCTCACAACACTTCATGCTTCATAAGGCCATTTGTACATGTGCACAGATATACTTGCCAGTGCCTCCATGAAAAAGAAAATTTACAAAGAGAAAGCCATGTCAGATGCATTGATCAAATGATGTCTTTGCAAGGAAGGGAAAAACAGGAAAGTCTTTAAGTAACATCTAGGTGCTGTAATAATGATAGCTTAAGTTACAATGTGCCTTGCCGTTTACAAAGGTTTTTTTTTTATTTAACTTTTGCTGTCCTCATTTTGTCTTTCTGACTCCGTGAGGAATTTACAGATATGAAAACAGAGGACTAGAGAATAAGTGACTCGTGCAAGATCACAAGCGTTGTTTGATACAGAGGACAGAGCAAGTCCAAGTCTTTAGCTTGAGTTCTTTGATTTAAAGCCCTGTACTCTCCACTGCATTTAAGAAAAACAATACTTTGTTGTTGTCTTAAAGTTCAGGAAACACATCAATGAATATGAGTTAATATCTCAACCATCTGTTTGTTTATAGCAGTGTAGTACATATTAACACAATATACATATGTTTCAGTTACTCACTGCTGTGTAACAAGCCACCTTCAAAAGTAATTGCTTAAAACAGGGAAGATTTATTATTTCTCATGCCTCAGTGTGTTAACTGGGAGGTTCTTCAGCAGCTAGCTGGTGGCTCGTCTGGGACAGGATGCTCCAAGGTGGTGTCACTCACATGTGTGGGCCGGGAGGGCCTGTCGCCCGCTGTGTGGTCCT
Organism: Redunca redunca; assembly: GCA_006410935.1. Lineage (NCBI taxonomy): Eukaryota > Metazoa > Chordata > Mammalia > Artiodactyla > Bovidae > Redunca > Redunca redunca. The sequence goes on along the minus strand of SJYQ01008886.1, from coordinate 216,424 downwards.
TCCTCCTGGCTCCTTCATGTGATGGCAGAAACAAGGAAAGAGCAAAGCTTTAAAAAGAGACCAGCGTGGAAGGCACACAGCATGACCTCCACTACATTCTGCTAGTATAAGCAATTCACAGGTTGAGCCTTGGTTCAAAGAATGGGGCAGTGGATTCTGCCTCTAACTGGGAGAAACTGCAAAGAGTTTGAGGCCATTTGTAAGTCACCATAACATACATGTCACCAAAATAGGGACTCCTTTAGTTTTCCTTCTCTGATGGTGGAGACTTGGTGGAGTGCCACAGCTCTGTGTCTTTCTTTTCCAAAGACCAGTGTCCTTCTGGCCTGGGGCTCATGGCCTCCTTTCTCCCAGCCACTCCCTTCTTGTTACTTCCTTCCCTGGCCAGTCAGCAATTTACCTAGGAGTAGATACACAATTTAGAAGCCTCTGAGCACTGCCTAAACTTTAAGCATCATTTAGTGATCATTATTTTTAACTCCTCTCCTCGTGGAATGTTGTGACTACCTCATTAAACTTAGTTTTGCCCCATCACACAATAGGAAATACCATTTGGGGACACCACAGGATCTGCCTAATAAAACCAGGTCAATTTTTAAAACATCTTACATCTAACAGAAAAGTTTGAAAATATTTTTTGGCCTACCCAATACATAGCAATTCCCTTCTAGACTGATCGATTATAGAATGGTTGAGAGACCTGGACCCAGCAGGTGTGGTTGGAGTGTGGAGCCCACCCGGGCTGTGCCTCTGTGCATCCCGTGACCTCCTGTCAGCCAGCTTAGACTATCTTAAGGAGAAAGCTCCTAGATCATTTTTGTTTTTTAATCTATGCTCCGTATTCTTTGCTGTCCCCAGTATAATGCCTCATTTTACAGTTTTTCCTTTGCCCCTGTAATTTTTCACCAGGATTTTTAGGTACAGGTCCACAGGAGAGAAGTTAACTAGTTAAAAATCTAAAAAGTAATACCTCTCTTGTCTTTCCTTTTTCTGTACGTACTTTGAGTGAGTTTTTTAACATCATTATGCCTCTTCTGCTGTGTTATGTGACTCTTCTTATGTTTTTATTAAGATGAATGAATGTAATATGTTATTTACAGTCAGCCATTCTAAATTTATTTTAATGAGATTTGTCCCAAACTTTTTATTCTGAAACGTTCTGTTATCAATTTCTGTCTCTAAATATGCATTCCTCCATAGTTATTGAGAAAAATCCAATCCAGTTATTTTGAGGTGGAAATAAATGAAGTCATTGTTTATAACGTTCAAAAACTTAAAATAGAGTTTCTCCTGGGTTGTGTGCAGTGTATCACGCCAGGTTCCCAAGCTCCCTCCTGGCTCCAGCCTCTCTCTGACTAAAGGGTCTGATTCTCTTCCAGAGCCTATATCCGGAACATTTATATCACTTGTTTTCTGAGACGCTATACTGAAAATCCTCTTTTATTTTTAAATCAAGATTTGGAAGCATTGGACTAAGCATTACTTAGTCCAAAGTAATTAAAGATTTTAGAGTATCTGTTAGTTACAATGTTGACTAATGTGTGACTTTGGTTTTCACTAAAAAGCTTAACAGAATGTCTTGAGCATGTTAGATTCTGAGAACAGTTCCAGTGAAAATGCAACTGAACCTGAATCCCAGTGTTCCTCCACCCACCCAGGAGACAGGTTGTATGGCTCTTTGCTTTCAGACAGGATCCTACCTGCTGAGTGGCAGAGCATGGCTTTGTGAGCATGAGTCACAGGGCAGCACCAGCCCGCTGTGGCCCTGAGTTCGCTCCCCTCTAGCTCCACCACTCAGGAGACCTCATGTTCCATGTCCTACACTTTCCTTTACATTGTAGTCTGTAAGCAAACGTGTACATGTGAGTAGACAGCTAAAGAACACTCCTCCAAACATGACCTAGTGCCGCGCAGAGAGAGCCCGTGTCTAGATCTGAGTTCTAGAATCCATGTCCACTTATGCATGAATCTGGATAAGCCTCCCGACGTCATCTGGGTCCGTTTTCTTATCAAGAGAGGAGGAGACGAGGAGGGATTTGATTATCTCAAAAGTAACTTCTACCTTTAAACTCTTGGACTTCTCCCAAACTCTTTAGAATGGCGGGGGAGCGGGGAACCCAACCTGCTGGTGCTCAGAGACTTCTGGGAAAGAAGACAAGGAAAATTTTTAGAAAATCCCAAGACTCAGAAGACAATGAGAGACTGAGAGAGACAGTTTTCATCATGATAGGAAGGAGGTAAAGTCCAAAGGAAGTCATGAAAGAACTACTGTTACTTTTTTACTTTTTTCTTAAAAAAATTAGCTAAGGCAAAATGAAATAAATTGTTAGTCTAATAAAAATGTTACAGACTAATCATTTAAACCAGGATAATCAGAACTGGTTGAATTGTGAAGGCTGAGTGGTAATCCAACAAAAGAGATTGCCTGTTGGTTAATGGCTAGCTGGATATCACTAGTTGCTTTTTCTTTTTTTACATCTATAAATAGATAGTCCCTTATATAGCAGGAACAGAGACTGTCTGGCCAAAGGCTGAATCCATAAGATAAGGATTTACTCTATTAAACTGCTTTCTGATAGAATGTGGGTATCTCTGCCTGTCAGCCTGCCTTGATGGGTGCCTTTGGGGAGGTGATGTGTGTAGCATCATTATAGCCCTGCACACTCACCGGTGTGAGCTCCATCCACCTGTACATGGCTGCCGACTGGCTCCCACGGCCGTATTCATACCTGTTTGTCCCCAGCTATTGCTGCCCCGCTTTCTTTAAGGTAAAGTCTATGTCTTTGTCTCTCTTCCCTGTAACACCGCTTTATCCAGGTTCTCCATATTTTTATTGCATTTTTCTCTATACACACTAAGTTTTGTATACACACACACACAGAGCATTATATTTGTGGAAGAGTTTTAGATTCTCTAACTTTATGATTAGACCCTTTTTTTTCTATGTCTCTTCAAGTAAAAAATGATCTATCGAGTTACAGTCCCTTGTCTTTGTTTTTTGTTTTTTTTTTTTAATTTTTAACTTTAGTTTACTTTACAATACTGTATTACTTTTGCCAAACATTGACATGAATTCACCACGAGTGTACATGCGTTCCCAAACATGAATCCCCTCCCACTTCCCACCCCATAACATCTCTCTGGGTCCTCCCCATGCACCAGCCCCAAGCATCCTGCATCGGACATAGACTGGCAATTCGTTTCTTACATGATAGTATACATGTTTCAATGCCATTCTCCCATCTCATCCCACCCTCTCTCTCTCCCCCAGAGTCCAAAAGTTCACTCTATAGATCTGAGTCTCTTTTGTTGTCTTGCATACAGGGTCATCATCACCATCTTTCTAAATTCCNAGGCTGTCTTTTCACTTTGCTTATATTTTCCTTTGTTGTGCAGAAGCTTTTAATTTTAATTAGATCCCATTTGTTTATTTTTGCTTTAATTTCCAGAATTCTGGGGGGTGGATCATAGAGGATCCTGCTGTGATTTATGTCGGAGAGTGATTTGCCTATGTTCTCCTCGAGGAGTTTTATAGTTTCTGGTCTTACATTTAGATCTTTAATCCATTTTGAGTTTATTTTTGTGTGTGGTGTTAAAAAGTGATCTAGTTTCATTCTTTTACAAGTTGTTGACCAGTTTTCCCAGCACCACTTGTTAAAGAGATTGTCTTTACTCCATTGTATATTCTTGCCTCCTTTATCAAAGATAAGGTGTCCATAGGTGTGTGGATTTATCTCTGGGCTTTCTATTTTGTTCCACTGATCTATATTTCTGTCTTTGTGCCAGTACCATGCTGTCTTGATGACTGTGGCTTTGTAGTAGAGCTTGAAGTCAGGCAAGTTGATTCCTCCAGTTCCACTCTTCTTTCTCAAGATTGCTTTGGCTATAGTCCCTTGTCTTTGTTTGAGCCTCAGTTTCATTTCTGTCTCATAAGACATTGACAAAAAAAAAAAAAAGACATTAACCTTAGAAGACAATTTCTCACTCATACCCTGTTGTATATCATAAAGCTCCCAACACTGTAATTCCAGGAAGGGAAATAAGATAAAAAGAAGGATGCCCAACTCTGTTGTATAAGAAATATACATCAGATATACAGCCCATGGCCAGAATGAAGGTCATGACTTTTACTACAGTATCTAAATAGTCACATGCTGCTGCTTCAGGGTGAAAATCCAGGATGCTTAGTTCCCTTTGCTCCATCCTGATCTCTTTGGACTCTCAAGAAAATTTGCCTTGTTGGTACTGTGTTGTATTATGATAATAGAGTCTTGGAGATTGCTGCACACGGGTTTTTGTGACTGGCTGTAGATATTTAGAAAAGAAGCTTTCTGGGGTTTCAGAATTTATAGCCTGAAATTGACTCATCCTGGATGAAGCCAGCAGAATGGAATCTTTGGCAGGTTGTCCTTTCCCTTCAGAAGTGCTTGAGTTAATCAAAATTAATCTAGCCACAAAGCTGCAGTGAGCAAAAACAAGGTGCAGATTTGGAAGTGCTCAGTTAAATAGCCAAGACTCATTGAGAACCTCATGGAAGACAGAGAACACTGGGCTTGGTATGGGGGGTGGTGATGAATAAGGTAAGGCTTAGGCTTGAAGGAACTCAACACCTCACAAATCCCACTTCCACCAATCTCAGAAAAGTTTCAGACCTTTGAAAGGTAATAAGAAAGGAACACACACAGAGAGAGAGGTAATCTGCCTTCCAGGAAAGAGTCAAGTCATAGACTGGATTTCTACCAAATAATGAAAACTGCATTTAAGAAAAAGCAATAAAGCAACCAGCAAGCTTTAAATCCAGACTAGGCAAGCCTTAAATCCAAACTATGAAATCAAGGACCTCAAAAAACATACATACAGACAGAATCACTGATGATCCTTTTTCATATCCCTCCATATTTGCCTATCATTTCAAAGCTTGGAATCTACAGGTCTCAGCTTATAGAGCAGTCACAGTTCACTCTTCCACATCATTTAACATCTATCCACTTTTGAGTAATTGGAGAAGGAAATGGCAACCCACTCCAGTATTCTTGCCTGGAAAATCCCACAGACAGAGGAGCCTGGCAGGCTATAGTTCATGGGGTTGCAAAGAGTCGGACACAGCTGAGCACTTTTGAGTAATAGTCTTAGAGAGTCAGTGTCAGAAATACCTTAACTTTCTTGAGATTCCTACACATGCACTTGGGTGGTTCCGTTTTCTACAGCTCCCCAGTCAAGTCTTGACTCTAGAACCTCAGCCTGTCTTCAACTGAATGGTGCCTTTACGAGGGTGCTAGGAACCAGGAGAAGGCCATGGCACCCCACTCCAGTACTCTTGCCTGGAAAACCCCATGGACGGAGGAGCCTGGTGGGCTGCAGTCTGTGGGGTCGCAAAGAGTCAGACACGACTGAGCGATTTCACTTTCGCTTTTCACTTTCGTGCATTGGAGAAGGAAATGGCAACCCACTCCAATGTTCTTGCCTGGAGAATCCCAGGGATGGGGGAGCCTGGTGGGCTGTCCTGTATGGGGTCGCACAGAGTCGGACACGACTGAAGTGACTTAGCAGCAGGGACCAGGGGATAGGCGGGATGATTATACAAGGGTCAGAAACATGGAGGACAGGACTCACCACGGCTACATCAACCCAACCAGAAGTCAAAGCCAGAAACTTCCTGCAGGTGGCTCAGAAAAGCCAGGTTCCTTCTCAAAGCTCAGGGAACCCCTCTTAGTCCTCTGAGACAGTGTTAAGCTTTAGATCATCCAGTAACAGTTTCTGTAGATCCCTGTGTTCCTAACAGTGTGCTGGGTGATTAAGTTGCTTGTATGATGCTTACTGAAGCTAACCAGTCAGAATTATCCCTGAATATTCATTTTCAAAAGGACTTGATCAAATTAAAGCCTTGTAATTAATTATCATGTCCATCTGTTCCCAAGACCTTGTCTTGAAGAAGATGGCACTTAATAATAGTTTTTTTTAGACCAATCTATTAGTAGACAAATTTCTCTAATTCAGTTCATATTTTGGTTGTTCCCTTTCATTTGAATAATTTATCCAGCTGCTTTGGGGATAAATAAAGTGAACTTACACAGTATATAAAATATGCATTAGCATAGGGCAGATTTAAAACATTCCTGACTTTTGACATGCTATCATGCAGCATTCTGTTTTTAAATACATGCAGAAAAATTTGGAAATATATTTGAAGCCCTTCTTTCTCAACTAAGAAAAGAACTTCTATTCTGTTGCCCTCTGTCACAGTAATTTTTGGCCCAAAGGAGCAAGTCAACTCATGACTAAAAAAGCCAGAGTCTATATTAAACTCTCATGTTTGTAAAACAAAATAATTGTAGGAATTCCATGTTATTATTGGACTTGTCCCCAGAATGAAGAAAATATGCTTTCCTAGAAGTAAAACCCTTGCCCATTGGAGATGAACTATCTCCCTAATAGAGAGTTTAATTTGTCAATAATTCACTTCAGATGTGTAACCCTGTACTTTCTATACTAGTGTTTTATGCCTTTTGTGTTGCATTTGACCAGTGTCTATTCTTATTTTGTACTTGTTTCACTCCTGAAACAAAAAGCTTTAGGCTGTCACTCAGGAGCTTTCAGTTTGATATGAGGGAGACTGGCCATCACCAGATGATAAATACATGGCCCTCTGACTGTCACTGAAAGAAAGTCACTCAGCTGAATTCATAAGACTTTCATTAAAAATGGAAAGAAGAATCCACAGCCTGGATAATATGGAATCTCAGAGGGCTTTCCCCACCCATCCTCATTTGATAGCATCATCATCATGATTCAGCTTATTGGAAGAATAGCTCCAGACAGTTCTGCAGTTGTGAAGTTACTTATGAAACTAACAAGCAAATCTAACCTGTTAAAATCCTCCCTCTTCTAGAAATGCCAAAAGCAGCACCCAGTGCTGTGGACTGTATTTTCCTCTTCATTGCACCTTTACGTGGGCCGTAGGTGATAAGACTCATCATTGTGTGGACACAGTTTGCAGAGGGTTGAGAGTTATATTAGCTTAGCAGACATTTAACTGCTTGACTGCAACCCTGAAGACAGAGACAACTGGTTTCTTTTGGACTTTTGCTCAGTCTGTTGTGAATGTATTATCACACAGACAAGTACATTTTAAAGGATCCTTTCCTGATTTTGCCTTTGTTTGTATGCTATGGCTCTTGTGATAAGAGGATGGAGTACTTTGATCTCCATTAACTAGATCATGGATTCTTGAAGACTCTTATGACACTTCCTAAGACATGACTTCCTAAGACGTTAGATTGTGTACTTTTTTGAGGACAAGGATGCACCTTGTAAGTCTCAATCTCATCATTGTCTTTCACAGGTAAATTCTCAGTATACGCTTTTAGTTAAATTTATAGGTAGTTAAGCTGTAGTAAGTCCTAGAATCAGAATCCCATGTTTTTAGTCTGTGTGGAGAACAAATATTTGAGTGTTTATCATATGCTGGATGTTTTGCTAACCTTGTAGGGATAAGAAGTAGAGACTGATGGTAAGGAGCTTACAGTCTAAAGGGAAGACAGATGTAGATAATTGGAGCAATTTAAAGTGCTACGTGCTTTAGAAGAAGAATTGTGAAAAAAAAAAAAGCAAGCTTATAAAGAGATACTGATTTCGATTTGGAATTTGACTGTTGGATTTGACTTTTGAGCTCAGTCTTTAAGAATGAGTCAGAGTTCACCAGATGGAGAAAGAGGAAAGGGCACTCTAGGCTATTGTGGTCATCGATTTTTATATTTTTAATTTGTCTTGCAACTTAAAAAACACCAATGCTGTGTATTAACACATATATATGGAATTTAGAAAGACGATGACAACGATCCTATATGCAAGGCCGCAAAAGAGACACAGGTGTAAAGAACAGACTTTGGACTATATGGGAGAAGGCAAGGGTGGGATGATATGAGAGAATAGAACCGAAACATGCATATTACCATATGGAAAATAAGTGGCCAGTGCAAGTTCAGTGCATCACCCAAAGCTGGTGCTCAGGGACAGAGTAAGGGGGTGGGAGGGAGGTTCAGGATGGGGAGACACATGTGCACCCATGGCTGACTCATGTCAATGTATAATTACTCTCAAATTATTTTTAAAAATTAGCACTAATCCCACCCATGCAGGTAGTGCTGCTGCTGCTAGTGCAGGCGATGCAAAGAGATGCGGGCTCAATCCCTGGGTCAGGAAGATCCCCTGAAGTAAGAAATGGCAACCTACCCCAGTATTCTTGCCTGGAGAATTCCACAGACAGAGGAGCCTGGCGGGCTACAGTTCATGGGGTCGCAAAGAGTCGGACATGACTGAGCTACTGAGCACACAGCACACTTGACTCAAGAAAAACGGAATTCATGCTCATGTTGCTTTTTCTTTGTTCCTTTGATAATCATCCCTTTTGCAAAACTACATCACTAGATCTAGATATTTTTTACTTTCTTACCGCTTTCAATTAAAGGTACTTGTTAGTATGGTACACCAGACCCCTTCTTACCCAGCTCTGGCTTATCTGGCCTATCTCACTACTTCATGTCTCCCACACATTTTCCCCACAATATCCCCCAGTTCCCCAGCCCAGCATACAATATCCTCCTGATGACTTGAACCATTTGCTCCAGCCTAAACACACTATTCTTTCTTGCCTCTGTAAATGTGAGTAGTTTCTTCCCTCTTCCAGGAATGTCTGTCCCTCCACCCTCTCTTCCCCATGTGACATGAACACTTCCCATCTGTGCCCACTCTCACTACCCTGCTCATACACACACATACACACAGCATCTGCTCTTTGTGCCTGCAGTTGGAAGAATGATCCTAAGGGTTGAACGGAGGTCTTCAGACTCATGAGGGACTCCGGGGTTGAAGATGCAGAACAGCTACTGTCAGAAGTGTAATTTTTTTTTCCTTCCACCTGTCATCAACAGCTTGGGTATCAGCACCAAGGGAGTCACTGGTTTGATCTCCAGTTTGCAGCTGGCTGTCTTGGGGGGTGGGGGTGGGGTCCATCTTTAAATTAGTCATCAACATTTAAAACCTGGGATTCTTCATGTAAAAATCTGGTGTCTCTTGAGTAGTTGGAAGGTATAGCGACATTGACTATACATTTCTGCATGGAGTGAATAGTGAAGCCCCCTCAGAGGGCACAGACCCTCTAGAGTTGTCCACAACACCCTTCCGCCCTTTGAAAGAGGACAGTCACAATTGCCATTTCAGGGTGTATCTGACTTGGGGTTGATGTCAAGGGACAAGATATGGATGGAGGTTAAAGGGGCAGGGAATTTAGAAGTATCATGAAGCTGGTGGCTCAGGTAAAATGCCATGGGTTTGGGGGCTGTTTTTTGTGAAGGAGGTACCATCAGATGAGGCTCAGGCTTAGAATAAAAGGGAACCATTTAGAGTAGAAGTCTCAGTAAGGTTGAGGAGTCAGTGTGGTGGGGGCCTGGGCCTGAGACAACGGAAAGGAAAAGTGAACCATTATTCTGGAAATGCCAAAATCAACCCCCAATGTTGTGGACTGTAGGAAGTCTGATTTGACATTTGAGAGAACTGTGGCTGGTGAAAGCAGATGGCTGAAGTGGAGGGGCAGCAAGGGTCACTGGAGTCCAAAAGATCAGGTGAGGGGTCAGGATGGTGAAAAGGCTTCCTCCACATAGACCTGGAAGCTTCCAAATGATAGTGATATGAAATAGTTCGCAGGTGTTGAGTGCGTCTATGTTCCAGGCACTGTCCTGGTTACTTTTCACACATCAATGCATTGAATCCACGTCGCAATCCCATGAGAAAGGGAAGCTTGAATCATCCTTGTCCTACATGTGGAACAAGTGAGCTTGAGAAAGCTGATGGGGTGCCTAAGGCCATACAGCTCCCACATGGCCAGAACTCACACCTAAGATTCCTGCATGTCAGAGCACATTCTGTGAACCTCCACTCCTCTGTAGGAAATGGGCAGGAGATAAAGCCCCAGGGGGCCATCAGGGCTTGCATGGGGGCTTGAGGGAGGAAACAGCAGCGTAGGGCTAGCCTGTAGTCACTGTGAAGAACAAGCCCAGGGGAAAGGTGAGTGTGGGGACGTTCAGGTTCTCACCTTAAGGAAGTAGCATTTTCAGGTGAGCCGGGTAAGGGTTAGAACAGATTTGATGGTGCACTTTGTGATTATGATCGGACTCTGGGAGAGGAAAGGGGGGGCGGGCGGGCAGAGCAGTGGGCACGAAAGGATGAGTCCCTGGGAAGCAGGGCGATCTCTGAGGATGTGCATTCCCTTGAGGAGGGGAGACCAGGGGACCTTGCACTTTACACTGATGACAAGGATGAGAGGTCTGGGAATCAACAGCCCCAAGGGATCCAGGGGACGTGTGCTCAAAGTTAGCTCTTTCAGTGCCAGCTCAGGCTGCAAGCAGCTCCGAGGGCCTACAGAAGCATTGGCAGCCCAGGCGGTGGAGGGCCTCCACATTTCCAAATAGTCCTGATGTTGGAGTTTGTTCTTCACGTGATCTGGGGGGAGACAGAATGGTCCTCATCCGCTTGTGTTCTGGTTTGTTTATATATATCCGATACCTCCCTAAACCACACTTCTTGGACCAAGCACCAGGCCCTGTGTATCCTGAGCCCACCCAGCTGAGTGCCTGCTGCATGCACACACTCAGCAGAGAGTTCCAGGATCACTGCACGTTCACCAGCAAGCTCCTCCCACGTCCTGAAGCATCCATTCCTAAGGCAGTCGGCAAATCCAGCCCTGAACCGGGAACACCTGATGTTGCTTTATTAGAACATACAGTCCCCACCAGACCTACTGCTCCTCCTTCCCAGAGTGCAGCATGCTGGTGTCTCCGCCTCCTGCTCTTCCTGCCTAGGTCTCCATGCACCTCTCACTCCTGTCCTCTCTCTGCAGCCGTCCTGCTCACCACGGAAGCACACGCCAGTGTCTTGCTCCAGGCCTGGGGAGGTGAAGGCAGAGAGCTTCTTGTCCTGGGTTGTGGTAGTTATCAGGCTGTTGGACCATGCTCATTTCAGTTCAGGACCCCCACCAGATCCGAGGTCTCATGTTTCATGGACCCTGGGGTGCTTCCCAGCTGTATGTCTGTGCCTCTGGTTCCCCCGCTGCCAGGAGGAGTCTCTTGGGAACAGCCCCAACTCTCTTCTTGCTTAAACAGTCGCATGGGATAGAGGACCTGTACAGCGTACACTAGCTTTCTCCTGACCTTACCTGCTGACTGTAGGGCTTGGCTCCGGAAGGTGATTTCTAAGAATGGCGTGAACCCACAGCTCCTATTGTTTTATGATTTATACCACTTTTCTCTCAAACTTAGTACCTACAGTTAAGTTCCTTGAGCCACAGTCCAGCATTGAGAAGCCATAATCATCGGCCCCTTGATAAAGTTAGGAAGAGGGTGGTCAGAATGCCTGTGTCATTAAGGGCTTACACTGGACTTTATTGTCATTATTAATACCATGTGGTGGGACGTGCAGAGGACTGTTTTCTCTGTTTGCCCTCCGCTGATACTGTCCCTTTACTGAAGCATATCCTTCCACTGCTCCCCATAGAAAAATGCAAAACACAACAGCAACCAAAAAGCACAGAGTGATTTTACTGTTGTCTTTGAAGGGAGAGTGATGCCGAACATGGGGTTTCTGGTTTTACAGGTGAAAAGAGGAGTGAGGAGGCCTCTGGGAGGAGGCGTGTGGTCCTTGGAGCCTGGCCCTGTGCTTGCTGCTACAGCTAAGGCTCGTGCTGAACCTCCTGGGTGGTGGAAATGAAAGAGATGGTGGAGGAATGAGCTGGGGATGGCGTGGGGTGGGGGTTGTCACTTAGTAAGTAGTAAATCTTACAGATGAAGCAGGAGAAGCATGGTGAGAAACTTACATAGGGAGGGCAGTTTTCTATCAGGTTAGGCAGGCCCTCAGCTGGGAAACTCATTTCTTTTTGGAGGTTTTATTTTCAGTCACAGAACTTACACATAGCTAGAAAGAGGTTAGAAATTTAATCAGTAGAAAGATAGTAGATAGATCAGATTTAATTAAAGTTAAAATTACTTTTTATAGACTAGGAATATGTTTTATGTGTCATTATAACTTCCGTTACTGACAGTTATTTTATTTTTATGGTGTGTGGAATCCTAGTAGTACACGTGCTTTGCCCTTTTAATTCCACATTTATTCTTGTTTCCTGTGTAAAGAGAGCACTGCCTCCCACCTAAATAGAGTCATTTTTTATTTATAGACAGTGATTTTCTCCTTGCCAAGGGCTCAGCACTCAGCTTGGATGTGGAATGCATCCAGGGTTGGGAGACATGTTTGCAGGGGCCTCAATAAGTGGTGTTTCCTCCAGAAACAGGTAGAAATGACAATCTGCTAGGGGACAGCGAGGAGTCTGATAGTTTGCTGCTTTGTTGAGAGGTGGGAGGAGGGGCCAAGAGGATCCTTCTCCCCACAGCGTCTTCTGCCATCTCCCTGTGCTTTAGCGTCCTTTACAGTTTCTGTCATCATTGTGGTGAAACAGACTGTTGATTCTTCAATGTAGTTGTGAAGACATGCCTGGTAATCCGGAGATGCCAGCATTGAGTGTATCGTTCCTTTTCCTGCACTCTCCTTGGGCAAAAAAGGAAGAGACAAGGCCCATCATGAGCCGGGCCTGAAGGTTGAGGTGCTTGGTGAGGGGGGAGTGGGGAAGGGAGAGACTGTGATGTGCTTCAAGGATGAGGTGCAGACAAAGAGAAGCTGCAGACAGGGATGAGCCAGGATCAGACTGTGATGGGAATGACGGTGTTGGAATCCCGGGATTTTATAGCTATGAGAAAGCACATGCAGGTCCAACCGTCTCGTTTTAAGGAGGAGAAAACTGAGCATCCCACAGTTTAAGTGGCTGGCTAGCAGTCATCCGTTTTCTGATGGGTGATGGTATTGGATAGTGAATTCAGTTATTATTTTCTTCATTCCACGTCTCTTAACTCGTAGGCTAGCTATGTTCAGGCAGGAAGGAGACTTAGTAAATGATCGAGAGCAAGTGCTGCTGATCAAAATATACTGCGCGGTAAAATTGATGCTTTTGAACTGTGGTGTTGGAGAAGACTGTTGAGGGTCCCTTGGACTGCAAGGAGATCCAACCAGTCCGTTCTGAATGAGATCAGCCTGGGATTTCTTTGGAAGGAATGATGCTAAAGCTGAAACTCCAGTACTTTGGCCACCTCATTCGAAGAGTTGACTCATTGAAAAAGACTTTGATGCTGGGAGGGATTGGGGGCAGGAGGAGAAGGGGACGACAGAGGATGAGATGGCTGGATGGCATCACTGACTCGATGGACGTGAGTCTGAGTGAACTCCGGGAGTTGGTGATGGACAGGGAGGCCTGGCGTGCATAGGGTCGCAAAGAGTCGGACACGACTGAGTGACTGAACTGAAAACGACAAAACTAGTTGCACGTGGCTTTTGCCCCTGGGAAGTGCAACCTGCATTATTGAGACTCTGCCTTTGTTGTTGTTCAGTCACTTGGGCTTGTCTGACTCTTTGCCACTGTGTGGACTGCAGCACGCCGGGCTTCCCTGTCCTTCACCATCTCCCAGAGCTTGCTCAAACTGATGTCCATTGAGTCAGTGACGCCATCCAACCATCTCATCCTGTGTCGTCCCCTTCTCCTCCTGCCTTCAGTCTTTCCCAGCATCAGGGTCTTTTCCAGTCAGGTGGCTTCAACTTCAGCATTACTTCCTTTATGAGCAAATTGTTCAGAAAATGGGCCCCAGATTCCCAGTGGAATCTCCTGGAGATCTTACTATCCAGGCCACTTCTAGAGCCCTGCCCCAGACAGACTCTCAGAGAAACAGTACTTGACAATGGTGCCCAGGAATCTGCATTCTAAACAAATTCTATAGTCTTTCCCTCCACACACTGGTTTTGAAAAGCACTGCACTGAGTAGCTCTGTGTCTAAAATTTATGAAAAATAAAAATTTTAAAAACAATGCATGGTCTAACCTCTGACTTACTAGCCATGAAAAAAAAAATCTTATTCCAGATTATTGTTTAGATGTCTTTATATCATTCAGATTTTTCATTACAAGACAAATAAGACACGTCTCTGCACGAGGGGAATTCACTGGAGAAGCAGTAGGATTTTGATTTTGTACAAGGAGCAGCTCTATACCAGGAGAGAGAGCTAACTAATCCTGGTTGCTTATTTGATGAGGGAAGGCCGTGTGGAGTGAGCAGGTGGCCTTAAGGCTGCATGGAATTTGCCTGGGGAGAAAGAGAGGCATGTGAGACAGAGTGGCTGGCTGAGCTGTGGCACTGAGTGATGGAGGTGGGGAAGGAGGATTCAGTAAATCGCAGATTGCCATCGTCACTGTCTGCATATATATGTGTCACATATGTGCATATGTGCATGCACTGTGTCACATACGTGTGCAGACATATTCTACTGTCTCCTCCACATGTCACAGAATATGGAAGCGAGAAGATAAGTAGAGACTTGACTTGGGAGCGCCTCGGAAGTTGTGCTGTGATTCGGGCCTGCCTGGGAGTGTCTGTGTAGATCAGGAAGTAAATGACACAAAGGGAAGGCCGGAGTGTGCACTGCTTTTGAGCCCAGAGAACCAGCCCACGTAGGCCTCCTAAGGAGGGGAGTGCCCTCTAGGGGCTTAGATGATTTTTCTGAGTGCTGTTCATCTTTGTGTTTGCTACTAAGCTGGATCTATTACCTACTGGAGAGGGAAAAAAGACAGCTTCACTAACCTACCTGGCTGCAGCTGTGATTACATTATGCAAACATTTATTAATGTGGTACCTTGATTGATGATTATCTTAATACCAAGGATAACATTAAAGGCTTGATTTTGCAGGCAGGTTGCAAATACAGGTTGGTTCTTGTTGGAGGTTAAAAAGCCCTTAGCCTATGATTCCTTTTATATGAGCTGACCAGAATAGGAAGATCCATGGAGAAAGAATAAAGACTCGTGATTGCCAGGGGCTGGGAGAAAAGAAATGGGAAATACAGGCTTCTTTATGAGATGATGAAAATGTTCTAAATTTAGGTAGTGGTAATGGTAGCCCAACCCTGTGAATATAAATACCATCGAACTGTATACTCGACAGGGGTGGATTTTATTGTATGTGAATTGTGTCCCAGTAAAGCTGTTGTTTTATTTATTGGTTTTCTTTAAAAAGCCCTTAGCACTTCTGCTTCAGGTGTCCTAAGAGAAGTGTGGTGTTTAGGGTTTCAGAGAGGAGTTATTATCTAAAGTAATCTAGAAAGACAGATGGTATCTAGACAGACAGCGGGAGACGAAGGCTAGATAAGGAATGTTCCGCAGGGAGTAGAGTAGTGGGCAGTGCAGAGACAGCAGAGTGGGGAGGGCTTGTTTGGAGAAGGTGGCTAGCATCAAGAGAATGAGGAGAAGTACTGTATTTGAATAAAGATATGCGGAGGACTTGAGAGTGTTGAATGCTAGGCTGACAAGTTTATCAGTTAAATGAAGAGTAACTGAAGGCTTTTGACTACTGAAGTACAGGAACTGAACCCATAGGTCGAGTGTGGCATGAATTGGGAGAAGGAGAGACCTAGGTGAGGGGAGACCAGGTCAGAACCTGGAAATTGGAGGATGGAAGGTTTTAGAAGTGAGGAGTAAGTGTGGACATCAATTTACTTGTAGGTTAGTTTGTTTCCTCAGCCACTAACCCACATGTTTTCCCATTCCATTGCTTGGTCTTTATCCGTGCTTTGGAGTAAAGGGTAAGAGGGAGATTGGGAGGAGGGACCAAAAAAAGAATAAGGATGAAGAGAAATGGTGATAAGGGCAAGATTCCGCTTGCGTGCTTCAGTTGCTCTGTAATTTAGCATTTCCTCCTCATGACTCACTATAAATAACAGGATAGGAAACCTTACTTGATTTCAGATCAGTTGACGAGGCTGCCTGCCTCACTATTCCCATCTGTGGAAGGGAAGACTCCCCACCTCCAGTGTAGGTAAACCAGAGAATCTAGAGTAATCTTACTAGAGAATTTTGATCAAGCTGCCTTGAACTCAACATTACTTATAATGTAATACATTTCCTTGGAATAAAGGTTCCTGTTCGGCCCTCATTTGTCACCTGAGACAGTACAGACTTTATCCACCAAAAGTGAACTCACACGAGCTGTATTTTGTTGAACTGTATGAAATTGCCATTTGACTATTTTTGATCTGCAAAGAAGGCAGTTTTGTAAAGCCTCAACCTAATAGATACTTGCTCAATAGATATCCAATGTGAGCCCAGATTTTCCCCTGTTGGTTTCCTTCATAGGCTCCTTCCTTTTTAAGGTGCCTTGAACATCTCGAACATCTGCTAGTTTCAGGTTCTGAGGAGTTAAAGGTGTCAATAACTACGGAGGGCTTGCCCAAAGGCTAGTCAAGAAGGGGAAGGAAGCAGGAGCAAGCCCACCAGCCAAAGCCAGGGCATCGGAATCCTTGGTGCTGTATTGTGCAGTCCTTCTGGGTTTAGAAATAAAAATTCAGCCTAAAGAGTTTTCCTTTCCTCAGTGGGTTACTAGGCAGTCGTGCAGTTTTAGATCTGCAGCGTGCCAGAGACAACCCGTATGGGTCTCTCAAAAAATGAGAGAAGTATTTTAAAAAGTGGGAAATAGGTTCAATGTAAAAATGGGGATAGGTCAAATGTAAAAGCGGGGGAAGCAGGCTTCCCTGGTGGCTCTGTGGTGAAGAACCCACATGCAGCGCGGGAGACACGGGTTCAGCGCCTGGGCCTGGATGATCCCCTGGAGAAGGAGGCGGCAGTCCACTCCAGTATTCTCATCTGGGAAATTCCACGGACAGAGGAGCCTGGCGGCGACAGTCCATGGATCACAAAAGAGTCAGATAAGACTGAGCAACTAAACAACAACCAAGGGCAGGGGGGAATAGGCTTAAGGCGAACTTGGTTATGGTTTTCAAGTTGGTGTGATTTCTGACAGCCTAGCACAGAGCCTGGCACACAAGCGCACATGCGTGTTCAATAAAGATCTCTGAAAGGTCAAAAGACATCAGATGAGGTATTTACTGGCCGGTCGTATGCTCCCTGGTGTTTAACTTAGAGTGATTTCCTAGAACCCAACAGTGGGAGAGAAGATACCCAATCCCCAAAGATGTGGAAGGTTGGTCAGCTGTTCCTGCAGGATGCTTTCGTTGTCATTGCGTTCAGATCCTGGGATCAGGGCGGGGCCTCTCAATGCTCTCTCCCCATTAGTCTGTGAACTCTGAAAAGTTAGAGTTGTACAGAATGTCACGTGCAGTAAATGTAAAGGATATATTGTTACTATAATGTCACAGGAGCATGATCATCTGTTTAAAACTGCAGTGGCCACACACACACAAATGAGAGACCGTCACATAACCTTTCCAGGGACTAAAAGCTCAGTTCACGTTTACTCAGCCGCGGAAGGTGATTGTCCTGTAGGAATACAGATCATGAGTTGAGAGCTCCTTGCTCTGCTCACACCAAAGAGCCAAACATTTATTCTAAATCACAGTCAGAAATGCCACTGCGGCAAAACCTTAATTCCCTGACGCCCTCAACTTCACTCGAAAGCATGTGTAGCCATCTCCCCACAAGGAAGAGCAGAGGGGCCACTCACACCTGCCCAGTGGCCTTCATGGTCTTTGGTGCAGATATTACCTGAATTCATTTCTATTTTAGTTCTACACTTAACTAAATTGTCATTAAGTCTCTCGGTCTGATTATGGAAGTACTTGTGGAAGACAGACATTTTATTTTAGAAAAGATCTGAAGAAAAATAAGAGAACAAAACAAATAAGAAGAGAGAAAAATCAGAATTAATGAATTGAGGTGTTAATAGTTCTTCCCTCCTGGGAATGTTACCCTCCCCGAACCTTGACCTCTCTGGTACATAAATACCCACATGCTTCCGGCAAGGATGTCTCCTTTTAAGAGGCCTTCCCTTCACTCCTGTCGACCTGGGAACTCCCTTAGTCATCCTCTCCGCCTCTGACCCACACTTCCACTGCCAGGGGAGTCCCGGGCAGAGCCTGGCTGCTCCTCCCTTGTGTTACATTTACATCCTGACGCCCTGCTGCACTGGGCTTCTCATTTCCTGCCTCGGATTTCATTCTGACAGATCAGCATCAAGCAGTTGACAACATCTTTTTCTCTTCTTCTTCTTTTTTTTTTTTTTTAAACCTGCCTCTTATTTTCCTGCAGTCAAGCACGTTTTGCAGGAGAATTGAAGTTAAGGGAGAGAACCAACAAAGGTAGTTTGCATTCAGAAGAATATACACATGCAGCTTAGAAAATCTAAAACATTAAAACTCTCAGCATCCAGATTACTGTCACCAAAATCCATTTGCTACAGCTTATACCCTTTATTTGTAAAGAGCTCCTCGGTCTTCGATCATAATCTATATTTTTTATTATATAATTATAAATTGATGTAGCTCCAGAGGAGGGTGCTACTAGGCACAATCACACGGATTTTAAAAAAAAAAAAAAGCTGAAAAACTAATGACCTATTAGTTGAAAGGATCAAGTCGAAACATTGCTGAGAAACACCTAAAGGTCAACAGCAGCAAAGCAGCATCATAGAATCATTAGAAAATGCAGGAGCACCTCCGTTCTGTGTCAGCCCGTCCAAGCATCACTGATGTCTGGAGAGACAGGATAAGGTATGCATAAAAAGACGGCCCTGAGTCATCAAGAAAGTGTCTGTTATGCTCAATACCAGTCTGGTTAAGTAAGAAATGAAGTAATGCATTTTAGGAATTTTTCTGTCCAAATAGTTAATGTTAAATTTCTGGGCGTATACGAAGGAGATGAGCCTTAGTTATCTGGAATGCCGATTATGTTAGGACCCACTCCCTGTTCCCCCGGTGACACCAGATAGACAGGACAGTGTCATGGAGAGGGGTGAAGAGTGTGCCGGCCACTTTGTTTGTGGTCTCCCAACTTCTGTGTTGTTGTTTATTCACGGGGTTTTCCTTCCCTTTTCTCTGGTTTCAGATGCGAGTGTCTCTCTGGCTTATGTGGTTTCCCCGTGTGTGAGGTGGGATCCACTCCCCGCATAGTCTCTCGTGGAGATGGGACACCTGGAAAGTGCTGTGATGTCTTTGAATGTGTTAATGGTACGTGGGGTTTCTCTTGTTCTCAGCGAGTATACATTTGTGCAGGAGGAGGAGGAGGGAGGGTTCAATCTAGCCGCTTCTGTCTTTTTAAAAGGCAGACAACATGCTCAGGGAGTTGATGAAACTCAGGATAGTTGCTCAAGATCCCGCCATGCAGTAGGGAAAGTTAGGAAGGGGAGCCTCATTCCATCTTGTAGAGAAGGCATTGTTGAAAAGGTCATCGCAGACTACACCTGGCCGTCACATTCTGCTGTGTGTCAGTAGTTGAGAAATTCTAGGATTGCAGGAAAAGGACCACAGAAAATGTGGCCGTGTTCTTCCAGTCAGAAGACCTCATCCCGCTACTCTTGGCGGTAGTCTGTGTAACTAATGCCGTGCTGTGGCATTAAGCCACGGAGTGGCCACAGTTTGAAAAGAGAAAGGACCATGTTCCTCTGGTTCGTCTTTTTTCTGCTTAGAGGAAACACTTCTGGCCAGCCGCTAGTCAGTAGTATTGTCCTCATTAAAGCTGGAAACTTGTGGGCCAAAAAAGCCATTCTTCAGCCCCAGGATTCCCTCACAAAAAATCCACCTCTCTCCCTCTCACCTTTCAGCAGAGGGTTTGGTGTGTGACAGCCTGGTGTTTACTGAATTTAGATGCTAGAAGGGAGGAGAGCCTAAATCATGCTCCTCCATCAGAATTTTCAGGAAAGCAAAGAATAAACTCAAGCAAGTGAAATGTCAATGATTTTTAGAAAGCATTATTTAGTCAGTACTTAGACACACAAGGAAAATGACTTTGAATGTGGACAAATACAACAAAATTATACAGATAAAAGCGTCCATTTTAACTGCTGCCTATAAGAAATCAGGGTTCAGAAGATTTTCTGCCCTTCTCCCAAGCTGCCCCTCCCCCACAAGAAAGGGTTCTATGAAAAGTCCAGGCTTGTTTCACTGAGTCCTGTAGTTTTTAGGACAGAGGCTACATGTTTTGTTTTGTTTTTCCCACTTTAAAGACGCACTGGCAATATGACTTTGTGGTTAAAAGAGAACACAGACTGGAACTGAATGACTTCAGTTTGAAAATCAGTTCCTCCACTTAATAGCTGTATAGCTTCAGTTATCCCTTTGGTCTCCCTGAGCCTCAGTTGCCACATCTGTCAAATGGAGAGAATAACAGTAAATGAAGTGAGGTTTTGTATGTGAAGCACGAGAAATTGTGCTTCAAGAGCAAGTAGTCTCTATGATTCTGTGTGCCTCCTTCCTGTTCACTGTCCTGGACACTGCAGGACGTTGCTTCTTGACTTCAAGCACACAGGGGGAGGTACAGGGCAGGCTCCACGCACATAAACTCTTCTCGGTGCTTCTCCCCACCTGCTTTATCATCCAGCTGGTAATAATGTCTTCACCACCAGGAAATGGCCAAGCCTCTGATACTTCCTGCTGAAGCTAATTGACTGTAAGTGATATTCTGTGAATATTTAACTCGTACGATTGGGACCGGAATAGTTGGTCCTTGTCCTGGGCTCCCAGCATCTCAGATGGGCTTCCTTCTAGTACTCACCCCTCTCCGTGTCTGTCTCTCACCCTAGAATCTGAACTGCCAGAAAGCAGGGAATCTATCCTTGTGTCTGTGACCTTAGCACATTGCCTGTTTCTCGCCGGGCACCTGGGTTCTGACGCATGGCTGGTTGAGCAAGCAAGTGATCTGATTCATATCGTCTTAGTTCCCTCTAGAGTGGCTGTTAATTGTCAGCCCATAGAGGAGTTACTTTGTGAGAATCCACTGTCTTTTACTGCCCCACACTTTAATCTGAAGTCTCTTATACCCTGGAAATAACACCTCTAGTAATACAACTTGCTGTTGTATCCGCTGGGTGAGAAAGTGGAGTATCTTTCTTCTCTCTTTGCTTCTTAATTATAGAAACCCAAGTGTCAGGCTTTCTCATCAGGACATTCACTTTACATCTCACCCCAGTGTGATGCAGTTTGGGCAGCTGATTACTGCCCCTATTTGACCTCAGTTCAATTCAGTTCAGTTGCTCAGTCGTGTCCAACTCTTTGCAACCCCATGAATCGCAGCACGCCAGGCCTCCCTGTCCATCACCAACTCCCAGAGTTCACTCAAACTCATGTCCATCGAGTCGGTGATGCCATCCAGCCATCTCATCCTCTATTGTCCCCTTCTCCTCCTGCCCCCAATCCCTCCCAGCATCAGGGTCTTTTCCAGTGAGTCAACTCTTCGCATGAGGTGGCCAAAGTATTGGAGTTTCAGCCTTAGCATCAGTCCTTCCAATGAACACCCAGGATTGATCTCCTTTAGGATGAACTGGTTGACCTCAGTGGCCTTGGATAAATCTCCAGGGCCTGCTCCCATGTATAGAGCCCTGACTTTAGGAACTGCAGTCCATGGGGTCGCTAAAAGTCGGACACGACTGAGTGACTTCACTTTCACTTTTCACTTGCATGCATTGGAGAAGGAAATGGCAACCCACTCCAGTGTTCTTGCCTGGAGAATCCCAGGGATGGGGGAGCCTGGTGGGCTGCCATCTATGGGGTCGCACAGAGTCGGACACAACTGAATCGACTTAGCAGCAGCAGCAGCAGACTTCAGGAACAGGCCTTCTACTGTGAGAAAATGTTGAGACGACAAAGCAGTAACAGGATTTCTGGTGTTTGCCTCTTTCTTGCCACCATAAATTGGGTGATCTTTGCTTTACTTCTTGTCCTGCTATAGTTTGTCTGTTACTGCGTTAGTCATTAATTGTAGGTAAGACTAGAAGCTACAATACTCTGAAGATTTAAAATTCCATGGGATAGTATTTATGGAATTCTATCTCAAAGTCTGTATTTCACTTTTTTTTTGGCGTACATACACACACTTCCCTTCCATACACATATTTGTATGTGTGTATGTATATTTGATTATTTGGCACCCAGTGCCCTGGTGAAATCATACTATTGTCATAAGATTCCCATTAGAAGGTATTACCTGTCAAAAATTCATTATCATTGCCCAGAAGAGCAGGGGTCTATTTTATGTATACATATTTTTTAAAGCCTTATATGTATATATATAAAGCGTTACTTATCCACAAAGAATTTGAGGCCATTTTACACTAAGAGCAGACACAATAAAATAGTAGTGAAATATTAATGAGAAAAGAGAGTCAGACTGTAGAATTATATGTAAAAGTTGAAAAGCAAAAAGGAAATGCCCACAGGTGTGCAGGCCATAGCATCTGTCCATGTAATTGCTGGGGTTAAATGTCAGGTTAGGCCCCCGGCGTCCTGGCCATCAAAGAGGAAAGGGAGATAGAATCGGACCCACAATTCTTATTTTTAGAGACAAGAAACCTGCCAGACAGGGCAGCATTCTCCTCGTATGGAAACTTTTGAAAAGAGCACTGGATGACGCAGTAAACTGTGTCCTCAGTTGCTTTACTCCCAATTTCCTCTGGCTGCTCTTCCCAATAAAAAGTAAAAGCAAAATACTAAAATGCACCTCCGTGAAGGCAGTTTTCATAGGTGAGTTGAACACCCATCTGGAACCTGGATGCCTGAAGACCTGTTTCTTGATGTTGAGAATGCTGCCCAGCCCCTGAGCCCCCACCACCACTGTACCCCGCAGCCCGTAGGGAGGTAGTGGAGTAGATCTGGGAACCCCAGTTCAGGAGACAGTGGGCTGCTGTCTAACCCCATGTGAAGAAACGGAGCGCACCTGCCAGCACTCAGTTCCCTAGCTGCCATCCAGGTGATCCATATGCTTACATTGTTTTTTTCAAGATAACCATTATAGTGAAAACAGAAGATTAAAAAGAGAGAATTCAAGAACTCCTGAGTTTTGAAAACACTGGCCTAGATGAATGGACAAAAAAAACACTCTCCACAAATGTTACTCCTCTTTTCTGTTGGGTTTGGTTTTGTGTGGGTGGGAGGATGGCTGAGTTGCCCATCAGATGGTGGCAGTCTGTGACTGAGGGCTGAAAGGAGGACCAGCCCGGCAGTAGCTGGATGAGAACCTGTTGTTTAGAGACCAAATGAGCAGGTGGTGAGCTTTTGCTCCTTTTGTGTGAACTTGTGAGACATCAGTATCATCACCTGGAAGGATGACCTCCACAGCAGTGTTGAATAATCCCACATCTTCGGGAAATAGTTCTGTGTCTGCTCTGACCCAAAAACATGTTTTTTTCATCCGTCACTGGGGGTTGAGTGATGGCCTCTACTTTAGATGGACGTGTGTCCTCTTCCATTTGGTAATAGTACATCTTACTGGCTTACACTGGCCCAGCTCACTCGTTTCTAGAGGCATTTGGGTTTGAATAGGGAAGTCATCCATGCTCAGAGTATGGAAGCGATCCTTTGGTTGCTTAAATATGATCAGGTCTCCAGTATACAAAAATGCACAGAAATCCAAACTGGAACACCATGGTTTGAGCGTCATAGCCATTTGAGTGTCGTAGCCACTGACTCTTCCAGCATCAGACACTAAAATGTAAAATCAATCAATCACAGGAGAGCCAGACCCAAAGTCAGCTTCTCCTTGTGTAAAATTTGGGCCTAGGAAACTCAGCCCTTGGGTTTCCCTTGTGGTCCAGTGGTTAAGAATCTGCCTGCCGATACAGGGGACATGGATTCAAACCCTGCTCCAGGAAGATTCCACATGCCTCGGAGCCACGAAGCCTGTGCTCCACAGCTAGAGCCTGTGCTCTAGAGCCAGGACCCACAGCTACTGAAGCCCGAGTGCCCCAGAGCCTTTGCTCCGCAACTAGAGAAGCCACCGCAGTGAGAAGCCTGACCACTGCAGTTAGAGAGTAACGCCCCCTTGCTGCAGCTGGAGAGAGCCCGTGCACAGCAGTGCAGAGCCACCACAGCCAAAATGAATAAATCTTTAAGAAAAGGAAAAACTCAGACCTTCAGTTTGTTAATAAAAAAGTTAGTGTGAAAACATCTGTTGAGAACCCATTGTATAGCAGTGATGCTCGATAATGTTTCTGGGGATGTAAGGTCTCCTTCTACAGTAATGGAGAAAATATGGCACTTTGAAAGGAATATTTCATGCAATATGCATTTATTGAGCATCCATTGTGTTCCGCGGGCCTTACCAAGCTAATTTTTCGTAAGAGTGATATACTGTTTTGCAGTCCTGTTTTGTAAGTACTGTTCCCCTTCTGGTATCCTGAAGTACCCTCTATCCGGTATGCTCCAGCACACACGCCCGGCTTCCCCCACACAGAAAAGGTGGTTTCTTCCTTCACGTATCTAGAAGCTCATGTACCCTGCCTTTGTGATTCCATCAGTTTGTTTTGGTTTATGGAGAAATTTTCAGATATTTCTCATTTGTCATGCAGTTATCTCTTTTTTTAATTTGTCTGCCCACTTTGTTCCTGTACCACTCACCCCCAGAAAAAGGAGACCAGAGGCAAGACATTAGCCATTTTTCACTGAGACATTAAAGAGAAAAAGCAACAGAAGTATACTTACTTGGACTTTTTCCCTCCATTTTCACATTTGATGTGAAGTTCTACATTTTAGTCTTTTCCTTTGCTAAAATTATATATCTATCACAATCTGCCAATCAGCATGATTTGGCCAGGCAATAGAACTTACTAGCAATGTGTACTGAAAAATTCTTTTTCAGGAGTTCTGGAATATATTAAAGAGGGAAGAGAAGATTCCAGAACTGAGAAACATAAAATTTAATTGGGAAGACACAAAAAACATGCAAAAATCTTTAAAAAGACATTTTGTGCATCTCAGTGCATATGCACTTTTATGCATTGAGAAGTACAAGTTGCATAGTAAGTTATTCTATTTGTAATATTATTCTTTTCTCCATCCACGGAAAATGTCCTCTTATAGAGGTAGTGGTATCCTCCCTATGGTTCTGAAATTCATCTCTGTCCCCAGCAGGTGAAGAAGTAATTGGTCATTGCTCCTCAAAGAATACTCCCATCCATTTTTATCGTGCACTTTTCTGAAGAGCTTCTCTAAATTTGTCTCAGCATCAAACAGGGATTTCATTATATCATGGGGTTTTTTTGTTTTGTTTTGTTTTGTTTTAATCCTAAAGAATCAATTGTGTTTTCAAGGCTGTGTTTTCTGGGACTCACCATCTCTCTCAGTTCCACTCCCATGCTCTCTGCCTATGCTAGTGAAACGTAACTGCCCTAGCCTTCTTGTCAGTCTCCTCTCCTCCTACTCAAGCTTCTGCACAACCTGCCATAAAAGCGAGTTCATCTGGAGCCACTTTGTTCATAACCACAGCCTTTCCTCCTCACTTCTTCAAATCTCGCACCAAGATTTGTGGCTTCACCCAGATGGTCGTTGTGGTTAATGAAGGCAGATAGGTAATTAATACTGACTGGTTTCTTTAAAAATGTTCTTCTTTAATTTGAACGGAAGGTCAGCATTTTGATAGAAGGCAGTATTTTGCCTCCTTCCCCAGCATGCTAATTTGATTGGTGAAAAGTGCTTCATTTCCTGCACTTTCCAACTTGGGGTTTAACTGCTCAGTTCCTTCCAATCCCAGCTCAGTTTAGTGTGTTAGGTAAAAGCATATAGACTTCTGAGCTGTAATAAGATGATTCTTTCTGACATGAGTTTTCTGGGGGCGGCGGGGAGGGGAATAGTATATCCAGCCAGTACTAGGGAAGAGGTTCAGACACGCACATTTACTGCCTTTGTGAAAATACATGCACACAGATCATCTCACACTAATGATGTGACTTTAGGCAAGCTGCCTCATCGCTTTAAATTTCATTTTCCTCATTGAAGAAGTAGATGTTAATACTTGTTCTATATTCTCAACAGCATTGTTATAAAGTCAAATTAGAAAACACTAGTTTGTCTAAGTATAAAACAAATGTAAATATACTCAAAATGCAGTGGAAATCTCACGTATTTCGAATATGCAAGGTAACATATGGAGAAATGATGTTAGGACAGAGAAGCCCATGGCTTATGTATGTCATAATCCAGTTTTTCCTACCTTGTTAAATAGGTTGCATTAGCTCAGGAGAGCTTTTTTTTTTTTTTTAACCTTGGTATTACTTTTATTTTCCCAGCTTTACATACACCTGCATATACCTGCATTCCCTGCCATATACCATGCAGTTCACTGAGTGAAGTTGCACAATTGCATGATTTTTTATGTATTCACAGAGTTGTGTGATTGTCATCACAATTTTGGAACACTCTCATCAATCCCCCCTGAATTCCCAAGCTCTTTAAGTCACCCCGTATGTCCCCCAGACTTTCCAGCACTCAGTTCAGTTCAGTTCAGTCTCTCAGTCGTGTCCAACTCTTTGCAACCCCATGAATCGCAGCACGCCAGGCCTCCCTGTCCACCAACTCCCGGAGTTCACTCAGACTCACGTCCATTGAGTCTGTGATGCCATCCAGCCATCTCATCCTCTGTCGTCCCCTTCTCCTCCTGCCCCCAATCCCTCCCAGCATCAGAGTCTTTTCCAATGAGTCAACTCTTCACATGAGGTGGCCAAAGTACTGGAGTTTCAGCTTTAGCATCATTCCTTCCAGAGAACACCCAGGACTGATATCCTTTAGAATGGACTGGTTGGATCTCCTTGCAGTCCAAGGGACTCTCAAGTGTCTTCTCCAACACCACAGTTCAAAAGCATCAATTCTTCAGCGCTTGGAAACCAATAATCTTTCTGTCTCTGTAGATGTGCCTATCAGGGGCCTCTCACATAAATACAATCCTATGCAACATCTGGTATATTTTGACTGGCTTCTTTTGCTTAGCATAATGTTCCCCAGGATCATTTATGTTGTAGTATATATCAGAACTTCATTCCTTTTTATGGCCAAGCAATGTTCCATTACGTGGATATGCCACATTCTGTGTATCGTACATCAGTTGGTTGATGTTTAGACTTTTTCTGTTTTTTGGCTACTGTGAATAACATTGCTGTAAACATTTATATACAAGGTTTTATGTGGGTAGATGTTTCCATTTCTCCTGGATGTGCATCTAAGAGTAGAAGTGCTGGATCCTCGGGTAATTCTGTTTCATATTTTGAGGAACTGCCAAACAGCTTTTTCAAGACGACTGCACTCGCCAAGATGTATGAGAGTTTCCACTTCTCCACATCCTCATCAACATTTGTTATTATCTATATCTTTTTCATCTTAGCCATCCTAGGATATGAATTGTGGCTTTGATTTGTATTCCCTTAATAAGTAATGATGTTAAGCATCTTTTCAGTACTTATTGGTCATTTCTGTATCTTATTTGGATAAATTTCTGTTCAAATATTTGCTCCTTTTTCAATTGGGTTATTTTCATTGTTCTCTCTGGATACAAGTTCTTATATATGTCAAATGTCAGATTGCACCCTTGTTAAAGGTCACTAAATATGAGGGTTTATTTCTAAACTCTTAATAAATTCCATTGAACTTTGTATTTATCCTGATGTCAAGTACTACATTGTCTTGATACTGTGGCATTGCAGTATGTCTTAAAATCAGAAAGTCTGAATCCTCTAGCTTTGTTCTTCTTTTCAAGTTTGTCTTGGCAATTCTGGGTTCCTTGAATTTCTTACTGATTTTAGGATTCACTTGTCAGTTTTTACAAAAGAAAAAACTAGAATTTTGATAGAGATTGAATGAATATGTAAACCAATTGGGGACTGTTTTCATCTTGCCAGTATTATCTTTCAGTCCATGAACATGGAATATATTTTCATCTACTTAGGGCTTCTATATCTTCTTTGAACAATGTTTTTTAGTGTTCAGAGTACAAGTTTTGTACTTTATGTTTAGACTTATTAAATATTTTATTCTTTTTGATGCTACTGTGAATGGAATTTTTTAACTTTATTTTCAGGTCATTTATTGCTAGTGTGTAGATATAAAATTTATTGGAGTTGCAGTTTTACCCTGAAATCTTGCTAAACTTTTTGTTCTAATAGTTTTTTAGTAGATTTCTTCTTTTTAAATTCAAAATCATGTTGTTGGCAATTAGAGTTTTCCTGCTTTCTAATATGGGTGCTTTTTATGTCAATTTCTTGCCTAATTACCCTGACTGGAGCCTCCAGTACAAAGTTGAATCAAAGTGGTTAGAGGGACATCATTGTCTTAATCCTGAGCTAAGGGGAAAAGCTTTGGCTTTCATATTAAGTATGATGTGCTAACATCAGAGATGCTGTTTATCAAGTTGCTGTTTAACACCTCTACTGCTAAGCTGTTGAATGGTTTTTATCATGAAAGGGTGTCGAATTCTGTCAGATGTTTCCTCTGTGTCTGTTGAGATGATCCTATGGTCTTGTCCTTTATTCGATAGACATTACATTACATTATAGTCAATTAATTACATCGATTGATTTTTGGATGTTAAACCAACCTTGCATTCTTGGGATAAATCTCACTTGGTATATGATATTTTTTATATGCTGCTGGATTCAGTCTGGTAGTACTTTTTTGAGTATTCTTATGTTTATATTTATAAAAGCTATAGATCTGTAGTTTTCCTTTTCTTCTGATGTCTTTATCTGGAGGGAGTTCTTTTAAGTCAACCGAAATTAGAGTTAAGGAGTGGATTTAGGGGAGAGTGTTTTCATGCAGAGAAAAATTTTAAATCACTGGTATGATTATCATTCTAAATGCAGGGTTTTGAGTCCTCATCAGAAAACATAGTCTTGAAACAGAGTGGGAGGAGTACAAGGTTTTAGTTGAAGAGCTACGGTTTTGGCTGCTGCTGCTGCTGCTGCTAAGCTGCTTCAGTCATGTCCGACTCTGTGCGACTCCATAGATAGCAGCCCACTAGGCTCCTCTGTCCTTGGGATTCTCCAGGCAAGAATACTGGAGTGGGTTGCCATTTCTTTCTCCTATCATTTGCAATGTATAACTTTGCACAAATTACCTAGGATATCCTCGCTTCTATACTCAGGATAAGTATTTTTACATCAGACCTTTGTTTTGGGGATTAAGTGAAGTAATGTATATAGAAAGTGTTTTTTAAAGGCCAAGCACTATTATAAGAGTATTAACTAAATAGAAAAAAAAGAATTTCAGAGAAAACACTGGAGAAACAGAAACATAACCTAAGAGGCCTAAATAAATTTTTTGAGGCAGAACAAAACGTAATGTGGATTCAAGATCGTTTACTTGAGATAGACAGTGATTTAGCAAAACACACATTTTGTTTAACAAAACTAAATCTTTTTAAAGCACACATCAGAAATGTCAGTTTCATGGTCAAATAATTACTTTTATTTGGGGTAAGGAGAAGCCAGTATAGATTTTACTAAGGGGAATTTTGATTCCTTGTTATAATGAGGATAATGATGTGTTTTATTTTATTGTACTTTACATAGCTTTATTGCTTCTGTTGTAAAAAATTATATTGAGTTTAATAAAGTTCCATTAAATTTTAACCTTGTGCAGTATTTTCTAGGGGCTGTTTGAAAAACATGGAAGGACACCACTCAGAAATGACTTTGAATATGCTTTGTTTAACTCCTCTAGAAACAAAGCCAGCCTGCGTGTTCAACAACATGGAGTACAGTGATGGAGACATGTTCCGAATGGACAACTGTCGATTCTGCCGATGCCAAGGGGGTGTTTCCATCTGCTTCACTGCCCAGTGTGGTGAGCTGAGCTGTGAGAGATACTACATGCCCGAGGGGGAGTGCTGCCCTGTGTGTGAAGGTAAGGAAAGCTGCAGGTTAGAGACTAGTAAGAATAGGCTTCCCAGCTGGCTCAGTAGTAAAGACTCTGCCTACCACCAATACAGGAGACCCAGGAGACGTGGGTTCAGGCCCTGGGTTGGGAAGACCCCCTGGAGGAGGGCATGGCAACCCACTCCAGTACTCTTGCCTGGAGAGTTCCGTGGACAGAGGAGCCTGGCGGGCTACAGTCCCTGGCATCATAGAGTCGGACATGTCTGAGCGACTGAACAACAAAGCAGAGACATGGCTTAAAGTGTTAACGTCAAAACTGACGTAATTCAGTCTCACTCAGAAACAGAAAAGAATTCCCCGTTTTTGTCACATGTTTTACCTTTTAGGTAATGCCAGGTAGACGATGTGGAAATACTTCCCTGCGGGAAATTATCCCCTGGGTGTAGACAGCGGCCGTGTTTCCACAGGTCAACACGAGGTCTCCCGGAGGCACTCTCTGTTCCTCCTCTGCAGTTCCAGCAGCTTCTTGGCAAGTCCCGGGACTTTCTCTGCATCCTGACAGTAGAATTCCACCCACTCTGCTCCCCTCAGAGCGGGTGGGGACAGGAGGACGGGACAGCCCTAGGGACTGACAGGCCCAACCAGTCCGCTCAGAGAGGACCCGACCCTGCCTCCTTTCTGATACCCGTGCCCCTCCAGGTGAGAGCAGGGCTCCTTGGCCTTTGCAAATGTGTGTTGGTGAGAGTGGGGCAGTGCTGCGGCCCCCAGTCAAGGCCCAGACAAGTGTCCAGGGTAGCCCTGGGCAGAAGGATCCCCAAGGTCTGCTTTTTTATTTTTTTTATTCCCTTTTCCCTCCAAGAACTAATAGGTCCATCTTCCTCCAATAGGCTTGACCCTCCTGTCTCTGCTCTCCAGAAATAACAGACATTTCAGAATGATAACTGAATATCACATGCTACATCCCACACATTTTAAGGATAAGGATAGTCAGAAAAGTAGTCACTTCTCTCTTGAGTTTCTGGTAAAGCCAGGAACAGTGCCCAACTGTGTCTCTGGTCTAACCACACTACAGTTTCCCCAGAAAGGAGGGACTTCTGAGCATTTCATCTCTGCCTGGGCCACAGACCTCTAGTCCAGAGTCAGGCATGTCCACCCCACATCTGCTGCTCATGCCACCCACCCTTAACCTCCGCACGTGAAATGAGAGGACAGAATTTCATGTCGTGTCCTATAACTTGCTCTGTTTTCAGAATCCCATTTCTTTTCGGTATCTGAGCTTTATTTACCACAGAATCTGAAGATCTGAAATTGCTTAGATTATACAAACTATTGTACATTCCTAACAGCGAACAATTCTACGTTCCTAACAGGGAGGCCTGCTCACCTGTTAAAAGTTATTTTTGCTAACAGAGGAGAAAGGTGGTTCACTTTTTAGGTGTCATAGGGGATTTAAGAAAGTCACATCAAGCTTTTCAGTTCAGTTCAGTTGCTCAGTGTCTGACTCTGCGACCCCATGAATAGCAGAAAGCCGGGCCTCCCTGTCCATCACCAACTCCCGGAGTTCACTCAGACTCAACGTCCATCAAGTCAGTGATGCCATCCAGCCATCTCATCCTCTGTCGTCCCCTTCTCCTCCTGCCCCCAATCCCTCCCAGCATCAGAGTCTTTTCCAATGAGTCAACTCTTCGCATGAGGTGGCCAAAGTATTGGAGTTTCAGCTTTAGCATCATTCCTTCCAAAGAAATCCCAGGGCTGATCTCCTTCAGAATGGACTGGTTGGATCTCCTTGCAGTCCAAGGGACTCTCAAGAGTCTTCTCCAACACCACAGTTCAAAAGCATCAATTCTTTGGCGCTCAGCCTTCTTCACAGTCCAACTCTCACATCCATACATGACCACTGGAAAAACCATAGCCTTGACTAGACTGACCTTAGTCAGCAAAATAATATCTCTGCTTTTGAATATGCTATCTAGGTTGGTCATAACTTTTCTTCCAAGGAGTAAGCGTCTTTTAATTTCATGGCTGCAGTCACCATCTGCAGTGATTTTGGAGCCCCAAAAAATAAAGTCTGATACTGTTTCCACTGTTTCCCCATCTTTTAACCTCCCCAATTGATTTGTCCCCTCACTACCTCCAGTCCCTGAAATTGGTCACACTTGGTGGTATAAAAGCATAGATGTGAACCTCTGTGTAATAATTATAACGAGTTGTCTGGCCATGGGTCCAGTTATGTCTCACTTCCTGGAATTCAGATCCAGTCTCAAAGTAGAAATGAAGTGTGCAGTGTAATATTTTTTTATAAAGAAATTTTATGAAGTCTTATCTAACTCAGGTTTCTTGGCCGCTTCAGTGGCTGACAGGCTGCCTTTCTGAAGCTGTGACTACATGGCCTTCAGTTCTGGGCTTCTGACTCTTCTTGTAACTAAACTTTCTTCCTCTTGAAAAGAAAGAGGACCAAACTCACAACTGCCTGACTTTCTTCCCAGCACAGAAGCACTTGCTTCTCTTGAGGCCAGATTTTATGTGTCTGAAAAAGAACATCGAGTGATTTATCTAATTACTTTGATATATAAGGATATTTGGGGATTTTGTATTTATGTGCTTATCAACAACCTCAGAAAACTCTTTCACAGTAGCCTTGGTTAACTACGTCCCATAGCCTCAGTTGCTGCTTGACCGCTCAGCTCAGGTGGAGAAAAAGCTGTGTAGGTCCATGGCATTCCCTCCAGGGCAAAGGAGTGTCCTTCTGGTTTAGACAAGGTCTATCTGCCCTGTCCTCAGGGGCCTGCCTACGCCTCACTGTTATCTCAGGGACCTCCAGGCTCCATGAGATAGACTCCAGTTAGCCCTAGAAATAGCAGGCTCACTATAAGTTAGATGGGGCGTTATTCTTTCTACTTTACAGGGGGCTGGAATTGTATAATAAACTTGTAAATTGACAACTCAGAAGGCATCCGCAGAACCTGAAATGGATCTGCATTTTTTTGTTTTTTTCTGATTACCACCCCACAGCTCTATCCATGAAGTTTTGCACCTTTATGAAACAGTACCACCTGCACCCTGGCTTGTATGCCTCAGGTCCCCTGCCCTGTGAGCCGTGTCAGGATGGGTGAAAATAAATTCTGCGTGATGGCTGCCTTTGCCTGTCCCCCTAGAGACACCTCCTGTAGCCCTGAGCTTCTGAGCGCAGCTGGAAAAGAACTGCTGATGAGGAGAACCTGGGGAAAAAAATATCTGTAGGTACAGGCAGAAACACTGTTTCCTCGGTCTTACGTGGAACTCACGTTTTAATTTAGATCCCGTGTATCCTTTGAACAACCCTGCTGGCTGCTATGCCAATGGCCAGATCCACGCCCACGGGGACCGGTGGCGGGAAGATGACTGCACGTTCTGCCAGTGCGTCAGTGGGGAGCCCCACTGTGTGGCGACCGCCTGTGGACAGAGCTGCATGAACCCTGTGAAAGTGCCTGGGGAGTGCTGCCCCGTATGCGAAGGTAAACCTTGAGGATCCTAGCGAGCCCCTGGTGGATGTCTCGCGTCAGATCAGCTTCCACCAGTGTGTGCTGTGTGTTTTATTTCCTCAGGTGTAATGTCTGCTTCCTGCTGTTAGTTGCAGATGATTTTATGATACAGCCCAGACTAATCATTTGGAGGAGATGCTGCAGATGTACAGTGACAACAGTGTGGTCTTTATTTTACCACTGCAGATAATGCTTAGCTTACACTCAAAGAATATATGCATTTGAATTCAGTTCACCACAAGCCGAATTAACATCTAAAGGTCAAAACAGGGAAATGAAATTGGAAATAAGACCCATACTCGAAGCATAGTTTGTTCAATTTGTAATGCTTATATAAGCCCAAGAGTCCTGGCAGGTAGAAGACCTGGAACCATCAAAGGCAGTTTTCACTGCCCAGAGTCCTCCCTGTGAGTGTCCATTGTTTCTAATATCATGA
Source organism: Redunca redunca (assembly GCA_006410935.1). Lineage (NCBI taxonomy): Eukaryota > Metazoa > Chordata > Mammalia > Artiodactyla > Bovidae > Redunca > Redunca redunca. Next base: position 182,748 of record SJYQ01008886.1, on the reverse strand, counting down.
TGGCTGTTGCTTTGCAATTCCTCTCAGACTTTCACTTATGTCTACATTTCACTTTTACCTACATTCATGACCTGTCTTCCTTTTTAGTGAAGAGGTGCCTGAGATATCCTGGACTAGTCTTTCCATCTCAACCTCTAAGCCAGGCCATTTTCACCATCCTGGGAAGATTCTTTGCACATTTATTCAAGTCAGTCTTAATCCCCAGTCCATATCTGTTAATACAAGAGATTGAATATTGCTGATAGATCTAATAGAGAGTGTCCATCACTAAGAAACACGTTTGCATAGTGAAATGAACTAAAGTGGGTCAGAAATTAATCCTTGTAGAAGATGGATCCTTCTAGAATTTTTAAAAACAGCTGTTAAGGAAATGACCAATTTTTTCAGAAATTCAGTAAAGTAGACTGAGTCCTCTGTGGAGAAGGCTTTTGCTTCTACCTCAATTTTAATCAACTCAGTCTTCAGAGTTTGCCTGACTAGCTTCATTAACCTCTGAGGGGTTGGAGTTATTAAAGATCTTAAAAGTCATATAAAAATTTAAACTGGAAGATTCTGGTTCTATTGACATCACAAATTCCCTCACCATTACTCTACTTACAATGCAGCTGCCACACTCCAAAACTTTATAGCTTCCAGATGACCAATTTTATGGAAATCATGCACACACACCCCTTGCAATATACTCCTCCTTTCCCCTAAAGGAAGCATTTCAGTGCTGGAAAATGGAGTGCACAATAGTATGTATGATGGTGTATGGTCAGCTTTACAAGGAAGGATGCCTTGCTGGCGCAGATTAAAATGGGACTATCTATTCCTAAGACTTAGGGACAATCTGCTGTTGATTTGCAGTGTTTAAGTATATATGTTTGCATGATAATGAAGAATTTTTTTAATTTTAAAAAGCATAAATATATAATCCAATAAGCACTAACCTTTTAACTTCAGGAGTCTTGAGTCATAGATTGAAAATAAGACTAAAAAAAAAACTTGTTAAAAAAAAATACAGGGCTTCATTTCTAAAAGTAAAGAGTGCATATCGTTTTGCATTCATCTTATGCAGTCATTAGCAGTTTCATCCTGGTGAGCAGAGAAGGGAAGCAGGTGGTGAATAGAAGAAGAAAAAAAGTATAGACGAGAAACCTGATTTATTCTTATGTAGATGTTTAGGTAGGAAGGAGATGTTAGTTTGGTCTTTGCAACATTTGAGTCAGGTTGTAATCTTATCTTCCACTGTTTGAGAAAAGAGTGACAGTTTGAGCCAGCCATTAATTCCAAAAAATGTACTAACCACCTTCCGTAATCCAGATACCACACTGGACACAAAGATAAATAAAGGACATCTCCTAGTAAACTCCAAAGAAAGTGTTTAGGCTGTTTTAAATTAAACCAGGGGAAAAAAAAGAAAGGTCTACATTCAGATGCTGTGGGATAAGTGCTTTTTATGTGTACCTGATTTCGTTAAACCTCACATCACCACTGTGCTGTAGGGTTTGGGATCCCATTTTAGAGATGAGGAAATTAGGTTTCAGAGAGATTTAGGTAAATTCTTCCAAGGTCAGTTGACAACATATGGCTGAGCTGGGGTCAGCTGAAGTCCGTCAGATTTACCTACATTTGTGTCTATTTTCCTTGCTCCTAGAGGTCATCTCAGTCTCCTCATACCCCTATTTCTGGTTCCCTTATATCTGTCTCCATCTCTGGCTTGTGGCCCTGTGTTGGAGACCTGGAAGTCAGCTGACAGGGAGGAAGTCATTTGCAGTTTGACAGCTAGTCCAGGTGTATTCCATGTGATCTCCCGAATCTGAGGGCCTTGGGGGAAGGACGCCTTTGAGACTCAGCTTCAATCTGCTTCTCAGACCTCTCGCCCAGGCCGTCTCCCCCTGCAGACTTGGCACCTGTATTCCAAGCTGTTAGGCGCTGCGGCCTCCGTTCCTGTCCGTCTGTCTTGTGCCCCTTCACCCGGCCTTTCAGGAGCCTGCATTGTCTAGTTCTTGGAGAACTACTTTTCCTTCTGTTTCTTGTTTTTGTCTTAAAGTCAGTTAAGCGGTGAGTTTCATATGAGATTGTGTTCAGTCTTCTAAGGTTCTGATTTTGGGATGTTTTCAGAAGACCGAAAGATTCTTTTATTCGTGATTGTTCAGTCACTAAGTCGCATTCAACTCTTTGTGACCCCATGGACTGTAGCCCGCCAGGTTCTGTCCTCCACAGCCTCTCAGTTTGCTCAGATTCGTGTCCATTATGTCAGTGATGCTCTTCTTTTGGTATGGGGGTCAAAAAACAGTGCACAGCTTAAGATAATGATTGTGAAAGCTTATTGTTTATGAGTAATAGTAAACTTATTTATTGATAATAATAAGCTTACAAAATTATACAAGGCAAATAAATCTTACTGCTTAGTTTTTAGGATCCAAGAAAGACCCTGAAACTATTTGAAAATATTTTTCTCAGCAGTTATTCAATAGCATATTTAAATGGAATTTTAAGTGATTTCAGAAGAGCCAAAAGATTAGACAAAATAAGAAGAAAGCAAGGTGTTGTTGTTTAATGAATAATCAGCCAGAATTATTTGGAGGAAAACAGAAACACCGGTATTTATTCAATTTATACACAATAAATTTCTCGGCGCGCAATTGCATAACAAGGTTGGCCTTGCCCTTATTAGCTGCAATCTCAAGGTACATAGTCAGGGTCTGAAATTTGATGAAATGAATCCCACACAAGGATTGTGGGTTTAAATTCTTTCTAAGTAAATTACTGAATCAACAAATATGGTGTGTTAGGTCCTGTAGGGAGGAAAAAACCTTGTTGTGACTGCTGTTGTTATTAGAGATACATACCTTCCAAATGACAACATAATGTGCTTGGTTACTCCTGGAGGACTGGGGATGTGAACTCGGGGGCCCTTAAAGACTATGCTGTTAACTTGACAGCTACCTCAATTCACAAGTACCTGAGTGCTTTTTAAATTGGCACTTAAGTACTCTCATGATTAAGTCTTAGCAAATTAGTGTCAACAGCCAGTTCAGGTACACAGATAAGCCATCTCATTCCGTAACTGATTGTATTCTTATGTTTTGTTCTGTTGGCTCTCTATTTCTCCTCTTATTCATCAATCACATTATTTCTTTTTTTTTTTTTATTTTTGGCCCTTGTAAAAAGCCATAGTGGAAATACACAAAAGAGCATGTAAAGTTTGCAGTTTAAGCGTCCATGTGGGAGATAACGTCCATATTGTCTTAAAAACAAACAAACAATGAAAAAGAAGGGCAGCAGAATTGAGTCTTCCTCAGCATCTAGCACCATTTGCATTGTCTTATTGTAGCCCTTAATGAGAGTAGCTACTACCTCTTGTACACTGACTGTGAGACAGATCTCAGTGCTTTAAGAGCATCAGCCAATTTGATACAGCTTCCCTCTGTGACAGGTTCTGCCATCCCAACTTGTAATTGCAGAACCCAAAATTCAGAAGTTGTATGACTTGCCCAAGTTCCTACAGCTTGAATGTTGCCGAGCAGTATCTCTAGAGCCTTGACTGTGGACCCCACAGGAATACGGCCTCTGAGACAGAATGCTCTGCATTCTCTGGGTTGACCAGTAACCTGAAAGAGGCTACATCCCCCAGGAGCTAGGATTTTACCATATGCTTTTGAATCCTTAAAATGGCACCTGGCATGTAAAGTAGGTGCTGAAAAGTAGTTAATTAATGGATGATGAATGAATGAGTGAGGAAAAGACTGGAGTGAGGCAGCAGACCCTGATCTAGGGTTTCCTTAACCATTGCTGTTAAAGAGGCCAGATGCTGACCTCTGGTGAGCTGACCAAAGAATAATGTTTAAATGCTTCTGTTTGACAGTGTGCTCTGAGGACAGAAACCAGAGTGCTGTATGAAGTATGTTTGGCACACAGTGGGTCCAGATGTCTGCAGGTGGGTTGACCAGTTAGCTCAGATTGGCCACTCACCCTCATGATAAGCACTTAGTTCTCCATTCCCTCCCAGGAACAGCCTTCCAAGCCTGGTTTGTAAACCGCAGTTCATCCTCTCTCAGTTCATTCCCTGCAGTCCAGAATCATAGAGTTCAAGTGGGCCTTCTCCAGACCCTCCAAGGCTAATGCTCACTGTCACATTTTACATACTGCTTTTCAACCTGCTTTTGAGAATGTATAGGGGCCACTATCTTGTTTCCAGCTAGATTTTTAATATCACTTTTAGGTATTGAGAATAATTTGCTTGTTTATTTCCCAGTAATGCAAGGTATAAATGCTATCTTGGTTGATTCTTAACATTAGAGAGACCCTAAGGACAGAGTGTCATTTTCTATGAAAAGAACAAAACTGTTTGTTTTATAATTAAAGGTAAGATAAGGTATTGGGGAGGGGAATTTGGCTGCACGATGTAATGACATGACCTGATGACTCAACAGAAAAATGCAGGCTATGTGGAAAACTGTGAGGCCAGCTTGGCTGTGACACCTGATGCAGGAGATAAGGATTTCATCATCCTTGGTGAGCCTTGATGTCCGATCTCATCTGCTGTCTCATCTTGGGCTGTGGCTGGACCCTGCCCTGGTGGCCATTGTGACCTGAGTGTGCCTTAGGCCCAGTGTGTGCAGAGTCTTCCTGCTGGGAGGAGTTGACGATTTCCATGACCCTGGGGATTTCAGAGCCAATGCCAAGAGTCTCCCTTTTCAAGAACTAGAAACAACATAGGTAACAGTGTACTTGGTAGCGTTCAGTCTTAGGCTTTGAGTTGCTAGTAAATAAATTCCCTGCTTGTGGTTGGGTACTTTCCAATCACAGTGGGTACTTTTCCTTCTACTATTTCTGTTTCTCTGAAACAAAAGCAAAAATCTGTTTCCAGATTCACTCAGGAAATCAAATAGTCATATATTGCTGTGGTTGAGTAATGGATGTGTGAGTGTCCAGCATATACTCTACCTACCTCAGTATTTAAAAGATTTTTCTGTCATTGCAAACTTTAAATGAATGTTATTTGCAGAGTTATTGTCTGAAACTGAACTGAGTTTCAGGCNTGGATTTAACACACTTGCCTGAAACAGAGCTCAGTTTAGGGGTTCAGGCCATTGGAGACCACAGAATTTAACATTTGCTGTGAGTCAAAAATAAGATTTGATTCAAATAAAACACCGAATGCTTTTCCTTTGCAGCCTCATGAACAAAGACTAAGAATCCCCAGGAACCTCCTAAGACCAACAGGGGGACCCTGAGAGTCATGTAGTGCTCTGGGTTTGATTTTTCACCTTGGCTGCTAGAGCAAACTGAGCATTAAGTCTGTGAGCCACCTCCCCCGCCAGGCAGGACCTCACAACACGTGCTCAGAACCTCATCCCTGGCTGCAGTGTCTTCATTCTACTTAAAAGTTACCTTGGTCTCCGTTTTCTCACTTTAATTACATATACGTATATGATATGGGTTTCCCTGGTGGCTTAGTGGTAAAAAACCCGCCTGCCAATGCAGGAGACGTGGTTTGATCCCTGGGTCGGAAAGATTCCCTAGAGAGGGAAATGGAAACCCACTCCAGTATTCTTGCCTGGGGAATCCCATGGACAGAGAAGCCCGGAGGGCTACAGTCCATGGGGTCACAAAAGAGTCTGACACAACATAGCAATTAAACTGTGATCTGTGATATGATATGAGACTGCCTTGGGTCTGCTTTGGGATCCAGCAGAGTAGATTTAATGCTTGTTTGTTTGCTTGGTGCCCACCATCGCCTATGCCCACACCTTGCACTATGGTCCTGCCACCCATAGTTTGGATATCTGTAGGAAGACACGAAACAGTATTCTCTTCTACCTTAATTGGAAAGTTATATGTGTTAGTCCCTCAGTCATGTCCAACTCTGTGACACCGTGGACTGTAGCCCACCAGACTTCTCTGTCCTTGGAATTCTCCAGGCAAGAATACTGGAGTGGGTAGCCATCCCCTTCTCTAGGGGATCGTCCCAACCAAGAGATCGAACCCGGGTCCCCTGCATTGCAGGCAGATTCTCCATCATCTGAGCCACCAGGGAAGCCCCACATTGGAAAGCTATTGCCCTGAAAATCAGCTTACATTTAAAGCAATTCAGGGATGTCTATTTTATTAGTGAAACTGAAAAAATATTCAGAGATAATAAACTGTCAGCTGGGGCTAGCCTCAGGCCTTGCATGTTAAGAGAGGACAGCAAACTTAGATCTTTCAAAACTATGACTCTCGTGCTTTTTGGGAACCAAGTTTTAAAAGATTCCAGGGAGATTTTAGACCATAACAATTCAATAGGGGTGTTCCACATTGCTGTGACAAACACTGAGAACATTATTATTTGAAACATAACTACCTCCCCCCAACTATTATTAAGAAAGTACTGGTTGAATTAGCTCTTAATATTGATATGTTTCATATCACTGACTTACCGAAACTAAACTTTGCTGATTAAAGCCATCTTTTAGAGTTGGGACTTCCATACCCTCTTTCAACTTAAGAATGGCAGGACTACTGGCAAAGCTATATCAAAACAGTATACATTGTCCTCTGATGAATTTGCCCTCATCCCCGAAGATCCAGCAAGTCCCCCATCATGAGAGAGGAAGTGTGGGGTCAGCCAGGCACACAGGAGCATTGTTTCAGCTCACACTGGATAAGCTGATTATGAAGAGATTTCTGTTCTCTTCGAGACACCATGGACACAGTCAAAAGTCGAAACAATGCTGTTCAGACTGCAGCTCAGCAAATGTGAAAGGCGCCAGTGGCTGGTCACTAACACGCTCCAAAGCTTACCAGACCGTATGAAAGGATGTCATGGACCCACCCACGACCCAGATGCTCTTCATGTTATCAGTGGAGATAGAAATGATGCTTAAGTTACAATAGACAGTGTTCAGAATGCCAAGCCAGTTGTCAGACCATTTATCAGCTGAACATTTGAGGCCCACAAAAGGGCTCGTAATTCATCTACTGAGCCATCATCTGAGACCATTTCTGACTCTGAGCCGGCTGGATAGTCATTTCAACAATAATTATAGCAACAGGTAATATTTTTGTCACCCTTTGAGTGATCTTTACGATCTTACTGGGGTCTTACAATGATCTTGTGAGGTAGAAATAGGGGAAATTCCTACTTTATAGAAATCCAGAGAGGTTCATCATCACATGTAAGATAATGAATGAACACAGACTCACGCTGAGCCTTCTAACCCCAAGCCCATGTCTTTGGCATTGCTTCTCTTGAGACCCAGACTGTACGGAGGGAGAAGATGAGGAAAAGAAGTCAGTGGACATGAAAGTATTTGATTGTCATGGCTCAGATTCAAAACCTTTTTGCTCCTGGCTCTGTTCTCATTGCTGAGACCCAGTTGCTGTTATTTTGACCTTTTGTGACCTACCTTTGATCTGGGTTCTTTTCCTGAACCTCCATCTGGAATTTTGACCTCACCTTTAGACCTCTTGGAAAGCCTGCTCCCCCAAGTAGGTTTGTGCCTCTCCCACTTGGGGAAGCAGCTTTCCCCACCCCCTGCAAGCGCTGAGTTGTCTCCCCAGATGTCTTTATCTTCATACTTGCCACGGGCCCAGCCTCATTCGCACCTGCCAGGCTGAAGGCCCCCGGCAGTGATGCTCAAGTCTCCACTGAGTGTGCCCAGCACCAAGATACTATCCTCAACACTTGTGCACCCTGACCTGCCCGCTTCCCTTATCTCCCTCTAATTCCTGCCCAACTATGCTTAATCAGGAGGCAGATTGGCTGAGCCTTCAGCACGAGCGCCCGTCCTTCATGCAGGATGAAATGAGCCGCGGAGTTGAGCGAGTGCCCAGCTATTTTTGAGACTATGTTAATAACACTTTATTCATTTGGCACCATCAGGGAATGAAGTCATCACAGAGTGAATTCCCCAGATGAGTGAAATTTGGGGTGTCAAGTTTTATGTTCAGCATTTTGAAGGCAGGCCTTCTACAGTGCTCCCTGTACTATTTGGCCTTGTTAGGTCAAAGGTGCAGATCATAATTTAAGCATTTCATAGGCTTAAATACTCATAGGCTTAAGATGCTTAAGATACTCATAGGCTACTGAGTATCTCGTTTGGGACTGTGTGGGTTTGGGGATGTGCATTTAGTTTTCATTGTTATTAGTGTGTTGGGTTGACAGCAGGCTTTTGTTCTAGCTTGCTACCTCACTGGAGCTCATTTATTGAGTATCTACTATGTGCAAGAGATCCTGCCATGATGAGGATCCTAATACAAAAGTTAGGAAATGAGACATTCGGCTGGTAGAGGACAATATTGAATAGGGCTCTTTCTCAGAACATGTGTCCCAACTTTCAGTTGTCAGATGTCTTTTTGTCCTCTTTGTTCATTGATTAAGCGCTCCAGTGGACCAAGCACTGTGTTAAATGCTGAAGTTGTAAACACTGAATAAACCATTGCCCCTAATGGCAAGATCCTTCCCCCCGGACCTCAGCTATTTCCCAGAGGATTGGGGTGAGATACCAGAATTCTGACCCATCTGACATCCCCTCCCAGCTCAATATAGCTATTAAAATGTACAGACACATATATACACATGTACTTATAAATATGGTACATTTTTTCCAGTTAAAACTTATCAAGATATAGTCTCCATGAAAATTAACAGTAAAAATATATATAAGGATAAAATATAAGACAAGTATAAAAGATTATTCTTGGAATCCAATCATTTTGTGAGCTCTCTCAAGCTGAATTCCTAGAAAAAGATATCCCATTTCTCAATTAGAGTTGGTTTTTTTTGTTTTTGTTTTTTTTTTTACTTTTTGTGGTCTTTTAATAATCACATAATCATAGTACTGTCTTTTCCTATTAAATGTGAGATTGGTAAAGGAAGAAAAACATGACTGACAGCCAAGATTCCTTGGAAAAAGAATACAGAGTTAATAAATAGGCCTAAAGTAAATAGAATGCTTCCCTATCTGCCCATAAAATAATACAAGTCTTGGGAACATTTTCACACCATTCATTTTTAAAATAAAGAAACTGCTCTGAGATAAGTACTTTAGAAATTACAAGGATGTAGGTGTTGTTATGAGAAATATATACAAAGGAAAAAAGGATAACTAAATGTGTGGTGGCTGAAAGAATTTGAAAACTCCAACTGTAGGAGACTTTTTTCCATGACTTAATGAGACTTTCTTAAATACACACTCATACCCCATGGAAATTCCCACTTCCAGATTAGGGAATTTTTGTATCCTCAGTTTTTTGGCTCTTTTTTTTTTCTTTCATCGTCTACATTAATAGAGTTTTCCCCTCCAACTTCATTTGGAAATATTTCATCTTTATTATACCTCTTCCCAGGCTGCAATTATGTTAACAATTGGCTGATTTATTTGAATGGTTTTCTGACTAGTTATGGTCACATTTGAAAAGCAACTGTGGTAACAGAATGACATATGACGACACAGTAAAACAGATTAGCTGTTGTAAACAGCTCCTTCGGTTCTGACTTGGCCAGCTTTATCTCCAGTTTTATGATCCCAGACAGGCTACCAGTAATTGGTGGACTATAAGGAGAACTGATATATATGGCCATATAAACCAAGTGAAGGTTTGGAATTTTCCCATTTATTAGATGTTCACATGGCTTAACCAAGTCCAGGACCTCCCCCACCACACCCCGGCAAAAAATCTTAAGGAAGAAAATGCCTGAATTAGGTCTGAAAAGACAACATCATTAGTCATCTTTGTCTCCCACAATCAAATAAGCAGGCTTTTGTATTGATATGGAAGAGCTCCATAAGGTAGGCAAATCATTAGTAAATCCTGAAAGGAGAAGTACTGAGACAGATAAGAATTAGCTTTGTTTATCTTATCACTTCTATATGAAAGTTTTTCAACTCAAAAAAGAAATATAGGAATATATCTGCCATAGAGAACTACCTTACCTGTAGTGAGATTTTTCCCAGGAAGACTTTTCTTGGTATGTGTCTGTCTGTGTATGCGTGTATGGATTTGTAGGAATCTAGGATGCTAGTAATTGGAGAAGGAAATGGCAACCCCCTCCAGTGTTCTTGCCTGGAGAATCCCAGGGACGGGGGACCCTGACGGGCTGCGACTTAGCAGCAGCAGCAGCAGGATGCTGGTAGGCAGCCGCTACCGTGCCAGGCCTTCCAGACCTGCCCCTCGCCCGGAGCACACCTCAGGGAGGGATCAGCACACCTGGAGAGAGTTGGGATCTGGAGCCTGAGCTAACTTTTATCCTCCTGGTAGAGTCAGTGCTGCTGACAGTCCTAAGCACGCTGGCTCTGTATGCTTTACATGACTGTATTTTTCCAGGGTCACCCACACATCCTCAAGAGCTACTAATGGGCTGTCACCCTTCCCAGGGTTGCTAATCAGAAAGAGTGCTTCCCACATTTCTCAATGGAGATAATTAGTATTATTTGCAAGATAAACAGCTTGTAGTAATCAAGGTAATGAGAAGAACCTTGTGTTTATTCAAAACCAGGCGCACAGTAGAGTAACACAGTTTAGACACCAAGTTAAAAAGAATCTATGAACATTTTCACTTAAGCAGTATCTGTGAAATTTGAAGACCAGTGATTATATACATTGTTCCAGAAGCAAATTCACATTATTAATTAACTGGTAGTCAAAATACATTCCCTTTTGTTCTGTTGTCATTCCAAACATGTTGAACTATCCAATATGATGATAAGACTGCTATTAAAACTTTAAATCAAGACCTTAAAAGGTTGGATTGGAGTTTCAACTTAATTCCCTTTCCTCTTGTTGGGAATTTTTCCTTAAAATAAGAAGCACAAAAGTTTAGAGCTTAGATTTGCTTAACACATTTATACGTCCTGAATAGTGAAATGTATGTTACTTTCTGGTCTAGTGCTGTGGCCTTGGAGTTAAAAATAATGATTTTATTTCAACTTTATACCCTTAACCAAATTCATTGCAATCATAGTGCCTTAATATCCTTATTAAGTGGGTTAAATTGCTTCTAGGAAATACCTGAACTTCAGTGCAGAATATTGGTGGCATTCTTCAGAAGCTCAGTGTCTGTGGCAAAGTCTTGAAAAATGTGATTATTTTCCTGGAAATTTTTGTACTGATAAGAGGTTTGTTGGACTTCCTAGAATATGAAGGAAATTTTAATAATCTATAAAATGAAGAACTGATATGTGTTTGCTTATGTTGCTGCATGCTATAATATTTTTTTCTTCCAGAATTTTGTTTTCTGAGACTTGGGATAAGAATTGGTAGCTGAACATCTGCACTCCTGACACAGTCCCAAGAGTTCTTGTGAAAAATAGCTCTTCTGGACAGTGTTAGGTATAGGTACCTGGAAAGTCTTTAAAAGTCATTCAGGAAAAGGACAGGTCGAGGAAATTAGAGATTCCCACTCAGATGCAAGGTAGGAAACAGCAAATGGATACAGACATAACAAACACCCATTTTTGTTCTTTATTGCTTCTAGGCTCAGAAAATATTTCTAGAGTTCTTCTCCACAAAGAAGCGGTTCCAGGGTTCCCTTTAGAAATAGTTGTAGCCAAAGACAATGAATTCCTGCTGTTTCAAGCCTTCTTCCTTTGGAGGACTTTAAGGTATTTCTTTAATTCCTCAGCTGATTCAATACAAGATGAGATGGAATTTCAGGGTGATCCTGTAAGCAGTACTTGATTGAGTTTCCTCTTGCCAAATCCGTCTTTGTGCAAGCATTTTCCCATTCTCCTAAATCCAAGAGCATTTCTTGCCTCTGAAAGAGGCCCACTAAAGACGTCTCTGCCCAACGAATTTAAAGGGACACCATTTTATTTGCTTCACACAACAGGCAGATGCATTAATGTCTCCAAAAGTCTTAGTCTTTGTTCAACTGATACCCTCCAAGGACATGGCATAACCATCATCCTTCTAGAAAGGCATCTGCTCTCTGGCATTTCATGTCAGTATTTTACCCCCATGGTTGGATGGCATCATTGACTCAATGGACATGAGTTTAAGCAAACTCAGGGAGATGGTGAAGAACAGGGAAGCCTGGTATGCTGCAGTCTGTGGGGTCACAAAGAGTCAGACAGGACTGCGTGACTAAACGACAACAGCCATCTAAGAGCACAGAAAGACAGGATTTAAATAAGAATCGTCTGGTCTTCAGGCCACGCCCCATCTGGATATTTTCCATATTCAGAGCACTGTTTCATAGACTAAAGAAAGAGTATTGTGTGCCTAGTCGCTCAATTGTGTCTTACTCTTTGCAACCCCATGGACTGCAGCCCACCAGGTTCCTCTGTCCATGGGGATTCTCCAGGCAAGAATACTGGAGTGGGTAGCCTATCCTTTCTCCAGGATATTGAACAGGGATCGAACCAGCGTCTCCTGCATTGCAGGCGGATTCTTTACCCATTGAGCTACCCGGGAAATAACAATTCCCAATACACAAGTTTCAGATGCTCTAACAAGCCCAACAAATGTTTCCTCAAGCTCCTTTGTTTACTTGGATTAGAAACAATCATACCATGATAACATGATTCTAGATTCTTCAAACTTCCCTCTTCCCCCACCAAGAACTTCCTCGTATCGAAACTATACAGAAAGTCTAACCAACTCTTGGTTATTCTCTAAGGACTGTACATGTTTCACATGTTGATTTGAAATACTCTAGTTCAGGATAGTATCAAATATGTCTCACTTCAGAGTTCATTATGCAGAATAAGAAATTGGGTTTCAGTAGCTTCGTAGCATTTCATTCTCAAAACACTAACCCTGATGTTAGTAATAAGACCAATTCTGAGATTACATATTACTATACTGGACTGAAAGCAGACTCAGAGTCATTTATGATAATGTCAGCATTCTGCTGGACAATTTATAGTTACATGTTTCTGTTGTAATTTTGTTCTTACGGAATTCTGAAATAGAGATGGCCTCTCATGGTGGGAAACAGCACTAGATTGCTGAGAGAATGCTGAAAGGGACTAGATCGTAATGTTTGAATTTAGATAAAATGTTAGGAGACAGCTAGTACCTGTATGTATCTAATGAAAGAGTCGCTCGGTCATGTCCAACTCTTTGTGATCCCCTGGACTGTAGCCTGTCAGGCTCCTCTGTCCATGGAATTCTCCAGGCAAGAATACTGGAATGGTTAGCCATTCTCTTCTCCAGGGCATCTTCCCGACCTAGGGATTGAACCCCAGTCTCCCGCATTGCAGGTAAATTCTTTACTGTTTGAGCCACCAGGGAAGCGGGCGTGTGTGTGTGTGTGTGTGTGTGTGTGTGTGTGTGTGTGTTACAACTCAGCAGTTACTCCAGTGACAAAGGACAGCAGCAGTAAGTACCCCAAAAACGTGTGCCTCCACCCTGATAAGGCTTTTGAAATTTGTTCCACTTTGTATTCGAAAACAAAAACAGTAATTATTTGTTTAATGTAATAAAATGAAATGACTAGTATTAAAACGCTTCTTAAAAATAATTTAGACATCTGTTTATATTTAACATATCACAGTGAGTATTGTGTTCAGCCTAATCTGTTGAAGGGCAGTTGAATAGTTTTAGAGTAAATAAGTTCTGTTGAATAAGTGGTTTTGTTGAGTTTTTCTGTGTTTTAATAGTAAATGTTGAGGGAGTCAGAATTTGAGAGTTCTGTGCTTCAGTTTCTTCCTTCTGATGAACATCACTGATGAATGGGGAAATACTAATTTTAGAGGCACAAAATCGTGTTTTGCTTCTTTACATTCTGCCACATTGTCGAAACCTGGAAGACACTCAGTAGGACTTGTTTTGCCTAAAATATTTACAATGCAGCATTGTTGAACCAGCACCTACTTAAATAGCCCTTCTATGCTTTTTTTTTTTTTTTCCCATTTGGTAAACTGAGCTGAAGTTGTTATCCTGAATGTTATAGGGAGGCATGTTGAATGCATTTCCTGTACTGGAGGAATGTGTGCTTGATATACACCTGAGACCTGACTACTTCGCAGATGCAGCCATTGGATAAAGTGTGGGACTGTTTGAGTCAGTGCTGTGGTTCTGATCCTCAATGCCGTGGTTTTTTTTTTACTTTTACTTTCTAGCCACAGATCACAATCCTCATCTCATCCATTAGTCAGGACATGTACCAAAAATAAGATGCACATCACCAGTGACACACATGTACATCACTACTTTTCTTAACAAATCCCTAAAACTCATTGAAAGTAGAGTCCCATACTGCCCTGGGATTCTTCTGCTTTTCCAGTGTCAGTGTCATCTGCCCAGGTATATATTTTTCCATCATACACTTTCTGAAGGCAGAAGTTTCTCACAAACTTAAATATCAGTAAAGAATACAAGCTTTGGGTCTGTGTGGATGTGCCCAAGACATTTCTTCACCCATAAGCCATTCACTGAAGCACTAGACAAAGAGAAGCCACCTCTGATCCTTAACTCTCTGGAATGTAGACCTAACTCCTCTTTTGATGGGATTATCTGTGATATGGTTTACTCAGGTGTGAGCCTGGTCCCCTGCTCTATCTTATATTTGTGGTTAGAATAATTTTGACAAAACCTCAGCAGTCTTATGGCTAAAGGCAGATATAGAGTTATCTTGGATGGTTAGGAAGAGTAGTGATAAAGGAAAGCCTGTAGGTTTGAAAACTGAAGATGTGGGACCTCCCTGGTGGTCCAGTGGTTAAGAAATCTGGGTTTCTGTGCCTCATGCAGGGGCACAGGTTCAATCCCTAGTCATGGAACTAAGATCACCACATGCCATGAGGGGCAACAGAGATAGATAGAGCAACTGGTCAACAGTGTTTACAGTAAATTTTAAGACAAAAGAGGAAAGCAGCACTACTGTATTTAATCCACTAATTCTTAAAACTTGCCTGAAAATCAAACCACTTTTTGATATTTATATATCAAAACAGATACTTTAAGTCATTGAAGACAATTCAAAAGTTTACAGCAGCGGAAATTAGATAAAAATTTCAGAGAGATGTTCTTCATCTGCGCTGTAATAAAAATAGAGAATGTGCTGTACCGTCTTCATATGTATTTTTGCTGGGATAATGCTGATGGAAGCATCTCTTTAATAAAGTCCTAGTTGCTCACCACCTGTGAAGAGTTGAATCACTGGCCTCTTTTAGCAGGTGGATAAAAACGTAGAACTCTTGATCTTAGCAGTGGCAGCTAAAACACTTATTTTTGGTCTCTCTTCCATGGTAACTGGAGATGAAACTTGAGAAGACAGTGTGGACTAATGGATAGACTGTTGGACAGGAGGTCAGGAACCTCTGTTCTGTTCTATTCACAGCCTGCTACTGAGTTGCTATGTAAACTTAGATAAGCCACTTACCCTCTCCGCACCTCATATTTTCCATTTGTGAAAACATAGGTTAGAGACATTCTGTATTTAGCACTTCCCAAAGATATTGTGAAAACTAGCTTACTCTGAAGAAGTTCATAGCATCTTTGGGTTGAAAAGAGGCCACGTAAATATGTTGTTGTCCCTGTTCCCTTGGACGGCACTCCTGCCATGGACTGAGGTTGTATAAGCTGTCCATTGTCAGTCACTGCCAAACAGGTACCCTTGGAAGGTGCTTTGTATTGCACAAAAGCTGAGCGTGTAACCCTACAGCCAGAACACCTGGATTTGAATCTGGGATCCACCACTTAATAACTCCATGACCTTGGGCAAGTCAGGATGCTAGATTTCCTCATCAGTTAAAATAGCGATAATGATAACATCCATCTCATTGGACTGTGATCTAAAATGCGAAAGCATTTATGAAGAGCACCTTGGACATTATGTAGATATGTAATACACTGTATATATAAGTGTGAGATTACTGTTATCACCCAGAGCAATTCTTCATTATTAACACAGCAGGGAAAGTCAAGATCGCCTCTGGCCTTGGTTTTTTCTGTGCATCTCATCCCAGGATGGTTGCTCTCTCTCCCTCTGGAATGCGTGTGTCTCACTCCCACTCCCATAAGCCCTGGGCCCTGAGTATAAGCTCCCATAGCTGATGTTATCTGCTCTGTCATCTATAATAATTCAGAGTGTGTCACATAACAGATCAAAGGAATCCAGATGTTTTAAAGTCTCAGAAACATCTCTAATTTAGTAACTGGAAAAAAAAAAACTCAAATAGATATCAGAAGTATTGCAAAATGGAGAGCAAGATAATTGACTCGCTGTGTCCTGATTATTATTAAAAAAACTCATACAACATCAGGAGGAGATAAAAGAACAGTTAAAAGTTTAAATTCATTTTAACCTTTCGTGCCTGCTATCTATAGAAGGTACCCAATGTATAAATTGCTCAAACATAAAGAACTAGAGGGTCGGATTTTCAAAAATCTAAATAAAAATATTTCTTTTTCAGGGGTTAACAACATTATGAAGGTATAAAAGTTTAGGATCTGATGAAAATTATTGATTAGGTTTTTTTCCTATAACTTACCATAGTATGGGATTTCAAAGATTGAATAGCATTTAAGAGGTAATCATATGTTTCATTGATTTTTTTTTTCTCTCTCTCTGTTATTAGAACCAACCTACATCACAATTGATCCACCTGCATGTGGGGAGTTATCAAACTGTACCCTGACAGAGAAGGACTGCATTTATGGTTTCAAACTCGATCACAATGGTTGTCGAACCTGTCAGTGCAAAAACAGTGAGTACATGGAACACTGTGTTTTCAGAGCCTAATATGATATTGTCAAAGCACATTATGTGATTGAATATCCTTTTCATTCCTGTTCATGTCATTGCCTTAGCAACCTGAAAGAGGGGAAAAAAGTGTACTTAATGTAAACACACAGTCAGTTGCAGAAAAAGAGCTGCCCTTTATTCTGCTTTTTGCCTTCATTTCATTATACATCAGGATACTCTTTATTGTCCAGTTGCTCCGTAGGTACAGCCTTGGGAGCTCCGGGGCACATGATTCCAAACACTCCGGATGCTCTCAGTACTACCCTTGTCTGGGTCATCCAGTGACAAGGAGGTCACTCACGCAGAAGTGTCACATTCCACAGTGGACACCATAATCTTTAGACTGTGCTCCCCTTCATTGACCCCAACTCTTCTCCATGTAGATTCCAATCACGTCTCCACCATGATCTCTGAAATAAGATAGGGTATATTGCATTTCTTCCTGGAGGGGAAAAAAAAATGCCCTTCATGTTTAAAATGATTTTGAATTCCTCTAAATCTTCTACCAGAATAAACGTTTTTAGTCATTCTCCAGGGGACACAGTTTCTAGAATTCTGTTGGGTCTTTCCATCTTTTGATACACTTAAATATATGTCATGGTTTTTATATAAATATATGGCCTGGAAACAAACAGAATACTCCAGGATTTGGTCTGATCACTGCCCTGCTGTTGTGTGGCCTAAGTGGTTGTTAGCTCTTTGGATTATACGCTGTCCGCTAACACTGAGTTTATAAGGATCTCGAACCAGTTGGTGCTTTTTGCATTAGCTGCTATTAGGTGGTTCTCATCTGTTCTGTACTTGCACATTTGATTTTTTTTTTTTTTTAATGACACAAATGCAGGGTTGGATTGAACAAGAAATTACCCTGAGCATTTTCAACCATTTACAAGCTAGTTGGGATATTTTTGAATCTTGATATGACCTCATACTTTATCTGTGTCTCTCAGTTTATATTAAATGAGCATAACTTACATGTCCTCATCTAAATCACTGCCCTAAAATGAATTCATTCTATTTGCAACATTTCTTTGCTGGAAACCCTACTTTAAACATGACGAAGTTGGTAGGGTATGGATTGTTTTTCACAAAACTATATTGCCTTGTGGTCTCCTGCAATGCAGGAGACCTGGGTTCGATCCCTGGGTTGGAAGATACCCTGGAGAAGGGAACGGCTACCCACTCCAGTATTCTGGGCTGGAGAATTCCTTGGACTATATAGTCCATGGGATCGCAAAGAGTCGGACTGAGCTACTTTCACTTTGCCCATACTGCCTCCTGGTAGTCATTGGTTTCTTTCCTAAATGTCTAAAGTCCCACGTTTAAACATTCATTCTGCAGAATTTTCAGTTGTCAATATCAAGCTTAGTTTCTGTAGTGTTAGAATCCTTTGTCCCTTTTGAATCGACATTTGGCCTCTTTTAGTTTTCTGAAATCTCTTTCTTTTCTCTCTGATGTCTCCAAATATGGGCTGCTGCTGCTGCTAAGTCGCTTCAGTCGTGTCCAACTCTGTGCAACCCCATAGATGGCAGCCCACCAGGCTCCGCCATCCCTGGGATTCTCCAGGCAAGAATACTGGAGTGGGTTGCCATTTCCTTCTCCAATGCATGAAAGTGAAGTTGCTCAGTTGTGTCCAACTCCTAGTGATCCCATGGACTGCAGCCCACCAGGCTCCTCCGTCCATGGGATTTTCCAGGCAAGAGTACTGGAGTGGGTTACCATTGCCTTCTCCCCAAATATGAAAAGTGCTTCTATAATCAGCAGGTTCTCTGTGAGCCTCTAGGTATAATTACCCTAGGCACAGAAAGTTGGAATCAATTAATGTAGAGAGATGATCACCTTCTGATTTATCAATTTTCTTGGACTCTGTATTCCTCTTCTCCTTAATTGTTCAACACTTTTTTTGGTAAGGATATTTTTGATGAACACAGATACTCAGTAGAAGTTGTATAATTCAATTTTCTCAGTTACTTGTTACCATCATACTGTCTGCCAGATGGAGTGATACTGCAAGGGAGATTATCAGACTACCGTGATGATGGTTGTTCCTACCTTTAAATTTCCCATAAGCCTCCACCAGTCAGGGGCTATCTGCCTTCCTACACTTGTTTCTGTTCAGAGGGCAGGTCCCTGTTGTACACCTGTCTGCCTTTTATGTCTCCCTTTGGAAGGCCAAGTTCACTAGGCAGCTGCTTTGGCAGCAGTATCTGTTGGCTTAAATGGTCACCTTGGGTTTTTTGACCCCAAGATAATTGGTGATTGTATCACAGAGAGTTTGTATTTTAATCCTTCTCTTGTATCTCTTGAGCTATACAGCCATTTTGATCATGAGAGCATACCTAATATTTTTCCCTGAATTTTTTAAAGTCTAAAAATTTATGTATCATTGTGCCTAATCACCCCACCCACAGTCTTCACCTGGGCTTTGGTGTTGTGAACTTGTGGCTACGTGGACACACTTACATAAGAACCCAGCTGATTCACAGTGAGCCCTTTGCAAGTTAAATCCAAAGAAGCAATTTCCCTCAGTTGTCAGTGGAGCCAGTCAAAAACATCTGACTGGCTTTTCTCAAGTTGAGACTATCAGGAGAATTCTGCTCTGCCAGGCTTTGTCAAAGGAACAGCCCTGCATCCTGCTTACTGTGTGCCTTCATTTCATTAACACATAGGAGGAAATAAGTACAGGAGACCGTTGCATTTTGTGCCAACTGGAATTTGTCATTTTGTCTGTATCAAACAAGCAAAAGTACACGGAAGGTACATGACAAAGTCATACAGCCTTCCTGCTGTCATCCCCTGCCATTAGCAGTCCTGACACCTTTTGATAGGTGAGTCACATTAAACCAAACCACATCCTCGGTTGTCAGATTCTTGTGATTGTATGGACCCAGCTCCCCACCAAGCCTCTGGCATCAGACTGACTTGTCTCTGGGTGACTGGGTAGATTGCTTTATTTCCCAGAGCCTCTTTGTCTGCATCTATAAAGGGCAGCTAATAATACCAAATTAATGGGTTATTTTGAGGACAACTAATTAATGAATGCAAAGCTAGCTTTAGTACCTGACATACGGTAATTGTTTACTCTGCACAATAGCTGTTTTATAACGTGCTGTTCTGAGTCAGCTGGAGCTGGCTGACGTGGAAAGCCCCCAGCTTCCCCTCCTCTGTTCCGACGCCAGCCTGCCTCAGGTTCTGCCTGTCCTCTGAGGGCACACATGCAAACAGCTTTCCTTTCACCTTTTCATTTAACCCTCAAATATTCTGTCTCTTTCACCTGGCTTTAGAAAAGTGAAAGTCCCTTGTACTGAAGGATGGCTAAATATGTTCTTTTGCCCATTGCAGCTACATGTTCAGTATAGATCTCTCCTTTACATTATTTTTCTGCATCCCTCCAAAGTCTGTTTCACATGCATTGGTCCTAACCATCTATACACAAGTTTTCCCTGAGGAGTTAGGCTATATGTATAGACCACTGGGGTCAAGATTTCTTTCTTAAAATTAAGACCAGCACCAAATGACTGTTTCTCCTGTGTGGCTGGTTTGTTGTTTGCTAGTTCATTCCTTTCATTCATCTAGCATTTATTGAGTGCCTACTATATGCCAAACACTAGGAGTACGAAAAAGATAAAAATGGCCCTTATCCCTGACAGGTATTGGTAATGTGTTGGTAATAGTGGTTATGCGATATTAGGTTGTAATGCTATTACGTTATAGGCAAGGATATCATAGATAGTCCCTGAAGATTGAAATCAAAACCCAGTAGAAACACGTCCTTAAAAAGAATATAGAGGGCCTTCCTGGTGGTCCAGTGAACCTTCCAATGCAGGGGGTTGCAGGTTCAATCCCTGGTCAGGGAGCTGAGATCCCAAATGCCTCAGGGTCAAGAAAACAAAAAGATAAAACAGAAACAATATTGTAACAAAGTCAATAAGGACTTCCAAAATGGTTCACATCAAAAAAAAATCTTTAAAAATAACTGGAAGGTATATGACAAAGAATGATTTTATTTGAACATGTTGTAACTTTGCTTTTTTAACCTATAACAAATAACGTTTCTTATAACACTGTCAAGCAAAGTAATGCATCAGGGGCATACAGACAATTTAAACTGTCCCTGACTCATTTTTTCAAAGACATATTTAGAATAAAGAAAAGAAACATGGTGGAAAATGTTTAAGAATGCTCACTAAAAAGAGAGGTCAAAATCATTTGGATAAGCTACTAAAAATAACTTTATTGATACCAAGCTGTTAGTAGCATTACTTTAACCAAAATGTTTGCCGTCATATATTACGTACTTTCACTTACTCTAGGTACTGTATATAGTAAATGACATCCATGTGAATTAAATGGTATCGATCTTTTAGCATCTTATTTACATTTTAAAATCAAGTGGATTTCATCAAATTATTTGTAACTTCTCTTCCAGTTTTCAACATTCTGTAATTCTAGGGATTAATAATGCTTTTAGCTAGAAACTAATGCAGACATAGAAAACTAATGGTAACAGGAAGAGAAAAAGCTTTCATAGTTTTCATGAAATATATATCTGAAGCAAGCATCTACAGAAGATTGCAGCATCAAATGCACAGAGGCAGGCTCCTGTTTTCATGTCATTGTTACTCTGAACAAACACTTACCAAGGGCAAAATTGGGACCACTGTTTGCAGGGTTACACTTCTTTATTTAACAGCCTTGGGAACTTTGTCTGCGGCATCCGTAGCTGCTCGCAGATGGGTGGGAACTGCCGGAGCCCCAGCGCGTGAAGTCCTGCGGAGAGAAGCGCAGAGCAGCTCTAGGGGTGCCGTCACACTGTTCTGTGTGCAGGCAGCCCCCATGGTGCTCCCTTAAAGCACAGTACAAACTGTGCTCCCCACAGCTGGAGCCACGTTGTGCCCCTGGGAGCAAAAGCATCTTTTTTTCTCCCAAATAAACAAAGTTTACTGCATAGCTGCTGTCAACCAGCCATATCATACAGGCTCTGTAGTTTGCCATTATTTATCACTTCTCTTCAATGGGACTTTTCCCCTCTGGATTGGAAGGCATTTTTGGATCACAGTGAAGTCATACCATTGAAAAATTATAAACATAAAGGCTTCCCTGGTGGCTCAGACAGTAAAAGCATCTGCCTACAATGCGAGAGACCCTGGGTTCAATCGCTGGGTCAGGAAGATCCCCTGGAGAAGAAAACGGCAACCCACTCCAGTAGTCTTGCCTGGAAAATTCCATGGATGGAGGAGCCTGGTGGGCTATAGTCCATAGGGTCACAAAGAGTCAGACACGACTGAGCAACTTCACTTTCACTTTCACCGTTCTTTCTACTGAAGCTTTTGAAACAAACCTATAAACCCTACCCATCTATAAGTAAGATATTTCTAATGTATCTGTTCTACTTTTCTTTGTAAAAGGTTTGCCTTAAAGTTATACTTCTCTGAAGAAAAGTTCATAATTGATACATAGATCTAGGAATACTTTGAAATCTTTAATGTTCCCTATTTCTGAGTTAGATGATATTTTGAGACATTTAGCAAGTTCCAGTATCATTAAAGTCTGTTTATACTAAGTTTTTTTGTCCCATTGTTTTCTATGAGCATGTCAGTCTTGATGAGAGTAGAGGAGTAAATAGCAAGAATTTTGATGGACTTGCTGAGTGCTCGCTCCATGCTGAACACCATGATAGCACCTGGACTATAAGTGGGTCCCTGCTTTAGAGCTCCCTTCTTCTGGGGAGGGAAATGAAATAGCAGGCTGATGAGCTGTCCCAAGTCAGGGCACCACAGTGGCAACCTGCTCAAGAAGTCACAGCCAGTCTGAGGACAATGAATGTCCTGTATTTTTGTTTAAACGTAGCAGCCTTTGCTTGAAGTTCCCTTCTACTACAAAGCTGAGGTAAAGACAAACTTAGTTTCTTTTAATATTTTTAAGCTTAGTGATGCAACAGTTTTTAAGGATGAAAGCCCATTCTACTGGGTTGGCCAGAAAGTTTGTTCAAGTCTTTCCGGTTAAACCTGAACAAATTTTTTGGCCAGCTCAATAAATGTAAGATCTATGGGGAAACTCCCTGTCTTTACAGGACCAGCAGAAAAATGAAGGCACAGAGGTGCTCAGGCTCAGAGTGTCAAGGAATTCAGTCCCCAGGGATGTTCTCAGGGTGTTTTTAATTCATGGATTTCCTAACATAATGTACTTGATGTCAAGACTTAAAATTTCTGCAATTAAAAAAAATGGATTCACAACTTAGATCTTGGTGTCAGAGAAAGAAGTGTGGCTATGAAAGCCTTCTCCCTCCTTCATCATCTCTGTAACAATGGGGAAGCAATGATGACCTTTCAAGTTATATAATTATAAAATTTTAAATGAGCCATTTAGAATGTTGCTTTTAAGGATGCAAATTAGTAATCAGTTGCTTCACTGTGTGATACAGACCCATGAGGTTACATTAAATATGTGTAATGAAAGGTTTATGATGATGACAAACTAGAAAATTATACCATAAATCACATTATCCTTTTTAAAAGATAGCATATTAAATATCAAGTGTTGCCAGCTAAGATTCACAAAAGATGCTATCTTAAAATATTTATGTAAAACA
The DNA here is from genome assembly GCA_006410935.1 of Redunca redunca. Taxonomy (NCBI): domain Eukaryota; kingdom Metazoa; phylum Chordata; class Mammalia; order Artiodactyla; family Bovidae; genus Redunca; species Redunca redunca. The sequence goes on along the minus strand of SJYQ01008886.1, from coordinate 159,493 downwards.
TGAACCGCTTTCACCTATTTAATTGTAGTTAAGGTTTAAATCTGGGGGCTTCCCTGGTGGCTCAGTGGTAAAGAATCTGCCTGCAATGCAGGAGACCCAGGTTCAATCCCTGAGTTGGGAATATCCCCTGGAGGGGAGGGCGTGGCAACCCACTCTATTTCTCTTGCCTAGAGAATCCCTTGGACAGAGGAGCCTGGCGGGCTGCAGTCCATAGGGTCACACGAGTCAGACACGACTGAAGCAACTAAGCAGCAGCAAGGTTTAAATTTAGATTAAAAGATTTGTGTGTGGAAGGGACATGTGTTCTATTTTTCCCAATAATGTGTACATTATTTACAGTGTTTATGCTCAAAGGATATCCACATAAATGCATTTATCCAACAAAAGTAGTCTCTGCTTCCCATTTTACCAGTCCACACAGAACTCTGATTAAACATTACCACATTTTCGCCATCAGCATATCTGCTTCTTTAAATTTGATTATCTATCAAATTCTGCATTTAATTTAGACAAATCTCAACTTTCTTTAGTTACATCACCAAGCATGCTTTTCTTATTTACCTTAACATTTTTATCGCTTATGTTACTCTTGTAATCCCTGTGTCATACCTTTTAAATTTCTTTAGAAGATTTCCGTTAAGCTAATAGAAGTTTCTTGTGCCAGCCACCATTTCGTCTTCCCTCTTTTCCCCTCTTCTACAGTAAGTTATGACTGACTCAGAGGACAGTTAACCAACACTCCAGGTTCTGCCAACAGGGGAGAGTTTGAATATTTTAAATAGTGGATAAACATTAATCTAGATATTTCTTTGGCACATACCTTTTTTGTCAATTAGCCAAGTGTATCTAAATAGCTGAATATTTTTCAGCAATAGGGAAAAAGTATCTAGTTGAAACACTGATTATTTCACTTTGTATTAGTTATTAGAAATATATCTCTTAGAGGTAAGCAGTCCTTTATGCTCCACATAGTACACAGTATTATACAGTAACATCTGAAACTCGTAATAGTAAACGTGTAAATGTGCTTCTCATGGGCATGCAGTAGGAACAAAATGCATAATGAAATTTGAGGTGTAAGCTTCCAGTTCTCACATTTGAATAATAAATAGTAATCAGTGGTTTGAAGTGACCAATAAGAACAAATTTCATGAGAAGGCACACTCTGTTTTATCCACATCTTAAATAGTAGTTGTCAGCCTGCTCTTAAGCCCTAGACTGGAGTAATGTCAGAAAATATTTTTCAGAGTTGAACTTTATTCTGTATATTAGTACCAAAACGTGAAGCTACATTCCGATAACCATGATAAACATGAAATGGCACCATCTATCGTTTTTAACCATTGCTGATGCTGGGGTAGATCAGGGGAGGCGTTGAAGCGTCAGATGCGTTCTGGCTCCTTCATCTTTGGAAGAAACGTGCTGTCCTTTTGTCTCCACAGGGGAGGAGCTCTGCACCGGCCTCAAGCGAGGCTGCACCTTGAACTGCGCCTTCGGCTTCCTAACCGACGCCTATGGCTGTGAGACCTGTCAGTGCCGCCCGCGCCCCAGGAAGTGCAGACCCACAGTCTGCGAAAAGCATTGTCCATTCGGATACCTGTACGTATTTCTCAATCAGAAGAGCTCTCCTCAGTTGTCTGTAACTTGACGAAGTGTGTTACCTATTTTTGGAGGCTGTTTTTGTGTGTTTGTGAACAAATCAGTGATGTACTGAAGTCCGAAGAGTCTATGCTTATTTTGTTAGAGGAATCGGAAAGTGGGGAGAGGAGGTATGTCCAAGGATAGGAATCAGGTTTTACTCTTCTTGGAAGACAGGCCAGAGCCTCGTAATGACACTGCCCTTTGGGCCCGTTGGGTGAAATCTCCTCATAGGCAGGGCCTTTGGACACTGCCAAAGGGAGTGGACCTATCATGAGGTCCCAGAGATGTAAGCGCTTCAGATTTGCACAGCTGTCCCAGCAACTGTTTTGTGATAACCTATTTAATCCATACCTTAGGATGAATCAGTAGCTGTCAAGCTGCTGATTTGCAATATGGAGCCTCCTTACCTGCCTCCCTACCTTAGCTTGATGCTTGTCTACAGTTTACACTATGCTTTTTATTTCAGTAGCGGTAGATTTTATGAATTTCCTTGGAGATAAGAATTATGACTTATATTTTAAAATATTCTTGATTGACTCAAACCCCATGAACATTCAGATTATTCTCGGGGGAAAAATAGATATTTCACATTTGTTACTTTACTCTCTGTCTTAGCACCTCCTTCTGCATGTGTCAAATTGGTTCCTTAAAAATAGCCTTTCAGAATTTTTTTTTCTCATTCCTGCCTTGGTTCCTTCCATTTTAGTCTCTTTCCCTTTCTAATATGATATGTTTATATAATGCTGGTAGTATAAGGGACTTGGAGCCATCATCTCTTGCCCAGCACCTTAAAGGCATTGTTTTTATTCTTCCCCATGGAAATTCATGTTTAACAGGGAGAGGGGAACCTTAATTTTAATTGGATAATTAAGTTGGAGACATTATTCTTTAAAATTCCCCAAGTTAACTAATGGACTTCCCTGGTGGCTCATGGAGTAAAGCGTCTGTCTACAATGCGGGAGACCCGGGTTCGATTCCTGGGTTGGGAAGATTCCCTGGAGAAGGAAATGGCAATCCACTCCAGGACTATTGCCTGGAAAATCCCATGGACAGAGGAGCCTGGTAGGCTACAGTCCATGGGGTCACAAAGAGTTGGACACGACTGAGCGACTAAACTTAAGTTAACTAATAAATCATCATTATTTTAATCCTAAAATATGAATGCAATACTAATAAAAGTAGAGTTATTTCTTAGCTTAATTGCTAATGTAGAATAAAGGATTATTATCATAATAGTACCTATAACCTTTTGCTACAACATTATAACAGTTCAGAACCCAGGCTGCACTCAAGTCCAAACTTCGTTTTGGAGAGGAATCTCTAAGAGGATTGTAGATTGCACTTGGTATTCCTGTCATTAAGCAAATTCAAGGAGGACCAAGTTGAGTGCTGTAGGCAAATGAATGGCTAGCACATGTGTTTCAAGGACAGCCTCTGAAGGAGAAATCTTGGCCAGACACCACATGGGAGTATTGGGTTAATGCTCATTTACACCTGCTGAGTGGATCATTACTGTGTTTATGCAGTAAATGCTTACACGAGGGAGGGGGGTGGAGAGAAGGAATGGAGGGGTGGACAAATGAGTGTACAAACAAATCCATTAAAGACTTGTTAGGGTGCAAAAATGGCACAGTCCATGACATGAGTATGAACCATTCATTTAATTCATTGTTTTCATTATATTGACGAAAATATGTAAACCCTGGTGTTCTCATTTCACTTAGCAGATTATAGTTTGTCACTTAGGCAGTTATATACCAACGTTTCCCACAGGGCTGTCTTCTTTTAGAATCTCTTAATTTTTCCAACATAAGAAAAAACAGGGTTCGTTTATTTATTTGTTTTTAGTTGAGTGCCACTGTTGCCACTCAGGGCTCCCTGGGATGAGACCTGAACGCAGCTAGACTTAACTCCTCCTCCCCTGTGCCCAGGAAGCCCAGCTAGGGCAAAGCGTGTGGAGGAGATGTTAAGTCTAAGAGAGGACCTGGAGCTGCAGATAGTGAACAGAAGGAAGAGGAGAGCAGATGAACGCCTTTTGTAACAGAGAAGATCATTCTCCTTTTAGAGAAAACAAGGAATCGTTGCTAAGAATTTTTTGGTTCACTTGAATCATGGTGATATATTAATAAGCACATATTTATTTAATATCATCTTCCTGATCACAACATTTAGGCACTCTAGTTTATTAAAGGGAAAAAAAAATATTCAGCCATTTTCCTTTATTCTCTGTGCTTCAGTCATGCCCCATAGATGGAGCATTTCTCAATTGGTATTCTTTACTGATTAATGAAATAATTATCAGACATTGACTGTAGAACCTCTCAGATGTTTCATTCTTCATCATGTCTGTGTGTCCTTTAGCTCTCCGTCTATCAACTACAGGATTCTGTAGATATCTCAGTAAAATGTTTACTGGTATCTGAAATTTCTTAAGAGAAGAAAGGAAGGCAGTGGCCCTAACAAAAGGAGGACTTCTGCCTTTAATGCTGGCCTCCAGCATTGACCAGACATATGTCCTTCGCTTTCTTATTCATGGAGTTCCACACTCATCTTTTTTTGTACTTGGTACCACTTTTCCTAATCAAATCAACAGTCATGTCATTGAGATTCTGATAGTCATATCCTAGAGACAGCTCAGTGCTTGGGCAATTCTAACCCTTGGCCATGAGTGGTGGTGGTCATGGCCCCAGGGAGCTAATCACACATCACTCCAGGGGTCGTGAGAGAAGAAGGTCAAGTCACTCTGCTTAATGACAGTACCACTTCCATGACCCTGGGGGTGAGCATTTGGGCGTCATTTGAGACTTTTGGATTTTCTGACCTCTGACAAAATTTTGATTACCCAGGAAGAATAAGCATGGCTGTGACATCTGTCGCTGTAAGAAATGCCCAGAGCTCCGGTGCAGTAAGATCTGCTCCCTGGGTTTCCAGAAGGACAGTCATGGCTGTCTCATCTGCAAGTGCAGAGGTAAGTGCCAGAGCAGCCCTTTCCCCAGGAACCAAGAAGAAGACAGCCTGTCAGTGAAACAATTTCGCTGGTCATTGTCCACTCTGACACCACCATCACTCGCTAGGGAACCATCTCTTGCAACTCCGCAGACTGTAGCCCCCACTGCCCACCCCACTTGGTTTTAGAAAATCCCGTGGATAGAGGAGCCTGGCGGGCTACAGTCCATGGGGTCTCAAAGAGTTGGACAGGCTGAGCACATAAGAGAATGTAGAATGAAAGGAGGAAAATTCAGTTATAAGGCTTCCAGTAGGAGAGACGCGGATTTGTAAGGGTTTTTTCCTCCCATTTTTCAAAATTGAGGGCTTATTTACATGAATTCTTTTCATGATCCTTTCCCGTATCACGAACTGTGCTATGTAGACGGGATGTTTTGGTGACTGGGTAGCGCTGCCTGTAGAGACACTGCGGGCTGTTTCTCCTGTGCAGTAGCTGCTGCTTTACCAGGCTGCCTTCTGTCTGTCCAGAGGTCTCTGCCTCCGCCGGGCCACCCGTCCTGTCAGGCACGTGTCTGTCCATGGATGGCCATCATCATAAAAATGAGGAGAGCTGGCATGACGGGTGTCGGGAATGCTACTGTCACAGCGGACGGGAGATGTGCGCTCTGATCACCTGCCCCGTGCCTGCCTGTGGCAACCCCACCATTCACCCGGGACGGTGCTGCCCATCATGTTCAGGTAAAGGCTGGCTGCCATCTCGTTCGCTCCCTAAGCAAGCGACTTCCGCCTCCGAGGGCCTCATCACGTCTCCAACTCTGGGGGGAGTGCAGGGGACGACCCCTGGAACACACTTCAACTCTCTGGTTCTCATCAGCAGTAGCCACAAGCATCAACAGGGCATGATAAATGATTAACCAGAAACCGCTAGGCTATTCTAGAGCTCTAAAAACTCTCTCCTAAATTTTGAAGGTTTGAACTCCGTTTTACTGATTGGTCTTTGAACTCCATTTGTATAAAGGTTTGTGGGCTTACATGCTTAAAACTCCAGCCCTCCACTTTATGGATAGTGTATTGAGGCTGAATGTGTTAGCTTATTGGAGGGGCTTGGTGTTGATTTTATTCCATGAAAGCTTCTTATTTATAAAGTAATAATCGAGAGGGAGAGAATTACTGAAGTCTGCGGCTATTGCTTTTTTTATTCCTAACTGATAAGATATATGGCAGTCTTGCCAAATGGAGATGTTTAGAGTAACCACGTATCCAAAACATTTAAAATTATAATAATGCTCATCAAGATAAGTTAGAACCGATTTATAATTCATAGTGCTCCAAATTATGGTTGTCCATAACAGTAATTATTACGGTAATACCTCATCTAGTGCCTTGCAAGCAAAGAGCTCAGCACGGTTTTATATTTATTATTTCTTCCACTAAGTGGATGCCACTGAGTTAGGGAAAAATAAACTCAGGCAGATTTTCAGACACAAAGATTAACTCTCTTAACCAAAGTAAAATAGTACATCAGCTGGCAGACCAGAGAGATGTGGAGTCTCCTGAGTCTTGCATCAGATTTCTTTTAAAGTTGAAATGTACTGTTTGGAGTAGTGATGGTATTTCCCCTGGTCAGTCCTGGTTCTGTATCTCTCTTTGCCTATGCAGTAGGTACACTCAAGAACCTGAGCCCTGGGCCACTGGCAGTGAGGCAGGCTCAGCCTGGGAGGGAAGGTCCCACACACCAGCACCTTGGTCTGCACCTGATTTGCCTGCCAGGGTGGGAGTGGGCAGAGGGGCGCTGGAAGTCCTTTTCAGCCCTGAGATTCTACATACCTTGATAACTAAGGAAAGTTCTAGGCATCCTCCATGCCCCTTCAGTAGTGGGCCAGATGACAGTGTTTGTTTTGTTTCCCCTGGTTAAGCCAGATGTGCTGTGTATCAAAACTTTCCTGGTTCATGTTTTGCTAGTTAAATATGAGAAACCACCAGCGTCTACTGAAACAGAAGATAAATGAACAAATCTAATGAGACAGAACTGATTTGACTCTTAGGGGAAAGAAAACTCATTTATTCTAGTGAAGACCCCCATGCTTTAACTATGAGCATGAGAGTGTAGAGTGTGGCCTGCATCTGGGTCTTTGCTAAACTTGGCACTCAATGAAGAACTCTTAACTGGTGGAAATGCAAAGATATTACTAAGAATAGATGACTGACTTGAGCATGGAAAGTCAGTGAAACCAAATGTAGTTTTCTCTATTACAGAGATATGAAAAGTTCTTATGCAAACATACACAGAATTATTGGTGTGTAATTGTGGATGAGTGACTATCTAGATATACACATACAAAAACATATAGGTATTGACGTATATAGATGTGTAGGTATGTTTTCTTCCAAAAATCTTTAGTTAGTTGCCATGTATGGATCTTTCTGAATAGATACCCCAGCACTGATACATTCACGGACTCCTACTTTAAAGAGTATTTTCTCCTATCTTCTATTCGAAGCTCAGCTATTTTTCCTTCTGAGATAAATGAGCAACCTCTGAACTCTTCTGATAGAAGATTCACAAGATGATACGGTTTCTCAGATTTTTTTCCCCTATCTCTCTTACCTTCTACCTTTTACTTTTTTTCTACCTTTCAGTTTTTCTGTCACATCTGATCACTCATGTTTTGCCTTGAGGCACATGGATATATATAGCAAAGGAAATCACAGAGTAAGGCACCTGCAGACACATGTCATTTTTCGTCTGACCATTTTCCCTAGTCGTCCACATTTAAAAGGGCAGCAATTCTCAACCCTCTGCAAGTCCTTTCCAAAGGGAGCCTCTCTCCAACATTAGTGCACTGATGCTGTTTGGAACAATTTTATCTTTTCCTGTAAGCCATGAGAAATGTACTTTTATCTCATACCAGCCCAATTTTTATTCCAATTATCTTCCTCTCTACTTCCCTCATATACTAGAATGTCTGGCCCAGTTGTTTATACACATAAGCTTTGGCTGATGTCAGTTTTCTGTGGTATGTACACTTGGTCAAAGTTCCAGTCTTTACTAGCTCCCTAGAGACAAAGCTGTCTTAAAAGTTACCTTCTTAGCTGGACCTGAGCCCACACCACTTTATCTCCTCATTATTGCTAACTCTCAGGCTGAACACTGCTTTGAAAGACACAGCCCATGAGTTCTTAGGAGATGTCAGCTCTGAGCATCTCTGCACAAACAGGGTAGTTCTTCTGGGGCCCGATTTCTGCTGAGCTCCAGGCATGAGCCCGCCGCAGTGTCTGCAGACGGCTGCTCCGCAGGGTTCCCCACTGTCAGCACCTTCTTGAAACGCCTGTTGTGTTTGGATGATATGAACACGGTTAATATCTTCATACTTCTCATTTCCCCAGCACAACTTCAGGGCAACTCCCAGTGCCTCTTGAGACATTTTCAGCATTAAATTCCCTCTCTATCATTATCATCTCACCAGGAGCTCCAAATCCCCCCTCCACTGGGGAAAAAGAGCTCATACTTACTGTCAACCTCTGAGCGTTTACCTCTCTTGATCATATCACCAAATGTTTAGTCTCAGGTGAGGTTTCATGCTGTAAATTCTGAAAAAGCATTCCTGCTTACTGGGCTGACAGCTGGTCTATAGTGGGGTATGTCCTGCTTAACAGCAGGACTTACTTCTGAGCCTAAAAGGACTCAGGGCCCCAGAGATAATGAAGAGGATGAAGCACAAATCAGTTGGCAATTCTTTTTAATCTGTAGGCGTATTCATGATGAAAAGAAGCATAAACTTAGGTTCAAATGCCTTGTCTCCCCTTAATATTCTGAGTTCTCAGTTTCGTCATAAGTAAAATAGGATAACAGTACCTATTCACACCACTGGTGTAAGGAATAAACGAAGTAACACATGTAAAGTGCTAAACATGGAAACTGGACTATAGTGAGCATTCAGTTGGTGAGAGATCTTTATTCTAGACAATCCTACTCATTCACAAACATCCCCTAAGAGGCTCCTGTTTCCTTCAACAATGAGAGTCCCTGTAATTTAATTGTCTCGACAGATTCTGTCATTCCATGTTGACAGGCTTGAACCATTTCCTGAAAAATAGCCCTTCTGCCTTATATTTCTGTGCACAGAATGTTTTCTCCCCCATCCTCCGCATAGGAGCCACCAGTTCGTCTCCTCTGTCCCTCAAAGCCCATAGCACTGGGTTCTTCCCAAGCTGGTGAGACTGCAGCCTGGTCATTTCCTGTGTTTGGATCTTCTCGTTCCACAGATGACTTCGTGGTGCAGAAGCCGGAGCTCAGCACGCCCTCCATTTGCCACGCCCCTGGGGGAGAGTACTTTGTGGAGGGAGAAACGTGGCACATTGACACCTGCACCCAGTGCACTTGCCACAGCGGGCGGGTGCTCTGTGAGACGGAGGTGTGCCCGCCGCTGCTCTGCCAGAACCCCACACGCACCCAGGACTCCTGCTGCCCACAGTGCCCAGGTAACCGGCGCTGCCTCTCGGGGAGGCCCTGGGCGGGGAGGGCCGGGGCTACAGCCCGAGCCTCGCCATCCTGCAAGACCAGTGGGCCAGGTGGAGCCCCATGGGGTAACGTGCCAGGCCCACTCACCAGCATCCCAGACAGGAGTAACCCGGGCACCCGGCTTCCTAAATTCACTCCCTTCTGTCGATCACATGTTTATGCCATCAGTATGCTTTGCACCAGAGGTGACTTTAAACAATAACAGAAAATTGTTTCTTTCTACCTTTTTTTTTCCCTTAACCCTAAATCTCAGACTCAAGAGAGTCCTGAGGCACCAAATTATTCCAAATGATTTTGCTATTATGAAAAGTCATCTTTGTCATTACAAAATGTGAAGAGCAGTTATTGATAAAAGAATGTAAATTAAATTCTTTGAAAAATGTAAGATATATGTGTTTGCTGAAGATACTTTGTTAAACAGAAGAATTGCTAAAATATGCATAACACCCACATGTTCAAATCTGCAGTGATTAAGATCCGAAAGTATTAAAGGACCAGCACTGCATATGCACAAAGAGCACTATTGTTTTCTTTTTCTTTTCAGTCCTCAGATAATCTGGCCTTAGCAGATGAATTTATAGTCATGTAACAAATACAATGAAATTTTGTCCGACTTTTTAAACATAAGTTGCTGATCTTGCAACGAAAGTAGCAATTCTAATTAATACCAGAATGTATAACGTTTTTCCAAAAGATACTTAATTTGTATTTGTATCATTACCAAGTAGCTGGCACACTAGTGTTGCTTTGCTGTTGCTCAGTCTTTTATCTTTTCAACTTAAATCAATAATCATTTATTTTCTAAATGTATATTCTTAGAGCATTTCTGCTCAGTAAAACATAAACCCTTGCATTTGATTAGTTTCTTTACATTGGATTGTCTAGTCAACCAACAGGAATCTATTATTCTGTCATTATACAACCAGCGTAGTTGATGTCCAAAATCTTCCTGGGTTCACATTGATGATATTTTTAATTGCATCAGATGAAATTTTAGGGATAGCCACATTTTTGCTGTTGTCATCATGCCCTGCTGCTTAGGTCGTATCTTAGTACCATCTTTGGTGTAATTTTCTACCATGTTAATCTGAAAAGCTTAGTTAGTGTGACATCTTTTCTAGTATAATAGTTCAGATGTGTTATGTTGTTAGACTATATCCTGGGAATGACAGTGTTAGTCGCTTAGTCGTGTCCAACTCTTTGCAACCCCATGGACTTAGCCCACCAGGTTCTTCTGTCCGTGGAATTCTCCAGGCAAGAATACTGGAGTAGGTAGCCATTGCCTTCTCCAGGGGATCTTCCTGACCTAGGGATCAAACTTGGGTCTCCTGCATTGCAGGCGGATTGTTTACCCTATATACCCTAGTCTCTGCTATATTATATAACATAACTCTTTTACTTGGATACAAACCCTACTAATATTTCTGTGTTAATGTATGACCGTGACTATTCCCATCCTCCTGATGGAAACTACTTTGAGTGGTCTTTTCATTGGTAATCATGAATTTAAATCCATTTATAGCTTCATTTTGCAAGTGCTTAGGGGCTGCCTGAATTGAGCCATGGGGATCCTAGGGTTAATGAGAACAGCTACAACTCCTGTCTTATGAAGTAGTAATCCAGAAGAAGAGCTGAACGGTCTAGTATTCCACCTTTAAGTAAATCGCAGCAGAGGGAGAGGAATGCCTGGAAAGGAAATCATTTTAGAAAAAGCACATGTAGGAACTTCCCTGGTGATGCAGTGGCCAAGACTCCGTGCTCCCAGTCAGTGGACTAGCTCCCACATGCCACAACTGAGTTCAAGTGTAGCCAAATAAATGAATATTTTTTAAAAGATAAATTTAAAAAGCACATGTAACCTAGGAAGCTTTAGCTAAAGTGAGAAGTACCTCAGTTGCTGCTCATCTTAGGATCTGAGAAGAAATACAGAGGTTGGTTTAGGGGACAGGACATCTCCACGACCACTGGCCCAGATTTAACCTCTGTCGGGACTCAGAGGTTCCGCCCAGGCAAAGAACAAGAGGTCCCTAGAAACGGGACTCCTCTGTGTGCTAAGGACTGATTTCTTAGAGCCAGGCCTCGAGGTCAGTGCACATGCGCAGAGGCCCTGCCAGTTCTACCAGGAAGTGGGAAGAAGCACCCCCTGCATACCTGGCTTTGACCTCTCCTTTATTAATGTATGCCTAGGTGACTCTTCCTTTCATTGCATATAACTTGAGGGATACTTCAATGATAGCCTTTATCGTAAATGTTAGGACTTTGTTTCCTAGCTCAGTATTCCAAAGGCTACACTTACATCTGTGAATAAGCATGTCCCTGGAATGGTCTTACATTTTAAAATCAGTCACCTAAAAGCAGAGACATTACCTTGCCAACTAAGGTCCGTCTAGTCAAGGCTATGGTTTTTCCTGTGGTCATGTATGGATGTGAGAGTTGGACTGTGAAAAAGGCTGAGCGCCGAAGAATTGCGTTTGAACTGTGGTGTTGGAGAAGACTCTTGAGAGTCCCTTGGACTGCAAGGAGATCCAACCAATCCATTCTGAAGGAGATCAGCCCTGGGATTTCTTTGGAAGGAATGATGCTGAAGCTGAAACTTCAGTACTTTGGCCACCTCATGCGAAGAGTTGACTCATTGGAAAAGACTCTGATGCTGGGAGGGATTGGGGGCAGGAGGAGAAAGGGACGACCCAGGATGAGATGGCTGGATGGCATGATGGACACGATGGACATGAGTCTAAGTGAACTCCGGGAGATGGTGATGGACAGGGAGGCCTGGCGTGCTGCGATTCATGGGGTCGCAAAGAGTCGGACACGACTGAGCAACTGAACTGAACTGAACTGAACCCCATCATTGATCTTTCAGAACTTTCCATTCATAGTTGTGTTGCAGTGATAAAAAGTCTTAAAATTCAAACCATCACGTTCTTCACCTCCCAGTGAAGATCGACAGCAGCACTGATAAGGGAGAACTTCCCATCTAGAAGAATGCCATCTCTAACCTTAGGGTCAGGTCATGCTGAGTCACTCCAGTTGTGTCCGGCTGTTTGCGACCATGTGGACTGTAGCCCGCTAGGCTCCTCTCTCCATGGGATTCTCCAGGCAAGAATACTGGAGTGGGGTTGCCATACCCTCCTCCAGGGGATCTTCCTGACTCAAGAGATCAAACCTCATCTCTGACGTCTCCTGCACTGGCAAGTGGAGTTTTACCACTACTGCCACGTGGGAAGCCCAGTCTTAGGATACTTGTATTGTAATACTGCCCCAAAATGATACATAGGTAATAAAACTAGAAGAATTGCATCCCTGTAGTGATTGGGTCTCCTCGGATGCTTTGTCGGTCCCTCTGTCCTTAACTTACACTCTCATCTGGCCTGGTTTAGAACAAGGTCTAGAAGTGGACTCATGAAGAAAGATTGAGCATCCCTGTAGGTGAAGATAAAGGGAGAAAACAGAGCACTTCTTTCTTTTTCACGCCTTTAAAATTCTCTTTCATTTTTGATATTTTAAAGTTGGAGAGAAGCATAGCACAGAAGAGAGAGGGAGCTGGAATAGAAATAAAAAGAATGAATGAACACCAGTGAAAGAACTGGTAAAAAACAGAATAAGTTAGTTAACACACTATTGACCGGGGGATTTTTGTAGAAACTAATGCCTATGGCCGGCAATTTGTTATGTAAGTGAATATTGAAACATCTCTAGTCAATAATATTTGTGTCACAGAAAACATACTTATATGTCTGTAGTCAGTAACTTGTTAATATTTGGAATCAGAGGTATAAGGAGGGGTTCACCTTTCTTCCTAAAAATGGAAAGATGCCCAACAAAGGAAGATACTGTGGGCAAGATACCAGATGACAGCTTCATCAGGGTTCAGTTAGCCTCCTGCCCTTGGGGCAGACACTGCATCTCAGCCGCAGGTCTCACTCCAGCTCTGTGGGCACACCCCTGTGTCCCCTGAGGTCCCCTCCAGACTGTAAGATATTCGTTTCAGCTGCTAGTTCATGGTTTCATGACTGCTTCCTCTTCTGAGTTTTCAGATACCAGATAGGGTGTTGCTTGCAAGAGCTAAGCTGTCATAACCCACAGAAACCTCATGCCTGCTTGCAGAACCTCATGTAGACTGGTGTGAGTTGCCCTGATTGCCAGCCAAATCAAAAGTTAACGTCAGTCAGTCTCTTAAAAAGAACTTAGCCCTCAACATGGATGACCCAGAAAAGGTCCCTGAGAAAGCAGTCCCATCTTCCCATCTTTAACTCACATGCATATGATCCAGTTTTCCTGAAACTGATCCTGGAGCTCTTGTGGAGCAGTGGAAACCAGTGGCTGTTCTTCTCTGTTGCGGCCTTCAGGACTGGCAGTAGGGGACACAGGTACACAATTTGGTCTCAGAGCCCAAAACAAAGCAGCTACCCCACTTCTCATAGAGACTCTCCTTGTCCAGCCAAACTTGTTGCTGGAGAGTGTATTCATGAGGGGGACAGAAAGTGCAACACTGAAAGCTTCTGCAAGACTGTGATCGCCACATGTTTATTACAGAGCAGGCTTAATAAAGTTGATTCTGAGAAGAACAGATGATAACTTCTGTCCCTGTATCCAATGAGAAAATGGGTTTCTCTTCAAGAATTGCTGGGTGGGACCATCCTGCCTTGTCTAGACTCTCAAGTGCAGAAGTGGTTAGAAGTACTCTCTTGTCAGTAACATTACTCAACCAGGAACCTCACCAACGTGTACTTTGCTTTGTTATAGCCCATCAGCTTTCTGCTTGAGTTTCTCAAGTCATTTCAGTGAATGCTGAGACCCAAAGAGATATCCAGGGTTTTCTGGCAACGTTCTTTTAAGTTGTTGCAAGATTTCGAGACCCTCTGGTCTGTGCGTAGGGGAAACATACAAGACTTGCAGCTAACTTCTCTGTAGGTCCGTCCTCAGGAGTCACTACATTCCGCATCACCTTTTAGCCATTAATGTGAATGCGTGAACATTGAAGTGTCACATGTGGTTTAGAAGTCTGTTTGGGTGTTGGCTGGCTAGGACTGCGTGGGGCTGCAAATAGGAGAAAACCCAGCTCAGTTTTTAAACAAGTACAGGTTTCTTTTCCATGCATTATGGGAAGCCTGGAGCCAGATGTTGACCACATTGATTTAGTATCTTAGTGATAGCAAGGCCTCTCTTTTACAGGTATGAGAAGGATATTACAGCTACAGGCCACAGGCCCATAGTCAAGGCTGGAAGGTTAAGGGTCGTTTTACCTCTGCCCTTCTTTTAAGGAAGGGAAAGCTGGGACTTCCCTCATGGTCCATTGGTTAAGACCCCACTCCCACTGCAGGGGGCTCAGGTTGTCCTTGGTCAAGGAACTAAGATCTCACATACCACGTGTTGTGGCCACAAAAACAAAAATAAACAAAAATATTTAAGAAAAAGGGGGATGTGAAAGCTTTCCCAGAGGTCCCCTGATTACCAGTAAATCCATTAGCCACAGCTTAGTGACACAGCTGCCCCTAGTTGTGCGGGAGACTAGAAAAGGAAGGAGCAGATTGTTCCACCTGACGTATCAACCTTGTGGTCCAAGTCCTCAGCCACCCCACCTCCCGTCGCCAAATCAGGATTTTGTTATGCTAAGGAGAAAAGAGAGCATGGATGTTGTGCAAACAACTAACAGAGTCTCAGCAACAGACCTTTTGTGTCTGTTGTTTTGCTTAAAAACCCCAGACCTGGTCCGAGTCAGACACGCTCTTTCGTTCCTGAGTCTGTTTTAAGGAGACACACAAGTGCCTGGTGGGCGAGCGCGCTTTGTGTGGGGCAGAGTGAAGCTTGCTGTGTTGTACAGTGGGTGCCCTGCAGCATCTTCTTTCCCCTGCTGACCTTCTGTTCACTTTTGCAGATGAACCTCTCCAGCCTTCCTCATCCCACAATGACAGTGTGCCTAGTTACTGCAAAAACGATGAAGGGGATATATTCCTGGCAGCTGAGTCCTGGAAACCCGACGTGTGTACCAGCTGTGTGTGCATGGATAGCGTCATTAGCTGTTACTCTGAGTCTTGCCCTTCTGTATCCTGTGAAAGACCTGTGTTGAGAAAAGGCCAGTGTTGTCCCTACTGCATAGGTAAGACCAAGAAAAAAAATCCTTTCTCTTGCCCAGAGACCACTAATTCTCTATTGACAGCTATATGCGTAGATCAGTTAGTAATTTTGAAATCCGTTTTTCTGGTTGACACACCACACAGACCCAGTGTAGGTCACAACAGGAGGAGCAAAGATGTGAAAGGTATATTCCCGAGGTAAAACATGTTGACAGTACAGAAATGCTTTCTGAGGATATCATGTTATAATGCCGTCAGGTTCTTCTGGGCTCCTTTGGCATTTGGGGATTTTCAGTATTAGAGTTAGAACTCTCTTCCTTCACCCTATTATTGACTGTGGTCTTTTTGTCCACACAGAACCACCATGTCTCGTATCAGAGTACACTTAGTGCCTGAAGCTTGCCACTACCTTAAGATCAGCCAAATACCAGATACTGACTTAATCTCCCAGTTCTTCCTGTCTGCTAACACTTACTCGATCCTATTTAGACCATGCGGTTGTCCGTGTTGAGGGCTTAGGGACCCAGAATGAGGCCTGTGTCACTGTCAGAGCCCTCTCCTTCCTGTGACCCACGGGGATGCATCTTACGATCAGAGGACACACGTATATTAGCCCCTGACATCTATACCAAAACTGGTCCTATGCACACAAGCCAGATGCTGTTCTGGAGTCCCGAAGGTGAGGCTCAGACAGCTGGCAGCTCTAATACAAGCACAGTCCCTGCTCCCAAGGCTCTCACTCTCTCTGATTGCTTCTGTCTCAAGTAAAACTCATAAAGTCAAGTGAAAGACAATGACGTATCTCAGTCCAGTTGTGAACCTATAATCAGAGTTAGCAGGTGAAAAATTAGGCAAGCTGTATTAATGGCAGGCATCATGCATTTATTGTTGAAGATATTTGCATGCTTTCTAGATGCAGGTCAGGGCATATATGTGGTAAATGCATGAGGAGGAGCAGAAATCCTCTGGCCACAGGGCTTTGTAGCAGCCTGTGTAGATAAGTCAGTAAATGGCGCTCAGGTGCCCACCGGCCACCACTCAAGCTTCTCAGGACAGCTCCTCTGGACAGTCTGTGGGGTCACTCCCTCTGAACACTTACTCTGCACATTAGGATACAAGAGATGGAAAGATTTTAAAACACAGTTTCTGGTCTCAGGAATTTTACAGAGCTTGATTTTCTCAGGGTCATGGTTAGAGAATGTGTGAAAATGGATTCTCTTCTTTTCATAGGGTGACTGTCTATCCAGTTTATTCTTTAAACCGTGCTTTTGTGAGAGTGAAGTGGGGACTGTTCATAATTTTGATGGGACCATGGCTCTAGAACAGGAGTGTCCCAAGCCTGCGGGTACCTATGGTTGCCCCACCTTTTAGTGTTAGGGGTGTTAGATCTGCTGTAATACCTATAAGCTTTGTAGCTTGTAAGCGGATGCCAAAAATGTATCAAGGCATCCATCCAGCTTACTGCTATATATCTTCTCAGAGAGTTGACTGGCATTCATCTTGTTAAAAATGGCATAGCCTTTGATAAGATCTGAATAAAAAGTGTAACCAGGTCACTATTTCAGACCAGGGCATTGGTAGAGGGGGGCGGAAATGTACAGCCATGACCAACATATTGAAATAACAAAACTTCTGTCCTAAGGAGACAATTTATAAATCAACCAGGAGTACTTGGATCATAGTTGGAAACCAGGGCCCAGGAAACTTGAGAATTCTGTAACCTTCAGAGAAAAAACCTAGCTGTGAATTTCTCATGTGTTGAAATGCTCTGAATTGTTTTTTTAAGGTAAAATGTTCCTGTTGTGTTTTGCTACTTAATTGGTGAATATGTGATTAGTAAGCTGCTCAACTAATTAATGTGTTTCCATGTGATAGTAGTAAATCACTTTACTGTCTCACAAAACCAGTTTAACAAAGTGATACTTATGGAAAGGAACCTGCATATCCTAGTATTGTGTGTTCTTTGTCTTTTTTTTTTTTTGCTTTTGCTTTCATATTTTCCTATTCCAATTCCTACATCTAGACTGTACATTCTTCTTTAGTGTGGGGAGGAAAATACCAGTTTGGCCTCAATTTGTGATTTTGATTTCAAATTAGATTATAAGCACTTTCACTAAATTTTGGTTCACATAAACTGGTAATGACAGAGTAGAAATTTTGATTCTGTTACAACAATCCCCACCCCGGCCACATTAATGCAGGTATAACTGTATTATATAAACCTGTGAGGTATCCTCTGCTGAACATATTGGGGATCTTTAACAGTTGATGAGTAATACTGTGTGCTGTTATCCTCACATTCATCTTAATTGCTACATACATGTTTTATTTCTGAAACAGTCATTGTTGTTATCATTTAGTTGCCAAGTTGTGTCCAACTCTCTGCAACCCTATGTTCAACTGTAGCCCACCAAGCTCCTCTGTCCATGGGATTCCAACAGGCAAGAACACTAGAGTGGGTTACCATTTCCTACTTCTCCAACCCAGGGATGAAACCCAGTTCTCCTGCTTGTTAATCCAAGCAGATTCTTTACCACTGAGGCACCTGGGAAGCCTTGAAATGGTTATTAGGAGCCTGTGTATGCGTCATGCTGCTGCTGCTAAGTTGCTTCAGTCGTGTCCAACTCTGTGCAACCCCATAGACGGCAGCCCACCAGACTCCCCTGTCCCTAGAATTCTCCAGGCAAGAACACTGGAGTGGGTTGCCATTTCCTTCTCCAATGCATGAAAGTGAAAGTGAAGTTGCTCAGTTGTGTCTGACCCTCAGTGACCCCTTGGACTACAGCCTACCAGGCTCCTCCACCCATGGGATTTCCCAGGCAAGAGTACTGGAGTGGGATGCCATTGCCTTCTCCGCTGTATGCATCATACTTTCTTGCAATTAGCCTTTCAGATTGGACTTCATTCTTCCTCCCAGCTAATATTCAAGCATATGAAGTCAAATTCAGTTCATGACTGCGATATGAGGATTTTCTGACCCTCCCAATGGCACCCCACTCCAGTACTCTTGCCTGGAAAATCCCATGGACGGAGGAGCCTGGTAGGCTGCAGTCCATGGGGTTGCTAAGAGTTGGACACGGCTGAGCAACTTCACTTTCACTTTCATGCATTGGAGAAGGAGATGGCAACCCGCTCCAGTGTTCTTGCCTAGAGAATCCCAGGGATGGGGGAGCCTGTTGGGCAGCCATCTGTGGGGTCGCACAGAGTCGGACATGACTGAAGCGACTTAGCAGCAGCAGCAGCAGTTTGCTCCCTTCACCTCTCCAGACTTCTCTTGTCAGCTTCCCATCAGCGCGGTCCCTCTGTGAGGGCACCAAGCCTGGGCAGCCATAGCACGCCGGTGGGCAGTTGTCAGCTCTGCCCCACTGGCAAAGTCTGCATCCCCATCCACATCATCAAGCAAAGGGAAAAAGTGGGAAGGCCATCCTTCTGCGTGTCATAAAGCTCCGGATGGCCTCTCAGCAGGCTCCAAGGACCAGTGCTTTCATTGTCTCCCCTTCTAGGCTTTCTCAGTGTGAACCCAGCTCCGTGTTAACCCGGCAGTCTGTTCCCGGGGTCATGTATACCTCCGCCAAGCCTGCAGCGCTGACCTCACCTTGGCTGCAGATCACCTCCCTGGGTGCATTTTCTTCCAAATCAATCAAATATAGATTTCTAAAAAACCGGATACCTGCCTTTGATCTGACTTCTTTTTTTAGTGATAAAACCTCTGAAGAAAAGTGTTCTTGCTTTCATCTTGTAAAGTAGCCTTTTTTCTTACCACAAGAGACCTGAAAAGGGTGATCCTGCTAAACATAGCATTATTACAAATGTTTGGTGTTCCTTTCAGATAAATTATCAAGTCACTAAAGTGCAATGATAATGCTTCTCTCTAATGTGTGAAGGCCTCATATTATGTGTGCTAATTTAATAGAATGTGTAATACACACATAATTAATAGGATTGATGATTAATTTTGAAAAGTGAACAGCTTTGTCTAATTACTTATAATACCCATCATTAAGGAATTCATCTTTGTACTGGAAAGAAGCTAAGTAGTAATTACCCAATCATTTTAATGGAACATCTTCAGATTCTTGAATTTTTTCTATTCCAGCTTCCTACACAAATACAGACAAACTTAGATTTTATTCTCATAGGCTTTTTGACTGTCATGGTAGCTTAAAGAAAGGAGAATGAGAATCAAGAGATGACTTGAATGTAGCTCAGGTGGGGATAAAAGGCATGGTGGGAATTTTAATGTGTGATGGCAGATTTGACACATGGTTCCTTAGAAAAAGCAGATGCCTTCTCCATGTCAGACTTGCAAGGTAGCATCTGGGGCCTTATCACTGACTACATGCTACGTGCCTTTTTGGAAACTTCCTGAAGGAAAAAATTATTTCAGTGCTTCAGTGATATCTTTATCCCATCACTGCTAAAGGCCAGCAGGTGCTATACCACCAGCACTTCCTGTGCCTGAGGGGACGCTTGTCCTGACACATCACCATTGCTCTGATGTCTGTGTTGGTGATGCTTCTGCCAAGGGCCAAACTAGCATCTTCTGTCAGCAACCCAGCAGGTCTGCACCATGTCCAGGAGCGCAGTCATTCCCGAATGTTACATTCACAACTATTATATTTGCATTATGTAATATAAAACATTATAAAATTGATAGTATCTATTACTATAGATATTATCTGTAATATTATAAAATATTATAAAGAAAGGGCACTACATTGATCATAAAGATCTTTCTTCATTTAATGTTTGGGGTCTTCAAGCCCATATCACTGCTGCGTCATACCCGATGACTTAGGAAATGTAGGTATTCAGGTTACCCCCCGACCCCTGACCAGATGAAGAGCTGAATAAGTAACTCTTGTGTGGGCCAAGTCATTAAGTATGACTCAGTGCATAGAATGCAGTAAGTCCCCAGCATATGAACCTTGAAGCTGCAGACTTTCAAAGATGAAAACACGCACTCACATGTTCAGTCACGTCAGTTAGTTTGCACGTCTGGCACACACTGTCACATTCATGTGTCCTCTGCAAGTGGCTGTGTTCTTGTGTACTTCACTGTATAGGACTGTATAGAGCACAGTAGTACAGTGTCTTCATTTCAAGCCCAGGATGTCCAAAAGCAAGCATGAAAGCAGCAGTGATGTAGCTGGCACTGTACTGTGCTTGCGAAGGTAGTGTACTAGGAGATTAAAAATGTTTTCTCTGTTTCTTTGTGTCTGTTTTGTATGTATTATTTGTGTAAAAAGTATTATAAACCCGTTACGGTATAGTACTGTATGCATGCTTAGTTGCTCAGTCGTGTCTGACTCTTGCCACCGCATGGACTGTAACCCACCAGACTCCTTTGTCCAAGGGATTTCCCAGGCAAGAATAATGAAGTGGGTTGCCATGTCCTTCTTCAGAGAATCTTCCCGACCCAGGGACGAAACCCAAGTCTCCTGTGTCTCCTGCATTGCGTACGGATTCGCTACCTGCCGAGCCATCAGGGAAGGCTGTTTAGCCGGTTGTGTTAGTTGGGTGCCTAGGCTAACTTTGTTGGACTTATGAACAAATTAGACTTAGAATGTGCTCTCGGAATGGAACTCATCCGTATGCACGGGACTTGCTGAATTGTCTTGAAACTTAGCGTGTGGCAAGCATTTTTATTTATTTATAGCTGTATGTTATTTTATAAAATATATGAGGTCAGATATTGAGAACCAAGTTTGTTGGCTGGAAATCCCTGAGTCACTGCCTCTTTCTCATTTAAGTTTTTGTCAAAGATTTAGTTATTTTGGAAGGATAGTCATTTTTCTTTAGTGTGTTTGTCTACACACACACATATTTATTTCATAATTTGATGTGAAAAAAATTATATTCTGATTACATGTCTTCAAGTTATCAGTATCGTTTACGTGTCTTTAAGTATCTCGTATCTTTAAGGATCTGTGAAAATGAGTTCTAGTATAGATGGTACATGAAAAAGTGGTTTTCTTGTGGGTTGTATCAAAACATCTGTCTGATTAGAGATTAGCTATTTTTATGGTTTTATATGTCTTGTCTTAACATTTGAGTTGGAGCTTTCAAGTGGAGTCCAGCTGTCTTGGCACTCGTTGGATTGGTGTCGTTATTTTTCCTCTCCACAGTGATCTTAACCAGCAGATGATTAATACTATTTCTCCTTGGTAAGGAGACTTACCAGGACTTACAACTTGGTAATGACTGCACTTTATCTCAGTCTATCATACTACATTCTTTTTTGCCTAGATTTATGTTTATTTGTTTAGGTATCTTTTCTTAGAGATAAATATAAATGTGTCTATTTGGAACATCTGTTAATTATTGTGTATTTAACTCAGCCCAAGAACCAAACAGGAAATAGTTAATACAGCGTCCCTAAGATATACAATCCATAGGACTAAATGTTGGGCATTTTTTAAGCCATCATGTTATAATACTAGCATCTTCATTGGAACACTTTTCACAGCTATTTCTCCAATATGTTTTCCTAAAATTAAAAACTTCTGAGTGTTGGGAAGAGAGTGTACTTTAAAGCCAAGATGTCATGACCCCATCTCTGACACATTCTACCTGTAGGTCTTGGTGATAAGACATAACTGTAGCTCAGTTTTCTCATCTGTAAGATGAGAAGAAGAATATTATTCTGTACTTCACTAAAGTTCTGTGAAAATTAAGTGATACACATATGTGCATGCATGCTTAGTCACTCCATCGTGTCTGACTTCTTTCTGACCCCAGGGACTGTAGCCCATCAGGCTCCTCTGTCCATAGGATTTTCCAGGCAAGAATAATGGTGTGGGTAGCCATTCCCTTCCCCAGGGAATCGTCCCCATCCAAGAATCAAACCTGGGTCTCCTGCATTGCAGGCAGATTCTTTATTGTCTGAGCCACCATTATGAAAAATCCATACATATGTGAAGTCTGTTTGTTGTTCAGTCGTGTCCACCTCTTTGAGACCCCATGGACTGTAGCCTGCCAGGCTCCTCTGTCCATGGAATTCTCCAGGCAAGAATACTGGAGTGGTTAGCCATTCCCTTCCCTAGGGGATCTTCCCGACCCAGGGATCAAACTCAGATCTTCTGCATTGCAGGCAGATTCTTTACCATTTGAGTCACCAGGGAAGCCCAGTATGTGAAAGCTCCTTAAGATGGTAAGGAGGATATGAATATATGTTGGCTCAGAGTTACAGCTCTTTGAACACATGGTGCACCTGACCGAGGTGGCAGATACCACAGAGACTCTTCATATCTCACTCTAAGTACAGCGCCCACCTTTCTGCAAGAGAAACTGGACATCACATCCCAGTGATGAATTTCTGAAGGACGCAACTGAGAAAACACTTTAGTGATATACTTCATCCTGCACACTTCTAGCTTAAATAGCCCATGGTGCCCTCAGTCACCTTATCATGACCCCAGTGGAAGCAGCGTGGTATCTGCAGGTTTGTTTTGCAGCTGGGTAGTAGCAGTGCCTGGCCCCAGGCCTCAGAGCTTCACTTTCCTTCCATGCCTCTGGACATCACACAGAAGAGAGAGGGAGGGAGCTCCTTTATTTTCCTGTTTGCACTTAGAGGCTAGTCCCATTTGAGGAGTCCATGGGACTCATTGTACAGGGTCCACTGTGATTCCTGGAAGCAAAGGATGTGGTGTTTACTATCAGGGGAGGCCCCCAAGTGCTTCCTGCATGTTCTTCAGAGCTCTAGCTCCCTGGGGCCCCTGCTCTGCAACCCCAGTGGTCACAGACAGTGCCAAGTGATTTGAGCAAAAGGAAAGCAGGATACTTTTCTGTGTATTGTTTGGAGGGTGTAAGACGGATAACATTTGGTTGTCATGCACTATACTAACTTTGGAACTGGTCTAAAGTTGTCAGGACAAAAATAAACAGGGTTTGATTTCAGTTTGTTTAGATCGTGCCCTCCACCCTAGGAAGCATCTCATCTTGCTTATCCCATAGGCAGCTCTCCCCTGTCACTTCTGTATCCTTTCCAGGCCCCTGGCTGTGTAAATAGAAATTCAAGTTGTTCTGGTTAACTTGGGGGAAACTTCTGAGTGGCATGTCTTTATCTGAGCTTCGGCTCTGTGTTCTTATTTTAAAGACGTCTGTTACATGGAAGGGAGACTGGCACTGGTGCTTGCAGAATATTAGCAGGTGCCTTTTGCCTCTGATTTCTGCCCAGGGGCCAGCCCTGATTGTGCACCCTCTAATGAGCGGGGAGGACCCCCTTTAACAGGATTACATTTCAGTGACAAAATGCAGTCAGACCTGAAATCAGTCTGCAGACTGACCAAGCTTGGGCTCTAATGGGGTGAAGCACCTCCTGTAAGTACAGAAACTCCTCTGGTGCCGAAACTGGCCACCCCAGGAAGCCCACTGGCTTCTACTTCAGAGTTTTCTTAATCTAGAGAAGAGTCAGTCTTTATACTCTTTAAAGTTTGAAATGGAATGTTTCACTGAACTTCTATCCAGGAAGTGTTTAATCAACCCATAACATGCTTATACAAGGATGAATAAGTTCTATCGCTGAGAAAGTCCCTCTTCTTTGCATGCAGCAGGAATCAGAGATTGCTGCGTTTATCAGTTTGGTAGGAACTCAGGAAAGTTTATAATTTCTCTGTTAACTTGGAATCCTATGTCAGTACCTATTCTTTCCAATATGTTCAAGAAACCTGAAAGGCTCTTTTGGCCTTTATAAAGAGACCTGGACTCCCATCCCAAGAAATAGAATAAAAGCAGAAATGGGCCTTTCAGGAAAAGTCTTAAAACCAGGAGCAGATCTGCCTTTCCAGCAGTGAAGACATTATAGAGATCGGGAGCTTTGAGTACAAGCCACCATTCTCCTTGCCATAACCCTTCTCTGCCCCACCTCCCCCGCCAAAAAAAAAAAAACAGTATATGGAGATAAGAGGCAGCCTACATGGCAGTACTGTGACCAGTTGTCTCAGTTTTTTCTTTCTATGTAAGTGAATTAAGAGCAGNCTGCATTTAGCTTCTTGGCCACTAGGATCCCAGAGTAAATTACTTTTCAGGTCTCTAAATAGTATGCTGGAGATTTGAAAGAACTGATGCCATTTCTAAAGCTGCCCAACTTCCTCCCAGGAAGTTACTCCCACACTGAGACTCTTGACTTCATGACCTACCACAACCAGATTTAGAACCCGAACCACCTATGTAGGAAAGTTATCTCCTGGCAGAAATGGAAAAGTCCAACTGTCATAGAGTTTCTAGCAGATTTTCCGTTTTATAGCCTTTGCCAGAGGAAAGGCGGTAGGGAGTCTGAAACTCCTTTCTTTGCACCGTGGTCAGATTCAGAGCAGCCCCCGATGCTGCGCCAGGGGCTCCTGAGAGACTAAATTGGACTTTTAGAGAGGAGGAAAAGGACCTGATTTTAGTATCTAGGTTTCTCCCCAGCTGTTAATTAGCTTTATGGTGTAATTAGTAAAATAGCTCAAGAGGAGAAGCAAAATCCAACTTTTAATGGCCTGGTAAGCCTTTTTCCTTATCCTAAAAAGAAGTGAAATAGTAAGGTTCAGTCGGTGGGAGAGGTCAGTTCAAAAGGAGTTCACATTTCAAAATCTCATCACTTCTTCCTCCTCTCTTTTCATATAACCAGAATCAAGAAAAGGGGGGAAAAAAGAAAAACCACACTGAACTTTCCAAACTCTATCACTGAAAGAGATCACATATTTTTTATTGTAGTCAGACAGAATGCAAGATAATGTTGCTTCTGTTTGAATCCAAAAATATAAGATGTATGTCTGATTGCTCTGTGAGTTAAACACCCAGCCTGCGACTCACAATGCTGATGCTGATGCAGAATAACCCTCTATCCTTTAGCAGGGAGGGACCTTTCTTTCTGATAGAGGCTAGAAGTCATTTCAAACCAATCTGGTGGATAAGATAGAGGCCAGACCTGGGGAAGCAAATGCCAAAGCTGACCTCAACCAAGGAATGGCCATAAAATAGTAACAGTCTTCCTTGCTTGTTTCAAAATTTGACTCTGGATGTCCTTGCAGAAGAAAAATTCCAAAGCCATATGGAGCAAGAGCAGTACTGCTGGAGTATGTTTGTAGCCCTTGACAATGACTGTTTTAGAAGGGCATCACATTTGTTTGGGTATATAGCTCGTAATTTAAAAATAAGCCTTATTATATTAGTGTCATTCCTCACGTTTTCCTTGGAACATTCTTCTCTAATCCTCTTCCTTGAGAGAGAGAGGAGTGTTAAATAGGAATTATCCTGAGAAGAACCACGAGTCCTCAGTAGCCACTGTTATCTCCAGTCTTGTCAGGACTGTGCCATGTCTGATACAGTCGGTTGAAAGGTAATCTACCTTTGAAGGCAAAGACATATGGGCATGCTGTCAACTCTTTGCGACCCCATGGACTGTAGCCCGCCAGGTTCCTATGTCCATGGGATTTTCCAGAGAAGAATACTGGAATAGGTTGCCATTTCCAGTATTTCCTCCTCCAGAGGAGTTTCCCAATCTAGGTATCGAACCTATGTCTCCTGCATTGCAGGGGAATTCTTTACCCGCTGAGCCGTCAGGGAAGTGTTATAAAGACCTCCAGCCTCATCAGACGTTGGGGCAAGAAGCACGTGCCCATTCTCCAGAGTCATGAGCAGTAGCCACTTTTGTTTGTGTGGCCCAGATCCCTGCCCAGGAACATGCCCCCCTGAGGGTTATCCCACTGGGGACACGGCAGGCAGATGGTGTGCAGCTATGGAGGTGCATGTGGTTCCCCTTCTGGCCCTGCCACTTCCTAGCCAAGCGTTCTGCACAAGTTACTTATTTTTTCTGTGCCTCAGTTTTCTGTGGAATTGCGATATACCCTGTTCCATTGGGTTGTGGAAAGCATGTGAAATTGACTCTTAAAAAATGCTCCATTAGGGAATTCCCTAGTGGTCCAGTGGTTAGGGCTCTGTACTCTCACTGCCAAGGGCCTGGGTTCAGTTCCTAGCAAATTAGGGAACTAGGATCCCCCCAAGCCTTGCAGCACAGCCAAACAAACAAAAAACAAAAAGCTTGGTTAGCACTGTGCCCAGGACAGAGTAGGCGGTCAATAAGTGGAGGTTATGATTATTATTAGGTATGGAAGAATAAACCTAATGTCACTGTCAGCATAAGCAACTATTTGGAGTGATGAATACAACAGAATGAAATGGCACAACCCACTCAATAACCAAATATAAACCATTCAGATGCGTTTAGTTGGATAGGTCCCATGTCTCTATTTCTATATCCCTCTTCAATCTTAAAATTTTAAATGCTTCTGTGTGGACTTTCAATTAGGCTATGTTGTTTTCCCCAAAAATCTACAATGACTTTATTGATTATTTATCACCTCAAATCTGATAAATTAGCCGCCCTATCTCCCTGTAAATCAAGTCATTTCTAAGCTTTTTTGACAGAGCTTTTCTCAAATTGACCCAAAGGTGCCATGGGAGGATGTGATCCATCCAAGAAAAGAAGTGAGCATTTGAGAAATAGGGGCATTTGCAGCAACGTGGATGGACCTAGAGATTACCATACTAAATGAAGTCAGACAGAGAAAGACAAATGCCATATGATATTGCTTTTATGTAGTATCTAAACTCTGACACAAATGAACCTGTCTATGAAACAGAAACAGACTCACGGGCCTAGAGATCAGACCTGTGGTTCCCAAGAGGGCAGGGACTTGCGGGGGGAGAGGCAGTGGGGGGTTGTTGGACTAGAATTTGCGGTTGTAGATGCAGACTATTACATTTAGAATGGATAAACAACAAGCTCCTACTGTATAACACAGGGAATTAAGTCCAATCTCCCGGGATAAATCATAATGGAAAAAAAATATTTTTAAAAATGAACGTATGTTTATGTAAAACTTAGTCATTTTGCTGTACGGCTGAGATTGACACAACATTGTAAATCAGCTATACTTCAATTAAAAATAAAAAAGAAGAAATAGCACCGGGATCCATCAGTGAAACTGAAATTCACAACATACTTTCTCTGTTTAGATCACTGGCTTTTCAGATGAAATTTGGTCTAAAGAAAAGATGTTTCTGTAAAGCCTCATTAACTGAAATCTAATTAACTAAAATCTAGTCTAGTCTAATCTGGGCCACATAGCAGCCACCCTGGAAAAAATTAGTCAAGGCTTATTTTCAAACACAGGAGTCCTCATTTATTTCACATGAAAATTCCCCAGAGTGGTGACCAATGCACATCTTAAGTGCAGCTTTGTTTTAAAGCATGTTTGAAGAAACACACTGTACTGTTATGAAATATACTGATTTTGTACTCAAACTGATCAGATTTGAGGATATCACAGAAAACCACCCCCTGCAAGCATCAGGGGGAACTTTTTTCTTTTGAAAAGAGAAAATGGGGCTTGTCCTGGACTGAAGTCCACATCCTCAAGCCAGCCAGCCCTGATGTAAACTGTCCACTGCTAACCATGGCTCACCCCGGGTCAGCACATTGGATTCAGTTTGACCTCCACCTGAAAAAGCTGGGGAACCCAAAAGCTGTCCACTGTTCCAGAGAGGCCCAGGCATAGTCAAGACCACAGGAAGAGGGCTCTGTGTGTTCCTGGGAGGGTAAGAGAGGGAGCTGTTAGGTAGAGCTCCCAGGTGGCTCAGTGGTAAAGAAACTGCCTGCCAGTGCAGGAGACCCAGGAGACGTGGGTTCAACCCCTGGGTTGGGAAGATCCCTTGGAGGAAGAAATGGCAACCCACGCCAGCCTTCTTGCCTGGAAAATCTCATGATCAGAGGAGCCTGGTGGCTATAGTCCATGGAGTCACAGAGTCAGACACGACTGAGCATGCGTGTAGGCAGGGCAGAGAAAGTGGTTTGCTTTGCAGTCAGATGGAGGCAGGAGTAGATTCAGGCTCCACTGCCTGCCGCTTGGTGACTAGATTCCTTCCTCTTGCTGAACCTTAGGGGCTCTTGAGCACGGTGCCTGGGTACCACAGATGTTCAGCAGTTCTCTTCTTCAGTGCTTGGTCCTAAATCCTTCTTTCAAAACCCTCTCTGTCGTCTCTGCCATTTGCATCCTCGGACTTGCAGTCTGTAAGGAGATCAGCTGTGAGAGTGCTGGGCATATGGATCTTAGATCTTGCTGTGTGGCCCAGCTGATTCTGCACACAAGCTCAAACACTGGTTTTAGACTTCTGGGCAAACCTTGAGACGTCTCATTCCTGCAATCAGGTCCCTCTAAGAGATCTTTTTTGGATCCGTGTGTGCAAGCTCAGTCACTCCGTTGTGTCCTACTCTTTGTGACTCCATGGACTCACCCACCAGCTTCTCTGTCCATGGAATTTTCCAGGCAAAAGTATTGGAGTGGCTTGCCATTTCCTTCTCTAGGAGATCTTCCCAACCCAGGGATTGAACCGTGGTCTCCTGCATTGGCAGGTGGATTCCTTACCACTACACCACCTGGGAAGCCCCAGTGAGAGATGCACCCTCTGCTCCTGCTTTCCACCAGCAGTTGACTGGCATCTGCCAACCAGCTCTACCACCCCTCGCCTACACCCATTGATTGAACCTAATAAGAGAGCTTCCTGACCTCAAGTCAAAGTTAATTCTGTTGAAAATGAACTGAAGTTGAAGGTGAGATGTTTCCAGGACAATGTGCTGAGAACTTGAATGGAATAGAGATAAACTGGTAGAAGCAACTGGATATTGGGCCCGTGGTAGTCAGCCCCCTCCCTGGAGGGAAAGAGCTTCATTATGGCCCCTGAAACTCTTGGGGCTCCACCAACCTGACTCTGCCTTAGCGCCTGTGTGCGGGGCCTGCTGCGGCTTCGGCGCGTCAGTTCCCAGTTAATGGCTTTCATTGTTGCGTTGTCATCACATAGCTGCGGTGAACTCTTCCTCTGCCTTGAATTTAGAAAAAGACTTATTTTTGTAACAAAATCAAATGGGAAAGTTTAGTTTCATCTAATAGGTAGTCAAAGTTCTTCGTTCAACCCATTGCCTTCCAAGAGAGCCAGAGTAGTTTCTCTCCTTCTTTTATCATTTTATGAATACTCTTTGGGACAGTGATATCATACAGTAAGTTCCTGACTGGGTAGTTACAGAGACACCAAGTTACGCTGCAGCTCAGCATTTGAGCCAGAGCCTGTCTTCCACGGTTTCATTTCTTTGCTTGCAGTCCACTGAAGTTCCTCAGAGTGGGTCAGCAGCCTTCAGAAAGCGCCACACACGTGACCATATTCTTTAGAAGTAGGCTTAGACTAAGCTCTTTGCTTCAGTGTGTGTGTGTCAGGACTGGGGGTTGTGGGGAGGATAGTGTTGGGGATGAGGGGGCAGGTGGGTAATGTATGGACGTGTCTGTTTGAAATAATTTAATATTTTTGCCTTTATCAAGAGTAACTCATAATCATTGCAGGAAAAAAAAAAGAAAAATTCACCCTTAGTTCTAACAGTTACTTACTGTTAACATTTTCATTTCTTTCTAGACAATTCTAAATTTTTCTCTTTATGTGATTGAGGTTATACTATACATGATGCATTTTAATAGCTGCACAGTATTCTTTCATATATGATTGTACCATGAGTCATTTCAGTAGTCCCAAGTTGTTGGACACAGGGTTTTTTCCCCCCCTAATTTCTTGCTATTATAAATAATATTGTGATGGACATCTATGTAAACAACCTATTTGAGGTCTTTTCTGATTATTTCTTGGGACAGCAGACTGAAAATAGAATTATTTGATCAAGGAAGTTTAAGGTTTGCAAAGATACATGAGGGATACTGCCAGCTTTGCCTGTTACCCCACATCTTCACCACTGGAGACTAAAACATGTCCCCTTTTACTTCACGTTAGTTCAGTTGCCCAGTCATGTCTGACTGTTTGTGACCCCATGGACTGCAGCACACCAGGCTTCCCTGTCCATCACCAACTCCAGGAACTTGCTCAAACTCACGTCCATCGAGTGGGTGGTGCCATCCAACCATCTCATCCTCTGTTGTCACCTTCTCCTCCTGCCTTCAGTCTTTCCCAGCATCAGGGTCTTTTCAGATGAGTCGGCCCTTTGCATCAGGCGGCCAAAATATTGGGGCTTCAGCTTCAGCATTAGTCCTTCCAATGACTATTCAGGACTGATTTCCTTTCGGATTGACTGATTTGATCTCCTTGCAGTCCAAAGGACTCTCAAGAGTCTTCTCCAACACCACAGTTCAAAAGCATCAATTCTTTGGTGCTCAGGTTTCTTCACGGCCCAACTCTCACATCCATACATGACCACTGGAAAAGCTATAGCCTTGACTAGATGGCATTTGTCGGCACCACTTTTACTTGTTGAGCCCCAAATCAGTTCTGCCCTAGAGGCAGCCTTGTGGTTGCGTTCATACAGAAAAGCAAGGAGTTTGAAGGTCAACCTGAAGGTCAACCGCTGCACCGCTGATTGACCCACTGGGATATCTGGTTTGATAAGGCTTGACCAGGTCCTTGATAGGCTCACCAGCTGTTTATTTCTTAAAGCAGGAAAGTGACTCATACATTGGAATTACTTCTGCATCACCTCCCATTCAGGAAACAGAGTCGTCCTTCATGCCTCTGTCCCCCCACCATCCATATCCTGACCATGTTTCTCAGAAATCTCTCTAAACCTCACCTTGCCTCTCCATTCCCATCACCACATCACCATCTCCATACCATCTCACCATCTCCATCACCACATTACTCCAGGCCCGTAGCACATCCCTATCAACAGTGTTCCCATCTTCCTAATCCCATTTAGGCTTCCATACTGTCATATTCCCGGAGGAGGCAATGGCACCCCACCCCAGTACTCTTGCCTGGAAAATCCCATGGACGGAGGAGCCTGGTCGGCTGCAGTCCCTGGGGTCGCAAAGAGTCGGACACGACTGAGCGACTTCACTTTCACTTTTCACTTTCATGCATTGGAGAAGGAAATGGCAACCCACTCCAGTGTTCTTGCCTGGAGAATCCCAGGGATGAGGGAGCCTGGTGGGCTGCCGTCTGTGGGGTCACACAGAGTCGGACACGACTGAAGCGACTTAGCAGCAGCAGCAACTGTCATATTCCAAGGTTCTCTTCTTGAAGAGAAAACTGATTAAGGCCCACCCCCTGCACTGCAGGAAAGATCTAAATCTGTCATGGTTCTTCATGGCCCTTTACGGTCTGACCCAGGCCTCATCTCCAGCCGCCCTTCCTGCAGCCCTGACACCTCCTGCTGTCCTTCTAGTGGAGCAGGCTGTTGAGCACACCACTGTCTGCTTTCAGTACCCTTCCTTCCAGCTTCTTCATCTTCTACTCATCTCTCAAAATAAAACTAAAACATCAGATCCTGGGCAAAGCCTCTCCCAGTTCCCCCAGCAGAGTTAGTCGCTCCGCCCTCTGAGTTGTGTTGTCCAGCTCCACATTAAATTCACGAAACAGTGGCTGCTGCGTGCTACCTAGTGAGGAGTCCCAGTCTCCATAGCCTTTCTCCCCCACTTTTGCTCAATCCTCTGGGTTAAGGTCCAGGTCCTGCCTTTTTTCCCATTGATGATAAATGTTTGTAGAATAAATGAATGAATGTCTTTATAATGTTTAATATACAATCACTATTTTAATATTCTTAATATTATAGATAATTTTAACCTGACTCGTATTAGCATCAATTAGTTAAATGTCTTAAGATGCGATGGGTGTTTTTGCCTCAATCTTAAGAAAATACAGACCAGTGCTTGCCCTTGAGATGAACTTCTTTTATTAAAATGACTCCTCCTCCTTTCTGTGGCTCTTTCTCATTGTCTTTTGCCTCTTCTCTAAGAAAAGAACTGGTAAAATACCTCTAGGAGGGAAAACACAAAGTAAATAAAGTGATGGACGAGATGAGGTGAGCATTGTAACCTTCTCCTCGAAGGTCCTTGCACAGTAACGCATTACTCCAATTTTATGCAGTGATACTGGTCCATCATGCAAGCTGTTGCAAGGTGTATGGAAAATGTAATCAGTAATATTGCTTTATGAAGGAATGCTTCCTTTCATAAAGAATCCTCTGCATAATAGACTCTATAGATTTGATGGCAAATTTAATGTCCTCGATCAAGTGTTGGCTCGAGGTCAGTGTATTACTTGAATTAAGTTCATTAAGTGATTCTGCTCAGCCATTCGCTGTGTACATTTTGGGTATCTTAATAAAATCACCTCCTCTAAGGATTTCAGATTAGTGAAAACTTCTGAGATGATTTTGATATGAAAGCCTTCAAATGAATTTTTAAGCTTACTGGTCCATGCACCAGAGCCCTTTCTATGGAGTATTCCCGGATACAGTGAAATACATTTTTAAAGAGATATTTAAAAAGAATTTCTGCTTACAACTAGAACTTTTTTTTTTCACACAAAAGCAGGATACAAATTCAAGTTCCCACAGACTGTAAACTAGAGATACTGGGATATATATCCAGGGATTAAAACAAAGGTACAAAAATTTCATGGTCTAAAGATACTGAAATCATACAAAGTCTCTTCTCTTATTGCTGTGGAATTTTTACAGCTGGAACTTAACTGTCTCCCTTACTGAACCTCAGGCAACAGTAATGACAGAAATAGTGAAAAAGCACTGGGAAGCAGAGATATTATGCATTTAAATACTGGACAGACTCATTTCCACGATTACTTATAACACTCCATTATGGACCAAAACTTCCGTCTTTGGCAACACAAAATATTAGAGTCATGGGACATTATTGGTGCCATCTATCAGGAGCATATGCTTGAGTGATTGGTAAGAAGAGAGTATGGTTCCAAAGACATATTTCTGCCTGTGATCCTTCTCTGGAAGAGCTCCATGGGAAGCTTCCTGCTGGCTGTTCAAGGAGCGATTCCAGCCTCCCAGGAACACTTGACTTCAGAGGGTGTGGGCCTGGTACCCTGCACAGAAATGTCCCTCCTTGCCCCTCAGACATTGTGAGTTCTGTCCTTTGGGCCTGGGCAGCGAACACTGCTCTGGCCAGACCTTCCAGGGAGAAACTGAGCTCCCCACCCCACTTCTTTCCTAAGGAACTTTCCTTCCAGATGCTCTTATAGTTTTTCATTAACCAGTGACCAGTGGTGAGTGGGCTTTCCAGGTGGCGCTAGTGGTAAAGAACCTGCCTGCCAATGCAGAAGATATAAGAGATGCAGGTTTGATCCCTGGGTCAGGAAGATCCCCTGGAGGAGAATACGGCAGCCCACTCCAGTATTCTTGCCTGGAGAATCCCATGGACTGAGGAGCGTGTAGGACTACAGTCCATAGGGTCATAGAATGGGATGTGACTGAAGCAACCTAGCATGCATGCAGTGGTGAGTGGAGCTGCCGGTAGAAGCTAAGCATAGAATTTCCCCAGGTTAGTATAAGTCGTCCCATTATCAGCCTGGCCAGTGACAGGGAGGGGCTGCCCCACCTCATCCTGTGTCTCTCCATTGATTGACTCCATCTCTGCTTTGCTGGTCTTTGGGCCTCACTGAGTTCTGGAGGGAATGTGACCACTAGAAATAAGTTCAAATAAACCAGGAGAAGGTGTTGAATCAAAGAGAAAGGAACTTTCAAGGAAAAGGGGGGAAGGAGGATGCAAGGACAGCGGGAAGGACAGAGGAAAAAGAGCAGAATGTGTTACACTGTAAATTCTTACATCAGCCTCAGATGGTCAAGAACCCAGAGGACCTGGGTTCAGTCCCTGGGTTGGGAAGATCCTCTGGAGAAGGGCATGGCAACCCACTCCAGTATTCTTGCCTGGAGAGTTCCCATGGACAGAGGAGCCTGGTGGGCTACAGTCCATGGCGCTGCAAAGAGTTGGACACGACTGAGCCAGTTTTGTGTCAATTCTTATATACAAATACTGACTCTTAAAAAATGTATCGTTTTCACAAACCATACTTTGCTGGAAATAATAGATGGAAATAAGGTTGTTTTTGAAGTAGGAATGTCCTGGTTGATGAGAGGGAAATGCATCCAGCACTCCTGTAAAATGAAGGAAATGGTTATCTCCATCTGAGTTCCCTGTGGGAGAGCGCAGGAAACCTGCTGGCTCCCTGGGAGAGGCCTTCGTCATTCCTTCCCCTCACCTGCATCATCTCATTACAGAGAGTAACTAGAGATGGAAGTTGTTTCTTTCAGGATGCTCAGCTGGACTTTTTAATCTCTTTCCACATGGAACAAAACCTCTGAACACGTCTCCTTACCTATTTGTGTTATAGTTTTTTCACTTGGCGTGTTCAACAGACATGCAGTGATTGAGTTTGTATATTTTGCGATGACAGTCCAATGACTCTTGGCCAGCAAGTACGTTTCCTGGCTGGTTGCTATAATTACCATCCTGCGTCAGCCTTGATGGCCCTTGAGCAGGTCCAGGCCACAAGATGAGTGTTCCGACGAGTCTGCTGAACCAGGGGACTGGGGAAGTGGAACTTTCACCCAGTGCTGGGCATCCCAGAGCATGCCGTGATTGCGCAGTGCTATCCCCCTTTACGTCTCAACTATGTTGAAAAGTTGTGCTTGTCACATGGAGTGACTCCACCATGTGTCCTCTCTTTTCCCTAGAGGACACAATCCCAAAGAAGGTGGTATGCCACTTCAGTGGGAAGGCCTACGCGGACGAGGAGCGCTGGGACATCGACAGCTGCACGCACTGCTACTGCCTGCAGGGCCAGACCCTCTGCTCCACTGTCAGCTGCCCACCGCTGCCCTGCGCCGAGCCCATCAACGTGGAAGGCAGCTGCTGCCCCATGTGCCCAGGTATCTTAAGCTGCCACCCTGCCACTGTTCATCCTGTGATGTTGATTTTAAGAGCAAACTAGAGCAGACTGAGAGCCTCCTGGACCCAGCCCTATGGAACTAATTCCTTTGGCCCAGAGAGAGACATGGAGGGTAGCTTGAGAGACTGTGACCTCTAGGTGAGCGCCTGATTTTGGTTCCATTCCGGAATTGCTCTGGTTCTTCTGATTAAGTTCAGTTCAGTCGCTCAGTCATGTCCAACTATTTGCGACCCCATGAATCGCAGCACACCAGGCCTCCCTGTCCATCACCAACTCCCGGAGTTCACTCAGGTTCTTCTGATTGGCGTTCTCTAAAATGTCAGTGGCGGGCCTGATGGGTATTAACGACATCTGCTGTATCCGAGCAGCACGGTTTGAGGGCAGTGTTGGCTGAGCCTAGTGACAAAGGTCCATGATCAGACAGAGTAGGGGATACACTTGACAGCTCTCCTGAGGTGTCTATCTCCCAAAACCAAAATGGAAGAGCTGCATTTAAAGAACCCGATCCTGGCCCAGTCTCTTCAGTGCATCAGTTCTGGCAGTCCCAGGCTGTCTGCCCTGAACTTTCCATTTCTCCCCACCAAGGACAGGAACCAGAGAGCACACCACCAGCTGGGTGTTGCAGATGGATCACTTGTCTGCGTCTGTTTCCACATCCCACAGTTCACATCAGCCCAGTAATCTGCCTCCCAGTTTAAACCTAAGCCCCCCTCAGCTGCCCAGATCCTCCCCCAGGCCTTCTGGATTCCCTGCCCATGTTTCCTGCCAAAACAGCTCCTTTGTTTTCTGTCCCTCATCCCAGCAACGCAGGGCCTGAGCCCTTGTCAAGACATCCTCTGGGCAGTGTCCAGATCAAAAGCCCTGGACACACAGACCTCGCAGGCAGCCCAGACCTCACAGACCGAAGAGAGGGCTCACTCTAGGAGCCCAGGGAGCTCCTCAGCGAGGCGAGAGCCTTGCATCTTCACCCTGATTCTGTGTTTCCTTGTAACATTGCATTAGAGACCCTGGCTCCATGCAGCACAGTGGGCTAGAGGTCACGGCAGCTTAGAAGGGCATCAACGCCAAGCACCTGTAAAATGGGACCATCAGTTAAATCTCAAGGGTTTCATTGAGCTCAGCACAGGTTTGCCTTTTGTTTAGGTGCTGTGTAAGCAAGACAATTCTAAAAATGTCCATTTATCCCCTAAAAGGAAGGGGATACTTAAAAAGGGTCAGGAGGCTGAGCCCTTTTCAGATCCCTCCGTTGGGTGCTTTTTCACGGTTTAGTCCCCTTGGCCTTGTTTATGATGTAGACCAAGAGTCAGAAGGTCGCTTCCGTGTTGTATCAATAGGTGTGCACATTGGAGAAACAGAATCTGCAAATGTTTTGCCTGAGGAGTATGAGGAGAAATGTATTTCCCATCCAAGTTGCTTTATCTAATACGTTTCACCTGATTCCCAAGTTTCACACCAGTTTTCCTAGTAATATGCTTGTAATGATCTAAATGGTAAAACTTGATCTTACTTATTGAACCAAGATTCATTTCATGCCTACTCAAGTAAGCACTGCTTGAGGCCTGGGGAAGACAAACAGTGAATCCAGCAAGTCCCCACCCACACAGAACTGATGTTTTCTTAGGGAGACACAGGCAGCAAACAGGTAAACAGACGCACGATGAGGACACGGGCCGCGGAGCGACTCGCAGCCAGCCCAGGGGGCAGGTGGTGGGGCGGGCTGGGCAGAAGGGGCAGGATGTTTGGCCGATCCAGGAACCCCCACAGATTGCATGACATTTATAAGGGACCCAGAAGGATGGCAGGAATCACAGGTTAGGGGAGAACCTCTGCACATAAGCAGGATGAGAGCCCGGTGGGTGGGAATCTGCCATGGATGCTCGGAGAGAAACAGGGAGGCTGTGTGGGTGGGACCCCTTGAGCAGGGAGGGTAACCAGAAGCAAGCAGAGAAGCAGCCATGCACCAAAATATGAGATCTCATGAGCGATTTTAGAATCTTATCGAGGTCAGATAGAGACTCCGGAGGGTTTTGAGTAGAGCAATGATGGAATGTTTCTTGCAGAAGTGGAAGCCGAGACCAGGGCAGTAGATGTGAGGTGGGAGGAGTGGCTGGGTTCTGCTTCTAGTAAAAGGGTAGATTCCATAGGATTTGACACGAAGTGAGGAATGAGCGGAAGAGGAGACACACCATGAACAACTGTAATGTTTTTGACTAAAACATGGAGTTGCAACTCTGGGGTAAAATCAGTTTTATTGGGGCATTTTTTTAGTTTGAAATCTCCATTGGACACCTGAGTGGAGGCAGTGAATAGACAGTGAATATCTAGAGCTTAGGAGAGAGAGAGGAAATGTTTCTATAAAACTGAACATTGTCATAGATGGGAGGTTTTTAAGCCTTGAGACTGGACCAGGTTACCCAAGAAGTGAGTGGAGACAGAGAAGAAAAGGGAGTCTGGAACTGAGCCCAAGAACCCTCCACTTTTGGGATCTGGGCAGGTCAGGGAGAGAAAACAGAAAAGGAGCCCCTGCCACATGGGAAGACACCAAGAGCTGTGACCTGGGAGCCGCCCGGAGAGAGGGCGGGGGAAGCGTGGTGGGCGACATCAGGTGAGAAGTCGGGACTGACCATTGTGCATTTAGCGCCATCCAAGTCATTTTGACGAGCCATTTCCCTACAGTGGTGGCAGCAAAGTCTGCTTAGATGGTTTCAGAAAGAAGGGGTGGGTGGTGAATTGGAGACAACCGTGACACATCTCGGCTACAGACCACGGTGCTCAATTCACAGACAGGATTTTCCTGTGGAGCAGAGGGGTCTGTCTGGGCGGCTTTCACTTGAAGAAGGCCTGAGCTGGGCCTTGAAGGACAGGCGAGTTCTCTTCATTGGAGTGAAA
Organism: Redunca redunca; assembly: GCA_006410935.1. Lineage (NCBI taxonomy): Eukaryota > Metazoa > Chordata > Mammalia > Artiodactyla > Bovidae > Redunca > Redunca redunca. The sequence continues at coordinate 121,681 of SJYQ01008886.1, read as the reverse complement.
GAGTCACCTGACCAAAGACCCTGAGACGGAGGCCAGATGCCCCTGCAATAGGGAGTTCTAGAACAGGAGGTAAGGACAGAGGAGACAGCTTTGGTCAAGATGTTTAGGGCTTTAATATTCAAACAGGGAGATTTTGTCCTTTATCCTTCTCGGGAGGCTCGTCTTTAAACAGATGAGACACAAGATCATGGAGGTGCTCTGGGCGGCCTCACGGGGTCTGCAGGAGGGACTGAAGCCAGGAGAGACCTGGGGCCAGGACAGCTGTGACCTGCCTTATAGACGACCCAGGTGTGTGACGGTAGGACCCGAGTTCAGGTGACGCGGTGGCAGGAGTAGAGGTAGGTCCCTCCCCTCGGCTGCGAGTGTGACGGAAGAAGGAATGCGGGTTTCACTGGCGTCTGTTCATGACTAGAGATTTCTCCAGTGACTTTTCTGTCAGCGTGCACCGTTGGATTGGAACTTAATTTCTGTTAACTCCCCTTTCTGCTTCTGCTCTATTATTGATGAATCGTTTTTCCATTTTATCTCTACACATTTTGTAGTCAGTTGAGCCCTGCCACTTCACGTTTGACTAAGTGTGGCCTGCCAGGAAGCCTGGGCTCCTGGCCCAATTTCTCGTGGTCTCTCTGTGAAGTTTCAGGTGGCTGCTTTTCCCCCGGATGCTTGGCTTTGCCCCCTGCACACATCAGCTGACATTCTGAATAGCCCTGCCCTCACCAAGCATTTCCTCACCAAGCATTTCCTCCTTTTGCCACCTCTGGATATGAGTAAAAGACTTGTGAACTGGTTTGCTGGTCAATACTTGTCCCATTTTATAGAAAACTGAAGATCAGAAAAGTTAAGCGAATGATTCAAAGCCATGCAGCTCGTTAGCAGGCCTGGGAGTCCTGGACCTGGGTTAACCTGGAGTTCCATCCCCCCAAAAATGGTGTCCTCACCTTGCAAGTCTCAAGCACCCTGCCCCATATTCCAGAAACAGCCATTTTAAGGAAGGTGAATCTTACAATGGGCCAGGTCAGTGCATCTGAATTTAAAATATGTCGCCACTAAGTTGTCTTAGGTTCCTCTGAAGTTCAGAGCAAATTGGACCCCAGTTATAATTCTTAATTGTGACCAAGTGCCCGTGATCTGTGCCTCCGGGCCAGGGGAAGGTGTGTGTCATTCCTCTGTCATCGACAAGGCCAGCAGCTTTATAAAGGGCTCTTGCAATAAATGTCAGAAGGGTTCTGTTTGAGAGTTGGGGTTGTTGCCGTTTCTGGCCATGGCAGGCCTCAGTCTCAGCCTGGAAACACAGCAGCACCCACACTTCTTTTTGTTTCTCCAAGCATTTTTTGTTTTTTTAAAGATTTATCCTTTTTGGCAAAAATGCTCAGAGGTGGCTTCCCTCTTAAATTCACATTAAAGGAAATGACCCTCTCCCCTTAGACCCAAGAGCTCTGAACTGAGCTTTGAATATTTGGTGATACAGGAGGTGCTATGGGTGGATTTTAATCAGAGCTGAACTGAGTTTAGCAGAGCAAATTGATCCAGAGGACAGGCTGTGAGCTGCCCAATGGGGAGATGGAACTCATCACTGGAGGCCCATGAGGGCAGAACTGGTCTTGATCACAACTGTGTGCCCCAGACTTAGCCCAGTGCCTGCCACGTAGCAAGTATTGATGAAATGTTGGTTGAACGATGGTGATTAACCACTGAGTAAAACAGTCCTCCTCCATCCTGGGCAGATCCTTCCAACATTCCCAGCTGTCACCAGGTAGAGCCTTTCTAAGCACCTGGGGGAAGAGAACCCAGACTGTCAAGCCTGTGTGGTGTGGAAGATTTCACTGAAATCTACCTCCAGGCAGGAAGGAGGCACAGGAATTTCAAAGTTGCTTCTCTCTGCTGCTGTCACCCAGGAAGACTCTGAGCTGACCCCAGCCCTGGGGGACTCTGTAGAAGTCTTTGCTACTTAGCTGCTGACATTCACAGGTTTTCTGTGGGTCTCATGTTAGCCTTTCCTCTTGAGGCAGCTGCAGGTCAATGGCAGGTCAGCCCCTGGGGTGATAAGGCAGCTCAAGGCTGTGTGTTGGACCAGGTAGGGCAAATCTCTTAAGACAGGCCTCTCAAGACACCATAGCAAAGATGTCATGTAAATGTCAAGGGGTTTTCTTCCCAAATTTCTCCAGGAAATTTGTATCGTATATCAAGATGTCTCAGTGGGCAAGCTAGACATCATCCCCACACACAGCCTAGAACCACCAAATCAGGTCCAGCCCAGACCTACCAAATCAGGACCTGTGAGCAGGTTTTATAAGACCTCAGATGACTCAGATATGATAGAAAAGATTGGAATCACTAGTTGATACTCAGACCTGTACTTCTGCAAATGAAAATGTTTTCAAGTAAACTCTCTCTCTGATTTCAGTGAATTGTCGGCATGTCTGAGTACATGCACGGTAAGTTGCTTCAGTCATGTCTGACGTTGACTGTAGACCATGTCACTTTGTGACCCCATGGACTGTAGCCTGCCATGCTCCTCTGTCCAAGGGAATTTTAGGCAAGAACACTGGAGTGAGTCGTGGCGCCCTCCTCCAGGGGAACTTCCCAGCCCAGGGATCGAGCCCATTGCTCCTGTGGCTCCTGTGCTGCCTGCAGACTCTTCACCACTGAGCTGCTGGGGGAGGTCTTGAAATTTAACTAGGAAAGCTAAAGCCGAAGTGACTTTATTCCTGGGGACAGTAGGAAGACCTGGGCTTTGGATTCACAGGACTGCATTTGAAGCCTGGCTCTGCCGCTCCTGGATCCATAACCTTGGGCAGTTAATGCACAGTGGAAACTGAGTTCATACTCTCTTCTCGATCACTTTTCACTTCTCTCAAATCTGTCTTTTTTAAGGTTCCACTTCTTGAAAGACTGGTAACTTTGGGATTGCCATCGATCACTCTGAGCAGAGAGAAATATTCCAACTTAGAAAAACATATTTCATGTTTTTTACTTTGGTGTAAATAAGGCTGTTTATTGGGCTTCCCTGGTGGCTCAGATGGTAAAGAATCTGCCTGCAATGCCAGAGACTTGGGTTCAGTCCCTGGGTTGGGAAGATCCCCTGGAGGAGAGCATGGCAACCCACTCCAGCATTCTTGCCTGGAGAATTCCATCAACAGAGGAGCCTGGCGGGCTACAGTCCATAGGTTCACAAAAAGTCAGACACAAGACTGAGCGACTAAGCACAGCGCAGCACAAGGCTGTGTATTAGTATTTAGTATTGCCAGTGTTGGGTAACCTGATTATAAAAATCAGTTAGTAATATGGCAGGACTTGGCTAAGAAAAGTGATTGATGCAGATTTCTGTTGTCATATGTTGGAAAAAGAGGTTTCTTAAGAATTATTTCTTTTAAAAGTTGGCTAATTATTGTTAGCCAGATGAAGTTAGGAATATATTCCTGATATTTGGGGTTAACAAATGTTATCATTCTTCTCAGTTTTGTTTCATGTTGTAGTATCTTGTTGATCAAAGTGTCTGTATGATTGAGTTGGATAATATAAACATGTTTACTCAAGTTCCGTCTCCAGTCTACATGGTTCCAGGAGTAGCAGAGCAGACACGTAAGACTTAAATCAGGCAGCACCTTATGAGGTCTGCTGACGTCCATTCCTTTTGAGGGGAACAGAGTGAAGGGGAGATGAATAACGAATGAAGGTGCTTTAACTTTTTCACTTCCTGTGACATATTTCATATAAATGATTCAACACTCATGGATTAAAGAGCAACAGCTATTAAAGTATAATTTAGCTGATGGAAAGTAAAAGAAATCCTTTCACTTCAGCCAGTGCCCATCAGCTTGCACAAATCTGTAGTCAGCAGCATTTGTTAGGAAAAAGCAGAGCTTTCGAGTTCGGTGGAGGAGTAAACCTCTCCCCCTTTTAAATGGCTGTAAGTCACGTTTCCCACCCCTGCAGAGGGAGTGACTCTCGGGCACTGATGTCAGTGCAGGAACTGGATCGTTGTGTCCCAGGACATGTTGTGTTGTGTTGCAGTGAACTGAATGCACCGTCTATCTGGGCGGAGGAGACAGCAGTCAGCAAGGCGCTCCCCCCAGTCATCTCTTACAAAAAAATGTTCCCTTCTTTTTAGAAATGTACGTCCCAGAACCAACCAATATACCCATTGAGAAGACAAATCATCGGGAGATTGACATGGAGGTCCCCCTGTGGCCCACACCTAGTGAAAACGACATTATCCATCTCCCCAGAGGTGAGTGCCAGAGTCAGCAGGTATCAGTTTATTTCACAGCAGGTGCTCAGTTAATGCACAGTGGAAGCTGAGTTCATCCTCTCTCATCACTTTTCACGTCTCTCAAATCTGTCATGTGTAGGATTTACTTTTTTTTTTTTTAATTTTTAAAACTTCTGTTGAGTAACCTATTAAATCACATGTCCAAGTAATCGCAACCAGTCCAGGAAAGACCTGCTTGGCTGTAACGTATTTAACAGCCTGGGATGATGAAGTAAGTCTGCAGACAAAACGCCCCTTTTCCAGCCCCACAGGCTCAGACTTAGTGATGATGGAAAGAAATATGTTCCTGGTCATAAAAGCTTGGTATCTGGAATTTCTAAGCCATCTCTCAAACGTATGTACGTGAATAAACTGTAAGCAGAATAATAATAAATTATTCACCTGCCCCTGTGGACCCTCTTATCAAGCATTTATGCATTCAGATAGCCCTCTGCCTCCGGGCAGTTTTCACTCTGAGAGTCCAGTTTATTACTGATATGTTGGTGTTCCCACTCATCAGGCGTTTCCATGCTTCTTTTTTTCTTGCTCTGCCCTTTTAGTTGTGTGCAATAGAGATGTTATTCTGCCTCTCAGCAGCTAAGTGGCAAAGCAGGGCCAAGTTCCTGTCAGTCTTAACCTTCTATCTAGAAGTAGGTCTCTTGATCAAAATAGTGTAAGCTTGCTCTTAGCCATGACTCAGTACTGCCTCTTGTCTATTCCAAGGACATTTTCAAAACCATTGTTAAGACAGTTTTTGTTATTTCTTTTGGAAGAACTGAATTCATTGCTTGAGAGATTAACGATCACTTACTTTAGATGTTGTCTAAGTGTTAGGCTTGGACCCAGCCAGATGACCCAAGCGCCAAATTCTTGGACCCATGTTTTGGCTCCTTATCTAACTGCTGACTGAATGCCGCTTTCCCATTATTTGTACAGTCATTCAGTCAGTAAATATTAGTGCCTGCTCGGTGCCACATACTGCTCTGGGTGCTGAGTTTTGGCCACAACAATAGCCCTTACTTATTATGTTGAGGACTCTGAATTACATAGTAGTTGTGCTATAAAGACCCTTAGGAGAAATCTCGTGTGTTGGTACCAAGGAAATCTTGTGCTTCTCCTAAGCAACTGCTTTGTTTTCATCTTAAAGATAGTGTGAATCTTATTGATGATGCTTGTTTCCATTTTTGCTTTGGCTGCTAGAAAGCTTAAAGCTAAATTTTATGGCCTGCTTTTAGGCCGTAAAACAATTTAAAGACTAAAAATTTTTTTTAAACAGATCTCAATTGAAGCTTCATTTTTCTTTCCCCAAGCCTCAATTTACTTTATAATCTTCTTATATGTCATATATTCCTAAAAACACTTCCAATATCATTTATATTGTGGGAAGCTAAAAGTTCATTCTTCATTATATATTTGTACCCTGAATTCATCAATAGAATGTTTTATCTTTTTTGCATTTTTTTGATGCTGATAAATACATTTGCTTTTTTCCCACCTCCTATAAAGTATTACCATCTATGGTGGCTAAAATGACTAGAAAGGGTCCTTCTTTCCATCCCCCCACAAACACACAGAAGTATACTAATAAAAATCTGAGTTTTAAATTAAAGACAGTATTAACATCACAAAGCTGTGCTGCTTCATGAGCTGAGTCTTCAAAACAGTTCAAAATCAGGTCCTTTTGATTATATGTGTTCCGCATCTTTCACTAACCTGATCCTGATTACAGTGGTTTACTTCAAACAAAATAAGGATATTTTCAGAGTGCTCCTGATTGCTGTGTATATTTACCTTTGTTAAAGAATGGTGATTTAAAAGAACAAAAAGACCATCATTTATAAGAGCAAAATTAAATGTCCATTATACAGGAAAATGATCTAACAGGTCCAGTGAATTTTTATCCTTTATGAAAAGTAAGGCATTTTTGCTTAGAGCTCAGTAAACTGAAATATCAACCAACAGACCAAGCTTTTGCTCCTGGCTTGGTTTTTACCAGTGCACTACTAATTAGTCTTCTCTGTTACAGTAAGTGGAAGCATGCACTTTGTCCTCGCCTCCTGTTTACTAGTATAAATAAGCAGGGAGGAAAGCTGATGTTTCTGTTTCAGAATCTTAGAAGGACCATAAAAGTTAACATTAATCAAAATATTTTTTAGTCATTTTTAAAGTCTATATAAGAATCTTATTTTCTTGGCTAGCTAGAATCAGTATCATCCTGCCCAGTTATTAAACCTTCTCACCCTAATATTTCCTTTTTTACATCCATCCTAAGAGTTCTGCCCTTTCATAAGAGCTCTTTAGATCCACATTAGACTTTAATCATGTTTTAGCCTTAAAGTGCTGGGAAGCAATAAAACCAAGCCACTGATCTCTATTTGCAGTGTAATTAAGATAATCCTTAAAAATTCTGGTTTAGGTAATAAATGCTTGTAATATTTTTTTCTCCTAGACATGGGTCACCCCCAGATAGATTACAGAGATAATACCAGGCTGAACTCAGAAGATTCTTCAGTGGACTCCATTGCCTCGGTTGTGGTTCCCATAATAATAGGCCTCTCTATCATAATTGCATTCCTGTTCATCAATCAGAAGAAACAGTGGATACCACTGCTTTGCTGGTATCGAACACCAACTAAGGTATTGTCCTGACAGTTTCAACCTCTTAAATAATCAAACTAGGAAAGCCTCCATGCTTGTGTTTCCTTAGTTGCTGGATATCTGTTCTACCAGCTGAATATTATTGTGCTCTTCATGCCCTCAAATGTACATCAGGCTGTAGTGATCAGATATATAGTACTTGCCTGGGGCTAGATCAGTCACTGAATGAATTCTCCATCATCCATCGGTTAACGAACCTGACCTTTTTCACAAGTCCAATTTCCTGAATTTAAAGTTTTCAAATAGGAATCAATCCAAGGGTATTTGTTTAAGTCACTGTTTATATTAGAGATTACAACTTGATCGCTTGGTATTTCTCAACCATCTATCAACATAGAATTGGGAGAGGAAGAAAAAATCACAAGGGTAGACGGTAACACTCAGAAGAGGGAAAGAGGAGAGCTCAAAGCTCATGAAGATGTACAGAAGTCCAAAGGACAGGGAAACATGTCAAAGGCAAGCAGAGAGGAGAAGGGCAGTGACAGACGGAGACATTGCGTGAAGTAATACCAGACAGTGGAGAAAGGCAGATTTCGTATTGCAGAAAGAACATGTATTTACTGTCAATACAAAGGGAATCTGCCTGTTTTAAAACGGAGGAAGTATTTCATTTACTCAAGGAAAAAAGTCATAAAACCTTAAGAATTGAAAACAGCCATTTTATCATCCAGATAACCCTTTCACAGAAAATTTATGAGATGGAATAGCCTGCCTCTGATTTTTTCCAACAAATACATGAATTGCCGCTGGGTTGGGATACAGGGCTGTAGAGGACAGTCCCCACCTGCAGAGCTGGGGAAAGCGTGTGGCTGGAGACAAAGGGACTGGCCCAAACCGGGATGCTCATTCTACAGCCTGAGTGATTCAAAATGGTCAATTTATCTTAACAGCTGCCTACCTGGTACTTTCCATTCATCCTTCAGCTCTCTCAAGCACTGATCTGTACTTCAAGGATTTTAAAATAATTATGTCACTTCAGTATTTTCTCAGTTCCTTTATCTCCTCGTTTGACATAATTTATTGGCATTTTACCTTTAAACACAATTTTCCAGTATCCCAGTATAGTTGGTAGGACCTCCCCAACAGTTCAGTGGTTAAAGTTCTCTGTCTCCACTACAGGAGGCACAGGTTCGATCCCTGATCAGGGAACTAAGATCCGTGTGCCATGCAGCATGCCCCAACCCCCTCAAAAACAACAGGCTGTTACCCCATGTAGTCTGCTCATCCATGTACTGTGATGCTGTTATCTCACTTGAATGAGGCCTAGATATCTGTTGATTCAAGATACATAAAGCAGCTAATTCTTTATGGTTTCCCCCCCCTCCTGAAATAGCCTTCTTCTTTAAATAATCAGCTGGTATCTGTGGACTGCAAGAAAGGAACCCGGGTCCAGGTGGACGGTTCCCAGAGAATGCTGAGAATCGCGGAACCAGACGCGAGATTCAGTGGCTTCTACAGCATGCAGAAACAGAACCACCTACAGGCAGACAATTTCTACCAAACAGTGTGAAGACAGGCGGCGCCAACGAGGTTCTGAAAGACAGAAAAACGGCTCAGTCTGCTTTTAAAAACGTAAACTCGAATTCGTGCACTTGCTTAGTGGATTGTATTGGATTGTGACTTGATGTACAGCGCTGAGGACTTCCTGGGCTGGGCTCTGTCGGCGGCGGCGTGCAGAGCAAGCATTCCCACTCCTCAAGATCACTGACCAAGTGGTGTCTTAGAACCAAAGGTTTCAAAGTTGCTAAGATGTATTCGCTTGTAATATAGCTGTAGAGAAACTTGGGGGTGGGGACAGTGAGTTTGGTTGGGGAGAATGGGTGGGAGGGGGGTGGTGATGGAAAGACACAGTTGGTCAGCTCGGCTCGGGGAGAAGTCCAGTCCAGTGGCCCGGAGGATATCTTTTCCTGTTGCTCGGAAGACTGCACTGGTTGCTGCAAAGCTCAGGCCTGAGCGAGCAGGAAAACAGGCCTTGCGATCCTTCTGCCTGTAACCACCTTAGACTACCAGACAAGAGCACCAGACCCTTTTGATAGCCATCCTAGGCCTCAAGCCACACGCTTCTTTTCTATACAGTCACAGCTGCAGTAGGCGGCGAGGAAGCAGGAGACGTGGGGTAGCCATGTTTCTCTAAAGCGGGTGATTAAGGATCTACAGTTATACTTTTTGCTGCTTTCTTTTTTCTTCCGAGCCAATCAGTCAACCAGTTCCTAGCAGAGTCAGCAGATGATCAGGACCCGAGTCGTTTCTTGATGTGAGCACTGGAGCTTTTCTGCCAGCCACGTGGCAGGCAGGAGGAGAGGGTGAGGTCACCAGGCATTTCCAGGGCTACACTTCCTTGTTGTCGCTTTCTTCTGTTCTGTTGTTGGTTGTTCATAGTTTTCATTGAAGCTCTAGCTTAAAAAGAAACTTTTTTTTAAAAAAAAGACTGTTCGGGGATATTTTTTTTTCCTTATTATATACTGAATCTACAAAATAGAAACTACTTCATTTTAATTGTATATTCTTCAAGCACCTTGGTTGAAGCTCAAAAAAAAAAAATTATGCCTCTTTAAACTCTAGCAATTATAGGAATATTTATGTAACTCTTATGCTTCAGAAAAACAAAAGTATTTGTGTGCATGTGTATATAATATATATATGCATATATATTTATACACATACAATTTTATGTTTTCCTGTTGAATGTATTTTTATGAGATTTTAACCACAACAAAAACAAACAGGCATTCCATCACAAATTTTTGACTAACACAAAATCTCATTCTACCTGCAGTTTAATTGGGAAGAGAAATGTGTGTGTGTGAGTGTGAGTGTATGTGTGTGTATGCACACGCCTTGAGCAGTCAGCCCCATACCTGCCATGGAGAAGGTATTCCTTTATTAAATTCTTCCTCATTTGGATTTGCTTTCGGTTTTCAATTCGCTCACTGGCCAGAGACATCAGTGGCAGTTTTAGCTGCATCACTAATCAGCTCCTGGATTTTTTTTTCTTCTTTCAAACAACTGTTTGAAACAACTACTGGAATATTGTCCATAAGAAGCTGGAAGTTTGTTGTAGTTTGCCTCAGATATAACTGACTGTATACTATAGTGTTAAACTTTTCAAACAGCTCTTAGCACTTTTATACTAATTACCCATTTGTTGCATTGATTTTTTTTTTCTTTTAAAAATGCTTGTTGTGAAAGACACAGATACCCAGTATGCTTAATGTGAAAAGAAAACGTGTTCTGTTTTGTAAAGGAACTTTCAAGTATTGTTGTAAATACTTGGACAGAGGTTGCTGAACTTTAAAAAAAATTAATTTATTATTATAATGACCTAATTTATTAATCTGAAGATTAACCATTTCTTTTGTCTTAGAATATCAAAAAAAAGGAAAAGAAAAAGGTGTTCTAGCTGTTTGCATCAAAGAAAAAAAAAGATTTATTATCAAGGGGCAATATTTTTATCTATCTCCAAAATAAATTTGTTAATGATATGCTACCAAAATAGATTTACGTCAGCCTGATTAGTATAAATTTTGTTGACAACCATTCCTGGCATAAAAAGTCTATCAAAAAATTGTAAATGCTTGCTTTTTGTTTTTTCAATCATGGCCATATTATAAAAATACTAACAGGATATAGGACAAGGTGTAAATTTTTTTATTATTATTTTAAAGATTTGATTTATCCTGAGTGCTGTATCTATTACTCTTTTACTTTGGTTCCTGTTGTGCTCTGTAAAAGAAAAATATAATTTCCTGAAGAATAAAATAGATATATGGCACTTGGAGTGCACTGTAGTTCTACAGTTTGTTTTCTTCAAAAAACAAGGCTGTAAGAGGATTACCTGCAAATTGATTCTTGGCAGCAAATAAACACTGAATCCAAATCACATGATGTCGCTTCCAGAAAGCTTCTGTCTGAGGTGTGAAAGATGACTCATCCTTTTATTTTAAGGTTGACCGCTCCATGAGTCTCCAGCATCACAAACAGCCCCGGTGCTTTGCTCAGAAGGCAGGCCTTTCCCAGGGAATCCTTGTGAGACAAAAAAGAGGCCTCCCCCGACCCCAGTGCCCACCGCCAAGTGTACAGCCCAGGGAGGCTGTTGTGAGGGAAATTTAAAACCTACCTGTTGTCAGTCACCAATCAAATATGCCCATCTTATCATTAGTGTCATTCATCATGTGTAGGAAAAGAGCTGCAGTGAGAAACTCTAGGGTTTACTGCTGAGAAATAATGAGGTTACCAAGCAAAATCAGGAAATCCTCATTAAAAAGGGACTTTGAGTTGATCGGAAAAAACAGCATTCTTTTCATACAGTTCAGATGCATCAACTTAAGAAGGGACTATAAACAGACTGTTGTTGAGTGGCTTCAGAAGACAGCCCTTTTGCTCTTTGGTATGCCCTCTTGTATAAGACAATTTTATTGGTAAGAATCTTCATCAGTTCAAGAGTATGGGACAAACTGTTCACATTCACTATGAAGACATGAATAAAACAAGGAACCATCTCCACTTCCACAAAGCCCTAGAGAAAGGCTGACATACTATGCTGGCACCAAACTCCAAACTGACCTGTTAACGTCTTCATGTTTTACTGAGCAGAGTGAGGAACACAGGGGGCTCTGTACACTCAACAGATGTTTTAAGTGGGATCTGAAGTGTCCGATGGCTAATTAGACTCTACTTACATTCATGTTGGTGATGGGGAGAGGCTGTCAGGAGTGTTTCACAGACCCAGGAAAAGACGAGACTTCTGTCATCCACAGTAGCTTATCACTATCTGAAAAATGCCCCTCTCCCCACCCCACCCCACCCCCCACTAAGCATGAGGCTATTACAAGCTCACGCTCTGTAATAAGACAGTGTGTAGAGTAGCAAGGGGAGGAATCCAGCATGGTTAAGGGAAGAAAAGTTTAAAAAAAAAAAACAAAACTCAAAATTCTCAAATGTATGCTACTTTTTTTCCAACATTTATTAAATGGAATTGACTTGCTTGGAACTGGCAAAGGTGTTTCATGACTAGGGATGGATCCATGAGTAAGCTGTTCCTAGAATTAGTGCTTTAGGAAAACACAGGCATGAATAAAATACAATAGTAACAGGGAACAGGCGCTGCTGCAGCATACGGTTTAAGCACCTTAAAAGATACCAAGGACACTTTTAAGGACACTTCTTCACAGACATGTGAAATGAAACGTGGAAACCTCTAAGGCTGAACAATACAAGATTCTGAAAGTGAGTGTCAGCTTAATGGTTAAAACTTGAACAATGGTGAAACACACAGCAAGCCCTAAAATCAACCATCTCCAGGTGTTTTGATTTTGACAAAGTATTAAGCCAAGATAATGTATATTATGGTTTCCCTTCTTCCAAAACACCCAGGTTTCAGTCTCTCCGGACAATACTGGTAGGTAATGTTTATACTGACAGTTCTCTTATTTAAAAAAAAAAAAATCAGTGTTGGTTCTTGCCATCACCGAAGAAGAGCTATAGTATAAATCTCAATGCTTTAGTTCTTGAGCGAGTGCAGTTTAGATCTAGAAAGCCGTAAAAACTCAGACTTTCTGTCCGTTAATGAAAAATACAGCTGCGTGTGCACAGTGAACATCACTCTCCCTTACTCTACAGAGCCAGAGAAGAGTTCATAATTGTTAGTATTTAACAAAAAAAAAAAAAANAAAAAAAAAAAAAAAAAAAAAACCTCTAGAATCCAAAATAGTGCCATGGTTCTCTCAGTTCAAGATACAAAGAATTAGAGAAGGCATGATCTAGTAATACTGAATCACAAACCCAAGTGTCCTGAGTTTCCAATAGCAGGAAGGAAACAGTAGCCAGCTTTCAGAATAATGCTATAGGAATTGTAGCTTGTTGCCCACGAAGGATAAAGCTGTTCCTGAAGTGATGCTGCCCTATGTAGGACACAGAACTAGAGGAGGAGGAAGAAAAAAAAACTTTTGAATAGAAATGCATATTTTGTATACATAAGATGTGTATATATATTTATATACATTTATATGTATATGCATTTTATATACATTCTATATGTATATAAAAAACACCATTAAACAAAACTAAACATTAATAGGTATCTATAGTAGCATTTTTTTAAAGGTATCAAAGGCTATACCCAACAACGAAAAGTTTTCTCAAGACACATTGATTAGAATTGTCCAGAAATGAGATGCCAAGAGGTCATGTCTCTCAGGGTACCACTTAGAGATACAAACCTATAATAGCCTTGTTGGAGGCTAGTAACACAGCAGACGGCTCACTGGTGAAGTCAAAGAAGGAAGCAAGTTTCTGCATGCCACTTTCTTCCTGTCTTAGATCAGCACAGTGGCAGCCAGAGCTACACTAGCCTTCGGTACAGCTGTTGAGGGCTGGGATAGAGCAGGCCGCAGTGGCGTGATGAAGCAGTGGTGAGAACAGCCCATAGGCTCCACCCCATCTTAGGTCACATGAGGCCACTCTTCTACCTTCCTTCACTTGTCACCTTCACATTGAAATTAAGGTGGTATATGTAGGCAGCCAGGCTTCCCAGGTGGCTATGGGTAAAGAACCCACCTGCCAATGCAGGGAACATAAAAGACATGGGCTTGATCCCTGGGTCAGGAAGATCCCCTGGAGGAGGGCATGGCAACCCACTCCAGTATTCTTGCCTGGCGAATCCCCATGGACAGAGGCGCCTGATGGGCTCTAGTCCATGGGGTCACAAAGAGTCAGGCATGACCAAGCGACTAACACATGCATGCACACGCACCCCATAGTCACCAGCGTTAAAAACAAGGAGAAAGTCACACCAAGAAAGGGCATGACGAGTTTTCCCTTGAACAGACATGACCAAGCAACTCACACACACAAACACATAGACACACAACCCATAGTCACCAGCGTTAAAAACAAGGAGAAAGTCCCACCAAGAAAAGGGATGAAGAGTTCTCCCTTGAACAATACCCCCTTCCCAAGTACAGTGTTCTACTGATCCCCAAGGAAGAGAAATCACTAACTGGCTGTGGATTTCCAGATTGGGTGGAAAAGAGCATTTCGAATCGCCTTCTATGCTCACCGTCCCAAGCATGTGAACACCTCTGAGTGTGTTACCCTCCCCTCTTCATTTTCTTGGGCTATCGAGTCACTCCTTAGTCTGAACCCCAGCTCTTTCTCCACCCAGTCCTTACGAGACAAGACCACAACACATGCACACAGGCAGCTTGTCAGCAGCTGGTACACTTTACCTAGAGGTGGGCTGGCAGGTGGGGCAGGCAACTGGGTCACTGGGACAGGGGGCACTGGGGCGGAGGGGAAGCTTGAGGCAGGGCAGGGTCACAGTTACAGTCCTGGGTTTTCAGGGAAAAAAGTAAAAATCACTTCCCCCACTGCCAGAGCGCTCTGCTCTCTGGGTCATACAATTCTCCTGTGAAGTTTGATGATAAAATAGCCAGAGAGTGTTTGGGAAGCTGGTTCTATCCCTGGCTCTCATGGCAGTACCCTAGCAACCCACTCCAACTGAAACTTAAGACATGTTCTTTATGCGCATCTCATTCCTGATTCACGTCTATAAAGAACAAACCTCAGAGCGATCCAGCTTTCATGCCAGTGCTAGCACAACACAAAAGCAGACAGAGAGCTCAGGCTTTTGTTTTCAGAAAATTGAGAACGCAACAGGAAGAGAAAGCCCTCCATCAGAAAACACGGCTTACTTAAAAACACGTGTCAATTTAGTCTTTCCTACGCCCCTGTTAACCTGTGATAGTTATGTACTATTCACTTTGTGCTAGTTCCTCCTATATCAAGCTATGATTGAGGAACAGTCCCATCTGAGTTACTGAACATCTCACAAGTCCCAAAACTTCTGTTCAGTTAGCAGCTCCTGATGGAGAAGGTGAGAACCCAGAGAAGGAAAGCGGGACCAGAGGAGAGGACTGCTCTCCAACTTGGAGCAAGCACCACAGGGTGCAGCCTACGCTGAAAATCTGCCACCTGAAAAACCGGTACTTTCAAAGAAATCATTCTATTCAAAAGCATTAGCTTTGCCGAGAATTAAGTAAGATCTTCAGTCCCTCTTATCCAAATTTTGTTCTTTGCTCAGCAAAGTAGGTGATGTCATTCAAGTCTCACACAATCTTCTCTGCCTCATCACTGTTCCCATCCTGTGCGATCCTGACCTTTCGTAAGATTTACGGCTCATTCTTCACTGCCCTCAGTTTGTGCACATCCATTCTTTTTCTCTTTCTCCCTACTTGCCCTATCCCTTACCCAATCCCGTCCACGGTCCCTTTGAGATGGTTAACCGATCTGAATGTTCCGGCTTTCATCTGTCCCTCTCCTTCTACTGTCCCCAAGATGGCAGAGGCCACCTTTCTCAAATCCTCCCTGTGTCAACACCCGAGACTCACATAATTATGGCAATAATCTCCATAACATATCCTCCACTGCCTTCCTTGATGTTTATAATTTAGCTGTGAAAATTATTTCTAGCCCAGGACCTCAAATAAAACTAAATTTTATATACATGCTTTATTATGTTGGGAGCATAAGTAAGTTACATATCTATCCTCATGCTGCAAAATACAATAAAGAAAAGTTGCACATTTAGAAGTTACTTTTTAATCTATTAGCAAGATGATACATTTATTGACTAATCAAAACTTCCCAACTATATACACTATTCTAAAACTCACCTTTTTACCCCAATATGAAGTAAAACGCTTAAAAGAAAAAAAAAAACTCACCTTTCAGTATATAGTCTGTTAACAAGCTTGGAACTTTTTCACTATCCTCTTTCATGGCACGAAGAACTGTAACGTAAAAGGAGAAAGAAAACAATAATTTCAAATTCAGACAGTCTCTATCATTCTAGTCTTAGTCTTAATTACATGGTATAACCAGTTCATGCAAATTGATTATCTTCTGGATGAAAGACTACAACTGCAAATGGACAAGGATTTATTATAGTTGAATAAGTCCTCATTCAGGTAAGAACATTACAGCTACCTGAGATTTAAAATTTCTAAACAGTGAGGCAGGAAAGAGGAACTAGGTTTATTACACAGAGGCTCAGTTTTGTCTTCATAAATACTGGCAAGCAAGTTACTAAAATGTGCGCTTCTATGAGCTCTGGGAAGGAGAACCTCAGTGCTGAGGTCTCATGAGCTGGAGAAACTCTTAGAAAAATGAAGAGTTAGCTGCACTCTCCAAGGGGCATTATCTGTCAGCCTTCTCAGAAACTTGTAAAGAAAAGAATAAAATGAAGAACAGACTTCCATAAAGCCAGCACCCTGCCAGGCTGCCTGCTCCTTAAAATGGCAGAGGGATCTGGGTGAGTCAGCCTTATTCTAAAGGGAATCCTAATCTCTAAGCAAAGACGCAGCAGAAGACACAGACACTATTACAGTGGATAAAGAGCATCTGGACCACTGGGTTCAGGTAAACCCACCTAGAACACTGTCCTCTCACAGTGGCTGCCCACTCTCTCGGGAGCACCCTCCCTGTCCGCCCCCAGGGGTACGACAGGACAGGCCGGTGCAGCCGTCAAGTCAGCCTTCCCGGGCTTAAGCCTGGCTCGGCCACCTCTAGCAGGCGGACTGTGAGCAAGCGACTCAACCACCCAGGTCCTCGTCTGCGAAGGGAGAAGAAGAATTAGACTCGTCTCCCAGGGTTACTGTGAGTGTGAAGTTCCCAATTTAGACGTGAAGGACTTCAGGGCATGTCTGGCGCATGATAGTATGTAAGCATGACCATCATCACCGCCACAGCTAACAGTGAACACCCTAACTCTTGTCACAACTATTACTGCACTCCAACAGCTCTTATGAGGAAGGCTGCATAGCTAAGCACTGTCTCCACAGGGCTTCCCCTGCAGTGTATCTACAGGTAGGAACGGCAGAGGCTCAGATTCTCCCCCAGATTTTCAAGAGACAAACTCAAACGTTCATAGTAAAGGTCATCCTTCCATCTACTATATTGGTATAGTATATAGTATATTAGCTTGGATACTCATTCACACACTGTACATGCGCTGGCTCACCCCAAATTCCAAGTTGTGTCAGTCTACAAAGACATCATCTAAGACTCCGTGCCTAGGGTGTTTTGATGTGGGAATTATGTGGACTTTGGTTTGGCCAAGTATGTGCTTGTCCTTGATCTGAGAAGCTGAGATTTCTCAGTATTCCTGGCTTCTAGGTAGTATTTCTGTTCCCGTCTTAGAGAAATACTTATGTTCAGTATTTCTGTTTTCAATCGTATTTTAGATTTATTTTCAGTTCTACATGAAATCACACAGCAAAAGCCAGCATTATTAAAAAGCACAGTAGACTGGGAATTGCAAGAGGTGGCTCTGTAATTAGCCGCTCTCCCGGTGGAAGCACAGAGTCTTAACCGCTGGACCACCAGGGAGTCCCTGCTATGTGGCCTTGGACACTTGTAACTTCTTCCTGAAACATAGAGGACTGGCCGCCCACTCAATCCGTGAATTCTTTTAGACAGACTGGCATCACATAAGCTTGAAATGTTTTGAAGTTTTGTTCAAAGGAAAGAATATATCAATCCTAAAATTCCAATAAAAAATTCATTAATTCTAAAAAAAAAAAAACAGCTTCAGTTAGCAGGCAGGCTGCTTGCAAATAACACACATCTTACCTCAAGCTCCCTCTACCTATGCCTCCATAGCCCTAAAGTTCCAAAATCCAGATCATCATTAATATCCACTCAAGTGATGTTCTCTCATATGGCTCCCTCTTTAATTTACAGTCACCACAGACATTTATGATTAGAAAAACCTAATAGGTGAGCAAATTCAATCCTTTCAAGAAAAACAAGGCCAAGTGACTGACTTGTACCAGATTATACATAATCTATTTACTATGAGATAAATAGAGCAAATATGTTAATCCTAATTTTTCTCTGTGACCAACAGAAATGCCTGTAAATAACAGAGACAGAACCAGAATTTAGGGCTCATTTATAGCTATTATAGACACACATTATAGTGAATGTCCCTTAACTCTAACAAATTATTTTAAAATGCAAGCCCACTGAAGGTGGAGTATTTTTGTCTGCTTTGTTCACTGAAGTATCCCAAGTGCCCAGAACAGCATGGCCCAGGGTAGACCTTCAGTAAATGCTTGCTTAGTGAATAAGTACTTAAAATATTACTATCAATTTATTTTCTACCTGTAACTACCTACCTTTGTCTCTGCATTCCTAAGAAAGGAGTGTTTTAGGCTGCACTTCTAAGTCGTTCCTACTGAGATACTGTCAGTCATATTAATATAAAATCCATGAAGCACTTATTTTACTGAATATTCTTAAATATACCATAGGTGATGGAAAATTAAGTTACATTTTTTCCCCAACAAAGTTCAGCTTGTAAATGTTTCAAAAGTTAAGAAAAACAGGAAAAATACAAATCAGCTCTAGAGTGAGAGTTGGATTTAATGACACAGCCATTTACATTTTCCTTCTCGAAAGAATAAATGATGAGATCCATCATACGCTGCCCTAAACTGACAAAATAAAACAGCAGCAACAATTAAAATAACTGTTCAGAATCAGCAAAAGTAAATAAGGCAACAGTTTAATTTCATCTTCGCTTACTTTTTGTTAATATCTGAAGATCTTCAACAGATGGCGGTCCATGTTTTTTCTCATAAGGAATGACTGTTGTCAAGTACTGCCAAGTTAAAAGAAAAGTCACTTGAATCTGCATTCCCTTCTCTTTAAAAATGTGATGTAGTTACTAGAAGGTTTGTTTTATAACATGAAACATGAGCCACTTTAACAATGAACACAGATATCTTACTATCTCAGCCAGAGCTCATTTTTTTTGCCCACCTCTATTTCATACAAGCCCATTGTTTACATAAATATCTACTTTTTCTCCTTTCAGTTACTGAAAATTTCACAGAAGGAGGTGTGGGAGGGTGATCTGCCCAATTTGTTCATTGTGAAAGTGAAGTCTTATCTAACATTCTCCTTGCATATTTCAACAGGTTTTTGAAATGGTAATTTAAACGCAACTACATAACCATTCTGAATAACAAAATAGTTCCCAGCAGTTAAATGATTCTGTTTCAGACCATTTTTTCCTGGTTGAACAATACAGTCACATGGGTAACTTGACAATTTTAAAAACGCATTCCAGCTTTCTCCAAAAGCTAAAAAAGAAAACCTCAAGTAATTTTAGAGATGTATTACTGTTATTTTAAATTATTGTGTTAAGTAGTTATAAATGCATAAAGGTATTCAAGGAAAAGAGAAAAGGGAAAGGAGAGATGGGCCTAATGAATAATGAAAATGCATGTCTGATATCGAGACAGACTATCTGGTTCACTACTTCAAGGCTCACAAGTATCATTAATGTTCTGTAACTATGTCCCATGACAGCATAATCTAAAAATCACTGTCCAGATTCTCTTCTAACAACTCCACCAAAAAAAAAAATGTATAGCTCAATGTATTTTGCATGTGTTTATCTAGAGATCTACTAGTTTGCTTTTTTTAACTTGGAATCTCCAGGTGCACCCATTATTTAGCCCCAGTCCTGACTCTCAGCTCTATTCCTAATCCTCTTTGAGCAATTTTATCCCATGCATAATCAAAAAACAAAATAGAACTGCTTAACAATAACTGCTTACAATGAATTAGTCAATATTTAAGAAACTTAATTTCCACCATCTTTTTGGTGTTGGCCTCTCCAAGATGATGCCCGGGTTGTATAACCGAAAAAGTTTCTTTGTAAAGAATACACAGGAAGCCAGATACATGTCCTTCTGGGGCATCACTAATTGCGTGCAAGTCAGGCCACTTGAAGGAGGACCAGGAAGCCACATGTTGGCATGCATGCTGTCTGACCACATTGCAGGCCTTCCTGCCCTACTCCCACATGCTGGGTCAGTTTGGAAGGTATTCTGCTATTTTGTGGGTTTGAGAGAGGGTGAGAGGCATTCGAATTAAAAAAAAAAAAATCAACCATCCCTTAATGGAGCCCACTTCTGAGTTGCAAATGTCAGCGTGAAGAATTATTTAAAGTCGATTATTTCTCTTCTTGAGCAAAACAAAACTATCTGCAGTAAAAGCCTAGGCTCAAATGCCTGACTCTGATAAACCGCCTACAAGCTATATATACTCCGCACACTTTCCCAATCTTCACTTAAGAAGTAAAGAAGAGTTTTCTTTTTAACATGAAGGTTTCAATTGTGAAAGGTAATACTAAGCACACTCAATATAGATGTGTTTCCTATGCTCATGACATTCCTTAAGTCATTTAAAAAAAGTTAATATAACTAACACTATAAATAACATTACACATTTTTCTATATATTTATATTCATGTGTGATTTTATACTAATAATCTCTCTTGCCTCATTCAGGGGACAATGGAGTTGACTGACCACATGGTAAATCTTAAAAACACATGAATTTCATTTAAATGTAGGTAAATTCTAGACAGTTTGACCTAGAACTATAGTCTAAATGATACCAACATCTGGCTTTCTTTCCCCCCAGATGAGATCTTGTTTCTTTAACGTTCAGAACTACAGTAGCATATTCTAGTTATTTTCACAACTATATATTCTATGCATGCAATTCATTAAATCAATACATTCGTATCTACTTGTTTAAAATAAGAGTGGAAAATAGAGCTCTAAAACATGTATTAAGAATGCATTTATTGTCCAATTTTGAAAAATGCTTTTTCCTAAAGGAAAATACTATGCTTTATCAAGGCTGTAAATACAATGAACTTTCATTTCTCTCTTAAGCAATAGTCTTAGTAAATTAGTGAGACTGCCAGCTTTCAGGACCTTAACTTACACAGCAAATGAAAAAGCAGAGAATGAGGAAAATAAGGATAACTGAGCACCTGTTTCTCTCCACCTGAATTTCCAAAGGTGTGGCGGAGGCCATTCTGAATGACATTTGAGATCCCTTCCATGCTGAAGCGCTAAAGGCAGCAATAAACGGCCCGGAAGAAAAGGACAGGGAAAGAAGTTCAGAGACTATTAGTAAGAACGTACCACGATGACTTATGCGCCCGAGAGGCAAGCAGTTAGAAAACGCCACCAACTCATTCAGATAAAGCAGACAAAATCATGCTGTTTTAAAATGCTTTTGCTTTCATTTCTTTGCAAGTCAAATGCAAAAGCAACTATGTCTATGCTACTATATGTGTGAAGATATGTCCTGAAGTAGCTGATCAATAAATCTGCTCCAATACAAACTCTGTAAGTTGTACAGGTATTTGTTTTATGCAAAATTTGCCACAAGACTTTCAAAATACCTTTTGATACTGTTTACCTATATTTTTTCAAAAGTCTGAAAACTAACACTAACAGTATGCATACTTTTCAGTCTAAGTTTGCATATTTCTACTATAGGCCCGGGGAAGAGTAACATAACACTTGGCAAATGGAAACGCTGTTACTCAGAGTGTTGGTCATGGCTTCCCACTCACTCTGCAGGCCGCCTGCCACTGGCTTGGTGCAGGAAGTGAGAGCTGGAGGAGCGCATATGCTCTCTCCCTGGAGAGCAGAGTGGATCCCACGTGCCAGCACGGCCCCCAAGATTTCCACCGACTTTCCCATTCTCCTTCTGGAAAACAATTCTTGCTTCTTTCTCCCAGCAACCTCCGAGACTTCCTAGAACTTGCTGTGCGGAAAAGGGGATATTGTTTCCCTACACTACTCATCTTGATGTGTAACCAGTCTACAAACTCGTCAGACAGCAGAAAGAGTCTGGGGCACCTCTGTGGCTGCTGAGTTAAAGGGCTGTGATGGATCTTCTTACAGCATGACTAATCAAGGGGAAAGGCATTTTGAAGCGGAAGCTCAATCCTGATTCACCGGATGGTTCCTTCCCCTGGAATTTTATAGGGGTGAGTTGTGTCAGTAAATACATCTGAGGTGTCAACATAAAGAATATTTTACTAGGCCCCAAGGAGCAGAAAAAAAGGAAACCAAAGCAATGGTCTCTACCCTCAAGAAACGCAACGCGTAGCTCAGTGATTCCTAAGGCACAGTCTAGGGCCAAACCCACCTCCATCCCAGGAAGCCTGAAACCCTTTCAGGGGTCAAAGAGCTCAAAATTATTTTCTTAGAAATACTAAGAAATAATTCTTTCTCTCTCTCTCTCATGATTTAAAGTACAATATTTCAAATGACAGACTGGATGCAGAAGCAGACTTGAGAATCTAGCTGTCTTTGATTAAGTGAGGTATTAATGAGACTTGAAAAAATGCATTGCAATGCCATTTTTCTTAATTTTTTACATAGTTATTTCTCATAAAAAATAAGCTATTTACATAAGCATGAATAATTTTATTGATATTTTCCCCATTTGCCTCTGGTTTTTTTCACATGGATTTTTATTTTATTTTTTTTTTAATTTTTATTTTAACTTTAGTTTACTTTACATTATTGTATTGCTTTTGCCAAACATTAACATGAATTCACCACGAGTGTACAAGCGTTCCCAAACATGAATCCCTTCCCACCTCCCACCCCATACCATCTCTCTGGGTCCTCTCCTTGCACCAGTCCCAAGCATCCTGCATCCTGCATCCTGCATCGGAAATCGACTGGCGATTCGTTTCTTACTTGATAGTATACATGTTTCAATGCCATTCTCCCATCTCATCCCACCCTCTCCCTCTCTCTCTCCCCCAGAGTCCAAAAGTTCACTCTATAGATCTGAGTCAGCTATGTATATACACATATCCCCTCCCTAATGGACCTCCCTCCACCTCCCAATCCCCACCCCACCCCTGTAGGTCATCACAAAGCACCCAGTTGAGCTCCCCTTATTGGTATTTTTAAATGAGTTAATATGTTAAAATGTTCAGTTTTAACTTCTAATACAGTAAAAATCGATATAATCTTTATAAACAAAAGGCCTTTGGAGTCTTCAGTGAATTTTAAGAGTATAAAGAAGTCCACACAACAAAAAGCTGAGAAATACCAAAAGGTTTCATCTTTGAAGAAGCTCAATGCCTTTGTATCAATCACATACTTGATGGTGTTTCTGAAAATCCAAGTACCTTGTGTGAGTTCGTCCACCTACATCTCTCCTCTAACCCTGTCCTTCCAGGATCTACATTTCACTTTGTCTCAGTAAGAATCAAATGTCTGGTTAGGACATCCCCACTAAACATGCTGTTAACTTTGCTGGCAGCATTAACTCTTCCCTTTGATGAATTAGGTTGAAGTGAAAGGCGCTCAGTCGTGTCTGACTCTTTGCAACCCCATGGATTATACAGTCCATGGAATTCTCCATGCCAGAATACTGGAGGGGATAGCCGTTCCCTTCTCCAGGGATCTTCCCAAACCAGGGATCAAACCCAGGTCTCCCCTATTGCAGGCAGATTGTTTACCAGCTGTGCCACAAAGGAAGCCCAAGAATACTGGAGTGGGTAGCCTATCCCTTATCCAGCGGATCTTCCTGACCCAGGAATTGAACAGGGGTCTCCCACATTGCAGGCGGGTTCTTCACCAACTCAGCTATCAGGGAAGGTTAGTATTAACACCTCCAGATAATCATGCCTGTAGATTTCTTACGCTATCATATAATTTGTTCACATTTTTTTAAAACAGATTATCAAAAGAAAGGACTTCTTAGGATCCAGCATCTATGATAAAACTCTCTTCAAATAAATTATGTCTATGTTCAAAGGTTCCTTTCAAAAGCAACAAAGACAAAAAATACTTAATTTTCTATATTAGTTCACTCTACTACCTATAGGCATGTTAAAGTCAGATAGAAATTCAGAAAACCTCAAGCAAGATAAAACATTTTAGAATCAATGTATCAGAAAACTAAGGTATACTTCACATTTGAACAGAGCATTCTGAAAACACGATCTTGGGACTTCCCTGGTGGTCCAGTGGTTAAGAATATGCCTGCCGAGGCAGGCGACATGAGTTTGATCTCTGGCGCTGGAACTAAGATTTCACATACCACAGGACAACTAAGCCTGCATGCCCCAGAGCCCATGCTCCGCACCAAGAGAAGCCACCAGAATGAGAAGACTGCTCTTCGCAACTAGAGGAAGCCTGCGTATAGCAACAAAGACCCAACACAGCCCAAAATAAATAAATAAATGAAATGTTAAAATAAAAACACACTCTTTACTTTTCCAATTGGAAACCTAATTTTCATCCCTTAGTAGGAGGGGAAGGGGGGAGTTCATTTATGCAAATTTTTAAATTCTTAAAGTCAAATCTATTAAATGTCCAGTTTTGGATATTACTGAGCCACTTCAACTGCCAACAGCCTGCGTTATCTATGAAAGATGGCTTTCCTGCAACCAGGTTAAGTGACAGTGAAGTTACTGTGACTTCAACCACGTGAAGTCACAGTAACTTAAGAAAATACAAAAATAACACGTGATCCTGGCCAAAAAAAGTTTATAGTAAAGGAACTCCCTGTAGAACCCTTGCCCTCGTGGCTGATGGCAGCTGAGTCAGTAACTGTGGGCAGTTAGGCCCCAGCAGATCCTGACCAAGCAGGCAACATTGCGGCCAGTAAGGTTCTACTGGGAAAATGACAGAACAAGAAAAAAACAGAATATTCGGGGCAAGTAAAAAGAAACCGTCTGAAATATATGCCTCCCCAACTCCAGCTGCCATCAACCCTCACCTCCCCAGGAACCACTGAGTAACAATCTCTCCCTTGACTGCATGTTCAAACTCCACCTCTCTGCGAGCCCTTTCCCACTGCTGTGCATGCCTGCTCAGTTGTGTCGGACCCTTTGCGACCCCGTGAACTGCAGCCCGCCAGGCTCCTCTGCCCATGGGATTCTCCAGGCAAGAATACTGGAGTGGGTTGCCATGCCCTTCTCCAGGGGGTCTTCGTGACCCAGGGGTTGAACTGGAGTTTCCAGTGTCTCCTCCATTAGTAGGTGGACTCCCACCATTACCACCTTTAAATTCTCAAACCCTCAACCTCTCTTTCCCTGAGGTTTCCAGAAATAACTCTTCCCAGCATCATTTCTTTGATGCCGAAGGCTGCGGACACCCTTTAGATCTCTCGGAGACATTCAGTAATTTCTTCTCCTTCTTCCCTGAGTGTCTAGATACCACACTCTCCCAGGGTCCCCTGCCTCTGGGTTGCTGCTTCTGCGAGAAGCCTCTTTCTCTGCTCACCTCTTATATACTGGTGTCTCCCCAGAACTGTGTCCCTGTTTTCCTTCTCATGCCCACTCTGCTTTTCCCACTTCAACTTCTGCCTCTGGAGATCCACCGCTCCACCATACCAAGTGCTTAGAACACAGTCTGGCACAAAGGAAGGGCTTGAGAAACACTAGCTGCCTTTATTATAATCTCGTTCCTGGGTTCACGTTTAGTGGCCTATTGGACATCTGTACTTAAACATTCCAAAAAAATGCATCACACCCAAGACCCAAATTCATCTCCTTTCCACCAAAAAATGTTTTTACTAAAAGCCTATTTTCTCCCTCAGCATTCTACACCTCTCTCCTTCATTTACTCATTCTTTCAAAAAATATACGGAGCCACAATATTATTCCACGTATTAAGGATTCAAAGTGAACACATCAGACAAGGTCCCTCGCACCCTTGTGACCTGACATTCCAGGCTAAGAGGAGCAGGAAAAGTTAACAGAAGTAAAGGAACCAGATGATGGCAGATAATGCACACCCTGCCAATAGCTACAACAATTAGAAACTGGATGCCTACTCTACACTGAGAGCGCAAAGAAAAGCTCTCCTAGGAGGTGACATGTAAGCTGAGACATGAATTATACACCCATCCAGATGGGCTACAAAGGACAATGGACAGGAGAGCCTCTCAAAGCAAAACCAAAAGGGGTCCTGTTATCCTCTCCAGCAAGATGTGAAACCGTGGCTACTATTTCCATTCTCCCTTCCTTCCATAAAGTGTTACTGCACTGGCCCTGTCCTCTCTCCATCCACGTGTGCTGGAGGTGCTGGAAAGGGAGGGTCACTCTTTGTACCCCAAGTGGCTGCACCATCCAGAGCCGACGGGAAGGACAGACATCCCCCAAGGGCTCTGCTTGTTGCAGTTCCTATTGAAGAGACCTGCATGTCTCCCTTCAGGGAAGATAAAACACGTGTAGTGTCTATGCCACCACAAGGCAGAAATCTACAACCAGACTCTGGTTCCTCCCCAGTGTCCCGACAGATCTGAGCCCCTTAAGATCTCTGAAATTCAGCTATTCCTTCCTTGACTCATTTCTTACTCGATGATAGCAACAGCCCCCAAATCAACTCCGTAGCTCTAGCTGTCTCCTTCCAATCAATGCTCATTGAAACACCAAAGTTACCCTTCCAAGAGACAAATCTGAACATGTAACCAGCAACTTAAAACCTCTCCTGGGTTTCCTACAGCCTTTAAACAAGGACCAAATACTGTAGTGTAGCATTCAAAGCCCTCCATTCTCTGGCTTCCACTTTGCTATTCCACACCCTCTTTTTCTTGATTTACCTCTGTCAACTTCTAGCCATAATGAACAACAACCAGAGGCTCCTGACACCTCCTCCAGGGGTTGTCCACACCACCCCCTCTGCTCAGTGTGCCTGTCCCCTCCTTCCCTTACCTGTCCTCTGGACTCAATTCACACCTCTAAAACAAACTACGAGTGACAATAAAGTACAACGCCTCCACCACCAGGCAGTACCAGGCACAGAAGACTCTAAAAACACGGAAGCCGTTTTGAATATAGCAATTAGCACCCTATCCCTGGATTTCTCAGCCTTGACCCTGCTGACGCTAGGGTCAGATGTGTGATTCTTTGCCGAGAGAGCAGTCCTGTGGACTGTAGGATGCTGAGTAGCGTCTCTGGCCTCTACTCAGCAGGATGCCCAGGACACCACCCCCCATCCCTCCAAGTTGTACCAATGACAAACGTTTTCAGATTTGCCTGATGTCTCCTGCGGGGGGGTCGGGGATTGGGGGGGCGCACCCGAACTGGCCTGGTTGAGAATCACTGCATATGCATGGACGGATGCCATCAGATCCCCAGCCCCCAGGCAGCATGCCCCTAGAGGAAAGGGTTTACTCCGCATCCTTAACACCCATGCCTGGCACATAGTTACAGATCAATATATGTTTGTCTAATAGCCCTAAATGAAAAGATAAAAATTTATTTGCCACTCAGATGAACCTTGAAGGAATTATGCTAAGTGAAGTCAGTCTTTCTCTAAGACAAACACTATATGATCTCACCTATATAGGAATCTTAAATAAAAACCTGAACTCATAGAAAAAAAGAGATCAGACCTGTGATTACCAGAGGTGGCAGGTGAGGGGAGAGGGGACTGGAGGAAAGTGGTCAATAGGTATAACCTTCCAGCTGTGAGATAAAAGCACTGGTGATGGAATGCACAACACGGTGATGCTACTTAACACTGTCACAGGACACATGAGAGTGAATCCTGGCAAAAAATGAAAACCTCTTTTCTCTTTTCTTTCCTTTTACTCTATCTATATGAGAAGATAGATGTTGGCTAATCTTATTATGGTAATCACTTCACCACATACGTAAATCAAACCTTCATGCTGTATACCTTAGCCTTACACAGCAACGTATGGCATTTATTGCCCAATAAAAGAAAAAAAATGATTTTTTAAAAAGTGGGGATGAGGCACAAGATCTAAAGAAAAAAGAGTGCAGAAAGAAACAATAAAGTTTAGGTCAGGTTAAGTTTCCATAAATCACTCCATCTCACAGCCCTTAAGGAGAGAAACAATATCACAGACACCTTCGTGCCCACAAAGCACAGGGCCATCCTCCGCACGCAGGGGGCACCCGATGGACCGTCACTGGCTTCAGCTGCAAAATTTTCAGCGATTACCAGTGAAACACTTCCAGATTTTGCTTTTTTATGAATCCAGAAATCACACCTTAGTCAAAAGTATTTGGAATAAGAAAATTTTTCAACAGTCTTCTTGGACAGAAAAATGTTGGACTAGAAATCAGAGATGGGGCTCCTGCCCAGCTTTGCCAGCAACTGTGTGACAAGACAGCAGTCCCTGAGCCTACAAAGGCCTGTCTCCTCATCTGTGAAACGGAGGGTTAAGGATGTCACTTTTAAAGGTCTTATTTGCAACTTCCAAGAAGATACATGACTTTTTAAGAAGGCAAGTCAAAGCCACGCGGATGCACATACGCAGGGACGCCCAAGAGTACGAGAGCAGAAGGCCACACGAGGCCTGGGTGCAAGCACTCCGCAGTGACAGAGCTGCCCAGCCAGACGACACACCCAGAACCACCAGCTCCGGTGGCTCCCTCATTCTTCTGCAGACACGAGCACATTTTGGAGATAAGGACTAGGTCTTTAGGTTCTCTATTCCCATGATATGCCCCGCGCCTGTGTCACGGCAAGCATTTATAAACGTCTGCTAAGCCGAAGATGTAACACCTAAGACCAGTCCTAGAGCCTCCGATAACCATAGCAGGGGACCTCTTGATTTCTAGCAGGAGAGAAACTTTTTTTAAAACAAGTTAAAAGGCAAAAGTAATCTAAGGGTGAATAGAAGAAAGAAGATATGACAAGATATAAGGTTATTTGTCAAAGGAGTGAACACTGGAGTTCCGGCAAAGTCCACAGAAGAGCCTGAGAGGTCAACATGAGATCAATAAGATACAATCATCCTGTTGACATGGTTTGTAAAACAGTGGAGTGACTAAGAAATCTGAAATCCCTAGGATAATGCAAGAGTAGCAAGTAAAAGAAGACTAATGAACGAGAATGGAGAGACTACTGGCAAGACAAGGAGGAACAGGGCAAGAGCCCCCACAGAGCGCACAATAGACTCTGCTTTACAGCTGCCCAATAAATTCCAAAAACAATACACCCTCTTGGAAGGCAAAATGAATTTTGAAAAAGATAAAACCTCAGAGGCACGTTACATTTACTTTTGAGTAAAACAGCACCTCATTTAGGAACACTGCATCTATATGCTTAACAGCAGATGCGGTGTTACTAGGCACTTATGGTACTTAACTGGGCCTGTGAGGAGACTTTCTCGGTGCTTAAATTTTGTTAAGTAAGAAGAGGGAGGAGGAGAGAGATGGAAGGAAGGAGGAAGAGAAATGAAAAGAGGGAAGAAGAGAGGCATTTCTCTGTTGAACATTTCTCAGATGAAAGTGCAAGAGCCATGTCAAAGTATGACAAAAGTAAGTCTCAAGGTTACAAATGTTTGGGGAAACAAAGGACATTCAATAAAGGGCTGTTACAATTTAATTAAAATAAACAACAGCAGTGTTAAGTATGTCAAAAATGCCTCCATGTAATCCACCATTTCTAGATTGGAAGGACCCAAACTTTCAAATTCAAAGTGAAGAGCTGGTGAAGGTTCTGTGAGTCTAAAATTATTTTGTAATCAATCCACCACATCTTAATGAAGGTGTTAATAGCTCTGTAAAATGCCCTTCTCAGAATGGAAATTTTGATGGGAACCCATTTATAAGCAGGAAGATGATTAAGCGCTACAGTATTCACTTTATTGTTCCCCTCACCGCTGACAAAGTGCCAAAGTAACAAGGCAAGGACAGGAGAAGGGGTTTACCAGTTCAGGGCCTGGGTCACACGGTTTATACTGAGAATGCTCAAGACTGCCTCATGACTGCTTCCTTCCTTGGCATGAGTATGTACTAAAGTTTCAGAGTCAGTCATTCTCTGGAAATTTTTCTCAGACGAAAACAGGAGCAACAAAGTGTAAACAAGATATAGAAGATAAAAAAAATAAAATCTGTAAAAATCTGAAAGACAAAGAAATGAGCCAAGCCCTCCAGGCCCATCCATCTCACCCTGCACAGCTCAGAACTGGAGAACCCGGAGCCTCAGGTCCCCACCTCTGTACAGTCGGTACATCTGCACTCCAGTGCACACTGGTTCTGTGAGCCAAGTCCTCTGTTGAGCTTTCGTTTACCCATTTAAGAAATGGCAGCAATATGGCTCAACGGTAAAGAATCCATCTGCAATGCTAAAGACATGGGTTTGATCCCTGGGTCTGGGCAGATCCCCTGAAACAGGAAACAGTAACGCACTCCAGTATTCCTGCCTGGAGAAACCCATGGACAGAGGCGCCTAGCGGGCTTCAGTCCACGGAGTCACTGAAGAGTCCGACATGACTAAGCACAACACAGCCCAGCAGTAACATCTGCTTTATAGGCTTGTTGTGAGGATTAAATAAAATAGTCCATGGGAAGCACTTAGCATGTTCAGCAAACATAAATGTTCAAAAAATGTTTGGGCTGTATTCCCCTTTAAAGGCTAGAACAATTTAGAGGAAAAAAAAAAAATGGCTAGAACAACATATGGGAAAAACTCCCAAAAAGAAATAACCATAAATTTCTACTTTCTTTGTACTTTTCTCCCAAACAGTAAACAAGAGTATTTCAAGTTCTCCTCATATAAATAAAATAGCAACAGAATAACCACCCTGATTATAGTCTCCAGCTTAAAGAGGACTGAAGACAACACAAAGAAAAGATACTACTGTCTGAAACTGAATCAGCCAGAAAACTTGAA
Source organism: Redunca redunca (assembly GCA_006410935.1). NCBI lineage: Eukaryota > Metazoa > Chordata > Mammalia > Artiodactyla > Bovidae > Redunca > Redunca redunca. The sequence goes on along the minus strand of SJYQ01008886.1, from coordinate 91,267 downwards.
CAGAAAACAAGTAACACTTTTAGGTAATTCAAGGTCTTTCTGAACAATAAAAACAGCTAGACAACACCACATACACTGAAAAGCAACACGGAATCAGATAGAGCACTGTGGTCTGTTAATTCTTTTCCAGAGTCTTAAATCAGCTCATTCTCTGCACAGTATATCACCAGCTTAACTCATTTCACAGAAAGCAGGATCCAAGACAGAGAAAAACCAAACTAACCCAGAGGTCAGGAAAAGTCAGACTATTCCTGCTACCAAATTTTCTTAGCTTTTCTCCTAAGCTGACACCTCAAGTGACACCCAGTGGCACAGACCTCTATCAGGAAAGCCTTAAAAATCTAAATATCAAAGCTCAATAACAGGAAAAAAGTTTGGGAGAAGCAATTAGGAAATGCTTTCCACCTATTTCTGACTCTTATTCTAATCCATGCTCTAACTCCATTAATATTCTTTATACTCAAAGTTCAGAAGAAAGTGAAATTCAAACATAATTGCTGTTCTTTATAAATCATATAATTTGTAATAGTTTAAGTTACATGATTTTCAAATATTAATTTACAGTAAAGAACAGTAGTTAATTTTTTAGTTCAAATTCTCAAAATAATCAAAATACAAAAGATGAGAAAAGCATAGCATTGAAAGCAACAGTTAAATGTTAAAAAAAAAAAAAAGTAAAAACCTTCAAATGATTAGTAAGCTATTACCTAAGATGTAAAAATTGATCTTGCTTATTTTGACACTTCCTCAAATCAAATAATTTTAATGTGATTACAAATCAGTTATAAATGCAAACTCTACCCAAAAATAATTTTTTAAAGATCCAAGTTAGAAAATGAGTTATACCAAAGCAGATAAATATTTAAATAGATCTTAAATATTGAACTACTATTTTATAAATTCACTCTTAAAGCAGAAAGACAGGATGTGAATAGGAGTAAATGAACTAACATCAATTTAATTGCTTGTATTTGAAGATCTTTTAAAAATTTTTATTTAATTTAATCTTAATACGGTAATTAAGTATTGGCAAGCATTTTCAAACTACTAAGCTTTAAGAGTAAAATAATTAACTCTGGCAGATTTATGAACTCTTTTCTGATACTTCTGGATACTCTAAGTATACAGTAAGTTCAGAGTTTCCTGGCATATTATGGCTTTTACTTGAATTTGTATTATGGTAACAATTAAAAACCTCTCCAAGACATAAACGGGTCAAGAGCAGAATCCTGAGAAATACATGATCCAAAAGGATATATGCACCTCAATGTTCATTGCAGCACTGTTTACAATAGCCAGGGCATGTAAGCAACGTAAATGTCCAGCAACAGAGGAATGGATAAAGACGTAGTACGATAGAGTATTACTCAGCCATTAAAAAGAATGAAATAATGCCATTTGCAGCAACATGGATGGACCAAGAGTGTCATATGACATTTAGAAATGACTTCATTCACATGCATTGGGATGCATATATCCTCTGGATCACATTTATATAAATGAACATACTTACAAAACAAAAATAAGACTCAAGGAACAAGCTTATGGTTGCCAAGGCAAAGGATGGGGGGAAGGGACAGTTAGGGAGTTTAAGATGGACATGTACACACTGCTGTATTTTTAAAAATGGATAACCAACAAAGGCCTATTGTAGAGCTCAAGGAACTCTGCTCAATTTCCTCTGGCAGCCTGGTTAAGGGAGGAACTTGGGGGAGAATGAAAACATGTATATGTACAACTGAATCCCTTCACAGGTCACCTGAAACTATCACAACATGGTTTATTAATCAGCCATACTCCAATACAAAATAAAAAGTTTAAAATAAATAAAAGCGAATAGACTCCTGATTTTTACTGCAGTAACTGCTAAACCATGAAAGTTCACTATTACAGTCAGATACCAAAAACCACTGCAGAAAACAAACAGTACATAATAGTAAGACAGCAAAAACTATCTCCGGATAACACTTCTCTAGGCAATAAAAGTGAAAGTCGCTTAGTTGTGTCCAACTCTTTGTGACCCCATAGGCTATACAGTCCATGGAATTGTCCAGGCAAGAATACTGGAATGGGTAGCAGTCCCCTTCTCCAGGGGATCTTCCCAACCCAGGGATCGAACCCAGGCCTCCCACATTGCAGGCAGATTCTTTACCAGCTGAGCCACCAGGTACCACCAAAATACAAACTTGTTCCATATCTAAAGTAATTTTTAATTCATAGGTGTGAATTATTAAAATAATAAACATGCATGACTAAGTTTCTTTCCACCCTATAATGACCTTCCATTTTATGCCTAATGCTAATTTTTAAGAATAGTCTTTCCAATATATAAATGCAGAGAAGTACTATAAAATATCACCAACAAACTATTGTTGAAAACGTGTTAATATTTATATTCAAGTATGTGTACAGAGCTGACTTTAATCCTTTCAACTACCACTACTTAAAAAAGGAGCAGAAACAGCCCTTTCCCACCCTCTCTACTACTCTCTTTAAACTACCTTTTATCACTGTGTATAAATACAGTGTGCTCAATGAACTGTCTGTCTGTTTTTTTCATTTGTCCCCCAGTCTGGAGACAACTGATTTCCCTGCTGGCTCTCTTCATTTAGTTAATGGGAAACTGGGATCAACCCAGTCAATCCTAAAGGAAAATCAACCCTGAATATTCATTGGAAGGACTGATACTGAAGCTCCAATATTTTGGGCACCTGATGTGAAAAGTCGACTCACTGGAAAAGACCCTGATGCTGGGAAAGACTGAGGGCAGGAGAAGAAGGGGACGACAGAGGATGAGATGGTTGGATGGCATCACCGACTCAACAGACATGAGTTTGGGCAAACTCTGAGAAACAGTGAAGGACAGGGAAGCCTGGTATGCTGCAGGCCCTGGGGTCACAGAGTCGGACACAACTGAGTGACGGAACAAATGGACTCTGACACACACAGCACACAGGTCTGTTATTAGGCGGGGACCCACAGCAAGTGACTTGGAGATGGATGGTATCACCATCTGTGGGCATAACTCAGGCTGCTGGAGGGGCCCTGAGAAAAGGAATAACTCAACACACTCTGAGAATAAAATAGGGCTGTGTTTTATAGTAATTTTAGTCACAACACAGTGATCTTTTATCTACACAAACTCACTTAAAAGGAGCTTACTTTTTTCCCTTCTAATTTTTAATTTTATCAAATTTTTGTCTAAATCAGGAGTTGGCAAACTTTTCCATAAAGGGCTAGATAGTAGATGTTTTTGGATTTGCAGCCCACACAGGCTCTGTCACAACTATTCAACTCTCTACTTATAACACCAAAGAAGTCATAGACCACGTATAAATGAAAGAACATAGATGTGTTCCAATAAAACTTTATTTATAAAACAGGCAGAGGGTTGATTTGGCCCTCAGCCAATAGTTTGCTTTGCCAATCCCTGGGCTAAATTATCTTAGCAAATGTAAAATTTTTAAATTCCAAATTAAAAAGGAACAACAACAGAAACATAGGTCCTTGTTATTTAAAGAGCATCAAATTCAAGTCGTTATGCCAGAACAATTCCTTCTAGGCTTTATTGCCAGTATAAACTAGAAAAACTTCAGAATAATATAATAGTAGCTATCTAAATAAAAATAAATTTCTCTTAAAGTCAGTTTTGGTCAAGATTAAATGAAAAACTAATACTGGGGCAGTTTTGCATGTAAAAGAGAAATAAAATAGATTGACTGTTAGTCATAATACAAGCGAAGTGAGTCATACAGACAGATGGAGCAATGCAGTTGTGAAAGAAAAATATACACAAAAAAGAGTATCTATCATCCAAGCCCTAGCTCCTCCTTATCCTTAAGCAGTTATCTCTCCAACACCAAAAGCAATAAATTAGGGTAATATGATTCTTTTTACAATGGAGTCACCGATTACTAATATCTCAGAAGCTTTCAGAATAAACTTCTTTGGGATAGACTGAAGCAATTATATTGGGTTGGTCAAAGAGCTTGTCTTACAGAAAACCCTGAATGAACTCTTTGGGCAACCCAATACATTTTTGCTGGTGGTGACAGCAATACACTAGAACTCTCAACAGGTCAGTGCAACATGAACAATAGAAAAGATACTGTATACACTCCCATCCTCACAGGCCTGGGCTTCCAATAAGAAACCTTACACAGGACTTGTAATTGACAAACACGGGATTCTGAAGGAGGAAGAACATCCATTCCAGGCAGGGAAACACTAATGTCTTTACAACGTGAGATAACTCCAGATGACAGCCACCACTAAATTACTTTAACCTCTTAAATTACTAATGCAGAAACAGCTGGTGTACTTCAACCTGTTCCTGTACTCCTGTAAACAGCCACTGAAATTCAACGACCTGTGAACCTACTTGATATAAGCAGAAGATTGGCCCCCCAAAAATCCCTGCAGAGCAATAATTCAAAGCACAAACCCAAATCCTCTGAGATTCCATCCTCTCTATTGCAAAGTTTCAATTTAACAGACGTGTATTAAGTGACAAATGAGGTTCAGTGCTGGGGAAACAATGTGAGTGAGTCTTTGCAAAGACCGCACTCCTTCCTAAGGGAAGACTTAAGCAACTGATCACCACAGAGTATGGTACCAGGACAGCAGATGTGTACCTGCGCTCAAATGTGACACAACAGGCAACTCACAAAAGAATACAAACAGTCAATAAATCAAACCATTACCTGCCTACTGGATCAGTATATATGAGAAGAATAACCATCATACGTTGGGGGTTTGGGGAAATGGCCACTCAACTTACGCTGTTACTGGGTAACATTTATGTAGGAACTTTGAAAAGATGGTTGCTTAAAACTTTATTTTTGACCTAAAAATTCCACTGTTTTTGGTGAATGGGGAGACTATAGTTTCACTATAGTCAAAAGAAATATATAAGGAATAAATTCATCTTTAGGAAAAACGGTGAGTTCAGTCTGATAAGATAAATTCTTCATGTCCACAAGATGTTCAGGGGAAAATGTCTAGGAAACAGTTGGACATATAACAACTAGCATTTACTCAGGATATATGCTACTCTTATACATAATTTCACTTAATCCCTCCAAAATTCAAAGGGGTATGTACCCCGGGGCTGGATCAGGATTCAAACAGACCTCTTAACCCAAAGTTCTTAATCAATATGCTATTCAGCCTCAATGTGTTTGGCACCTGGCAGAAAGATCCAAGGAAGAAATATAGATTTGCAAAAAAAAAAAATTATTTTTTTTTTTTACTATCTATTCATCAGAAATTTATTGAGGACCTTGTGGGACCTAGGGATACGTTAGATAAAGTTACATTTCATATCCACAGGGAACCATAACAGAGACACACATGAAAACAAAAAATTACAATACAGCATCACAGTACTAACAGCAACAGTTAAGAGGAATAATACTAACCCCAGAAGGAGAGGACTGTCAATTTTGCATTGGAGGTAGAGTCATCAAGAAAAGGTCTAAGAAAGGAAGATAATGCCTGACCATGATTTTGAATAATGAGTTTAAAAAAAGAGAGAAGAAAAGAAATCTCCCAAGAAGACAGTGGAAGCAGGAAAGGAAGGAAGGTCACTCCAGAAAAAGGCAGTGGCATAAATGGTCACGCCATAGCCCAACACAACACAGTCAGTTCAAAGAAATGTACGCGCACCACCAAACCCATTAACAGAGCCCTTCAACCATTCCGATCTCTACTCCCCACTCCTGTCTTTCTAGGTGTTGAATAGGATAAAGGAAATAAAGTCTCTGACTCTATTAATCGACACTCTAGAATTGATGCTTTTGAACTGAGGTGTTAGAGAAGACTCTTGAGAGTCCCTTGGACAGCAAGGAGATCAAATCAGTCCATCCTAAAGGAAATCAACCCTGAATATTCATTGGAAGGACTGATGCTGAAGCTTAAGCTCCAATACTTCGGCCTCCTGATGCAAAGAACTGACTCACTGGAAAAGACCCTGATGCTGGGAAAGACTGAAGGCAAGAGGAGAAGAGGACAACAGAGGATGAGATGGTTGGATGGCATCACCAACTCGATGGACATGAGTTTGAGCAAGCTTCGGGAGTTGGTGATGGACAGGGAAGGCTGGTGTGCTGCAGTCCATGGGGTTGCAAAGAGTCGGACATGACTGAGCGACTGAACTAAACTGACTCTATTAAGTCTCATTAGCCAAGAAGAAGATGTACTCTTCCACCATCACCTCCGAACAGAGAGCTGAAGAGGGACAGGACAGCCTGCCCAGCCCATCAGAAGGAGCAAGTGACAAGGTGACTACCACATTGGAAACAGCTCCCCACAGCACTGCTAGCAACTGCCTCAACCAAGCTTTTCCTTTTCTTGATGGAATTTGTTACTACCTGAAGTTACAATGTCTAGTCACACTTTTCTTTGTTTAGTGCCTGTCTCCCTTGTTAGAATATAATCTTCAAGAGGCCAGAGGCCTTATCTGTTTTATTCACCACTGTATCTTCAACAGTGCCTGGCACAAGAAAGATACTCTGCAAATGTTTACTGAATGAATAGTTTTATCTTATCCAACATGTAACAGATTAACTTTAAAAACTAAATCAACATTTCTCTTCCAGAAGATACTCAGAAATTTATTTAATATTTATGAATAACATCTCTAAGCCCACTAATTTGGGGCTGGTGCACTGGGATGACCCAGAGGCATGGTACGAGGAGGGAGGTAGGGGGTTCAGGATGGGGAACACGTGTACACCCGTGGCAGATTCATGTTGATGTATGGCAAAACTAATACAATATTATAAAGTAATTGGCCTCCAGTTAAAATAAACAAATTTATATTTAAAAAAATGAAAACCTAAACTCTGCTCTATTCACATTCATATTTTATTACAGTCTCTCTGTACCAAAAGGGAACAAGTTGGCAATTATGGATAAAAAATTGATGCTCTGTTTCAGTGAAATGTGCTTAAGGGAGAAATGGCAGGAAACTATTTCACATTTAACGAAGAAGTCCAAGTGTTTGATAGATATAAAACATATCTAAGGTAAAAAGAAAAAAAGTGACCAACGTTATTAGAAAACAAGTAATGATATCTACAAAAGGGTCACCGATCCTTGGTGAGTCAGTCGGTAAAGAATCCATCTACATTGCTGGAGACTGACTGCAATGCAAGAGACGCAGACTCGATCCCTGGATCAGGAAGATCCCCTAGAGAAGGAAATGACAATCCACTCCAGGGAAATATAACTTGCTAGGGAAATCCCATGGACAGAAGAGCCTAGCGGGCTACAGTCCATGGGGCCACAAAAGAGCTGGACACGAATGAGCAACTAAACCACCAAACGTGACAGCCAATCCACAGAGATCAGGCCTTGCCAAAACTGCATGTGATATGAAAGGCCTGGAAAGGCAGTATCTTGGAATCTGTTTCGCCACTGGCCATTTCACTTTAAAGTTCCTTTGAGCCACCGATCACTATTTTCAGAATCCTTGATAGGTTTCAGGCTCCTTGTGTCCCAAATGGAATGGCTTTTTGCCCTCCTTTCAAGCTTCATAATGATGGCAGGAACTAGTGTCACGAGCTTAGTGATGCCATTATTAGCCTAATTAAAGGTTTTAACACAAACAGCAGATCAGGACTCAAGAAGCAACTTCACATGCCCAAATATTGTGGGGGGAAAAAACAATTTACTATTCCTGTGAATCTATTTCAAGGCTAATAAAGGTTCAAATAAGACCTAAATGTTGCCTTGTCAAATCCATTTCTCAACATAAATACCATGTAAAATCACACAATGAATCCACTCAAATGCTTTTTAAATGGGAGATAGAAAAAGAAGCATTTAAACTACTCTAGGGATACATTTATCCTCCTCGCCTAAGTGTTAACACAAATAAATGGAGGAATTACATGCAATCCCTAAAAGCAGATAGGCAGAAATTACCAACCATGCTATGACTTTTTAACTAAGCATTTTATTTAATCACACCTGCATAGAAGGACAATTTCAAGGGTACAATTTTTTTTTAATTTGTGATACAAAATACTGTTCCTAATTAAAGCAAACTTTATCTAGGGCTGTATACTCAAACAAATGTTTTGGTTTGGGGAATGTTTGGGTGGGGACTTTTTTGTTTGGTGGGTGCTGTTTTCTTCAAAATTGTCACTGCTGCTGCTGCTGCTAAGTCGCTTCAGTCGTGTCCAACTCTGTGCGACCCCATAAATGGCAGCCCACCAGGCTCCCCCGTCCCTGGGATTCTCCAGGCAAGAACACTGGAGTGGGTTGCCATGTCCTTCTCCAATGCATGAAAGTGAGAAGTGAAAGTGAAGTCACTCAGTCATGTCCGACTCGTAGTGACCCCATGGACTGCAGCCCAACAGGCTCCTCCATCCATGGGATTTTCAGGCAAGAGTACTGGAGTGGGGTCCCATTGCTAGAAGTCACTAAACACTTTAACCAATACCACCATTTAACTTTTGCAAAGTCTGTTTATAAACTGTGTCTTTTCAATGTACAAAGTACATTAAACTAAGAAAATGTGCATATACTCATAGGCCAAAGACAGTATAATGAATGGACTAAATAGTAAGATTCTTTCTGGTTTGTATTAACTCTCATTGGTAGTTCCACATCCCAGAACTGCCATGCTCTTTCCTGGATTCTATCAGAGTCTGATCAATGAGATCTATTTCTCTGATAAGCAGTCTTTAGAAAGAATAAATCAGACTTAGTCAAAGACAGAATTTTTATAACTGCAAGACGTAACGGCCAGTTTGATGTAATTTGCATTATCATGTTATCACTATCGTGAATTTAAAAGGTACAATTCATTTAGAAAATGAATCCCTTTGCCCAACCATTCAAGTTTAAAACAAAACCAACACTTCTTCACATAAAAACATAAATGTGGCAAGATACAAGGTCTCAACTTATCAAAGAAAAATGAAATGCCCATAAGACCAACAGGAAGTGTATCTCAAATACTTAATAGTTAATGTTGATAATGAAGTTTAATCAAGCGAAATTAACAGCACCACTTATGAAAAGTGAAAAGCAGAAAACAAAAAGCTTCGTACCAAAAGTCAAAGTTCAAATATCCTCGAGTTGTTTTCACCAGTCAGAAATAGTATAGTCTGCCAAATTACTAGGCCAAACGGGTAATGTCATGGAACTGCCTGTAACATCCTCTCATTCCAACTTCACTCATAAGTCAGGAGAAAATGATTTAAATATCAACCTCTGCTTTTAGGCTCCATATAGTTCAACTACCTCTAAAAGCACCCCATTTCTTACTATATAACTCACAAGGGCTAAGCAAAAACAAGAGAGCAGTGTCATTCAGTTGCCCACCAGCCAAATATAAATAGCCTCTATTACCATTGTGAGGTATTGAAATGGTCACCTGCTAAAGCTTTTCCTTCAAACATTCTCTTTCATTCTCCCTCCTAAACATTTCAGCACTGAGTTACCCAGATAACCATCATACCCTCACAAGAAAACACCTCTCCAAAGGAGCAGAGTACACTTGCAGTCTTGCACGCGACCCTTCAGCTCTCTGGTGAAGACCCCGCGCACGCCCTGCTCCTGCACACGTGGGTCCTGGCCTCACGGAAGCCGCTTCCAGCGCGTTCGCGTCACCCACACACCACCACTTACTGTGCCGGGCATGTGGCTTCTCTCGTTCTTCCCGTTCTGAGAGCTGCCGTTCTTGAGTTTCTTTTTCTTTTTGGCTGTTTCTTTGTGCTCTTTCTGTTTGTTTTGCACTTCGATGAGAACAGAAATAAAGCTGTTCTTCACTTCTTTCTCAAACTCCAGCTCGTCCCGCAGGGCCAGCTGCTGTACCAGCTCTTCGGAGTACTCCTTGATGGCCGTCTCGATTTCCTCCAGCAGCTCGTTTAACTCAGATACTGACAGCCTTTTCACCCCTGTGACCGAAAAGCAAAGCTGAGCAGACACGAACCAAAATGTTTCAAGGCAGCACAGCAAAATGTTTCTCGCCAAAGCGCAAAAACATCATATTCTAAGCAATTAAATGGTTTGTGATTGTCTCAGACTCGTCAGACTCCTGGTGGGCAGGTCTGAGTAGAGGTAGGTGGGGAAAGTTACTTCTCAAACGGCTGAGAAGAAAAGTATAACAAAATTTTTTACTTGTCTAAAATCAATGGTTCCATGAACAGTACTTCAGTCAAGACTTAGTAAGCTTGTGCAAGGAAAAGAACACGAAAGCAGAGAGAGAGTACAGGAAATCACTGTGCTGAAAAGAAATCTCAGGCCACTGAACAGGGTCCTGGGGCACTTCTGAAGAGAGGCCAAGTCCATGTGAAAGAATTAAGCTAAATACATACTTAAACACACTCTTGAGAAATCTGTATGCAGGCCAGGAAGCAACAGTTAGAACTGGACATGGAACAACAGACTGGTTCCAAATAGGAAAAGGAGTACATCAAGGCTGTATATTGTCACCCTGCTTATTTAACTTCTATGCAGAGTACATCATGAGAAATGCTGGACTGGAAGATACACAAGCTGGAATTAAGATTGCCAGGAGAAATATCAATAAACTCAGATATGCAGATGACACCACCTTTATGGCAGAAAGTGAAGAGGAGCTAAAAAGTCTCTTGATGAAAGTGAAAGTGGAGAGTGAAAAAGTTGGCTTAAAGCTCAATATTCAGAAAATGAAGATCATGGCATCTGGTCCCATCACTTCATGGGAAATAGATGGGGAAACAGTGGAAACAGTGTCAGACTTTATTTTTTGGGGCTCCAAAATCACTGCAGATGGTGACTGCAGCCATGAAATTAAAAGATGCTTACTCCTTGGAAGAAAAGTTATGACCAACCTAGATAGTATATTCAAAAGCAAAGACATTACTTTGCCGACTAAGGTCCATCTAGTCAAGGCTATGGTTTTTCCTGTGGTCATGTATGGATGTGAGAGTTGGACTGTGAAGAAGGCTGAGCGCCGAAGAATTGATGCTTTTGAACTGTGGTGTTGGAGAAGACTCTTGAGAGTCCCTTGGACTGCAAGGAGATCCAACCAGTCCATTCTGAAGGAGATCAGCCCTGGGATTTCTTTGGAAGGAATGATGCTAAAGCTGAAACTCCAGTACTTTGGCCACCTCATGCAAAGAGTTGACTCTTGGAAAAGACTCTGATGCTGGGAGGGATTGGGGGCAGGAGGAGGAGGGGACGACAGAGGATGAGATGGCTGGATGGCATCACTGACTTGATGGTCGTGAGTCTGAGTGAACTCCAGGAGTTGGTGATGGACAGGGGGGCCTGGCGTGCTGCGATTCATGGGGTCGCAAAGAGTCGGACACAACTGAGCAACTGAACTGAACTGAACTGAAACACACATGCCCCAGTGTGTGAATTTTACTGAGAATTGAGCAACTGAACTGAACTGAACTGAAACACACATGCCCCAGTGTGTGAATTTTACTGAGAATTGGGAAGATGAACGGCAGATGATTCCCTGAAGATCCTTTTCAGGTTTTTCTCAGCACTTCCCTTTATTCTCAGGAAATACTACAGAAATAGGACATGGTTGAAGCCCTACCCCCAGCACCTCAGAATATGACTGCATTTGGAGACTGCATCTTGCAAGAGATAATGAAGTTAAAATTAAGCCATTAGGGTGGCCCCTAATCCAATGAGACTGATGCCCTTAAAAATGAGAAGATGAGGACACCGATATACCACAGGAAAGTCCGTGTGAGGACAGAGGAAGAGGCCTCAGAAGAAATCAGACCTGCTAACACCTCAGTCTTAGACTTCTAGCCTCCAGAACTAGCAAGAAGCAAATTTCTGTGGTTTAAGCCACCCAGCCTGCGGTATTTTGCTACAGCAGCCCAAGCAGACAAATACAGGATTCAAAAGTAAATATGACACAGTCCCCAAGCAAAGAAAAACAAATGCCCTGAGTACAACCGGCGGGGAGTGAGGAGGGGAAGAGTATGCAACCCAGCCTGTGAGAACCAGAGGGTCCCGAAGGTGGTCACACTCTATGGCTGAGGTACACGGGAGCACAGGCAGCACTAACTTAAGTAAGGCTTCTTACTCTCTTCATAACTGCTTGTGCTAGACCTCTTAAGAGTTTGAATTTCCTGGGAAAGCATTGAAAGCCGATCTGACTGGGTAGGCGTTTCATCATCTTCTGGGTCTGGTGATTCCTGCATCATTTCTTCAATTTCTTCAATCACCTTCCAAAATATACAAACCACTGTTAGTCAAACACACATAGGTAAAACGGTCCATCTGTAACACAGTGCTCAACTCAGCAACCAGAGTAGAAGTCCTCTAATTCTATTATTAACCAGCAGTGCACAGGAGTCAGTGTTCTGAATAATCAAAGGTTTGTAAGAGTACACCAAGTTTATTAAAAAAAAAAAACTTACAATATACTAAACACAAAAGTAAACAGCACATGATTTAAGACACTCATCACATATCAGTTGGCCCTATCAGATCTTGTAATCTCTGAGCTGCTGCTAAAAATACCTGCATAGGACTTCCCTGGGGGTTCTGTGGTTAAGAATCCACCTGCCAATGCAGGGGACATGTGTTCAATCCCTGGTCCGGGAAGATCCCACGTGATGAGGGGCAACAAAGCCCACGCACCGCCACTACTGAGCCTGAACTCGAGTCTGATCCACAGCAAGAGAAGTCAACGCAACGAGAAGCCCGAGTGCCACAGCTTGAGAGTAACCCCCACTCGCCACAGCTAGAGAAGGCCAGCACACAGCAATGAAGACCCAGAGCAGCCATGAATAAACAGATATTAAACACACACACACACACACACACACACACTCTCTACTTGAGACATCCCAGAAGGGGATCACAGTTACAGTTCAAAGAAAGCAAGTGACAGAGAATTTACCGTATGCCACATCCAAGTACTCAATCTAAAGCTATTTAATAAAATTGACATAAAATTTATAAAATACTACAGTATAAAAACCTTTACACATAAAGCAAGAAATTCTTGCTTTGGCAGGAAAGCTTTCCTTTAACAAAAGAAAAAGAATTTCATATATTAATTCAAGGGAAGATATAGGGATATTTAGGGACTTCTGTGATGGTCTAGCGGTTAGGACTCCATGCTTCCACTGCAAGGGGCAAGGGTTCGATCCCTGGTGGAGGAGCTAAGATCCTGCATGCCATGTGGCCAAAACAAAAGTTTGCCATTAAAAACAAAACAAAACAAAACTTATGGTTACCAAGGGGAAGGGGAGGTAGGATAAATTAATAGTATGGAATTAACAGATGCACACTATCATATATAGAAACAAGATTCACTGTTAAGCACAGAGAACTATATTCAATATATTTATTATATATTATATTTATACTATAATAAGTTATAGCAAATCTAAACAATAAAGATATATACATACATTATGTATAAACAAATCACTTTGCTGTATATCTGAAACTAGCACAATATTGTAAATCAACTAGACTTCAATTAAAATAACTTAAAAAAAAAAACAGACCTAACAGTTTAAAAAAAACTATTAGGGAAAAAATACAATATGAAGCAAGTTTAACCCTTTTAGCACCAAGGAAAAATAGAAGCAAACCTGAAGGAGTGGGGATTACACTAATTTAGTAAGAAGAGTTTCCAAAATAGGCATTTTTAAACACAAAAACAAGACACTGAAAGAGGCAAAGAATCTGTTTCTGTCAGTCAAAAGCAGGGAGAGCTTGGTTTTCAGGCACAGAACCGAGAAGGCGACGAACTCTCAGGGTCACACCTCTCCCCGGAGTATCAGGGTCTTCCTGCACTCAGTCGTCTAACTTACTATCCTGCTTTTTAAGCACTCTCTTCAAGCCTAGGATGATCCAACCACAAATATGATGGAGCATCAAGATGACACATTTTTAATGTACCCCTCCCAATCTTGTCATCATACATCTCTTTACTGCCTCATCTTTCCAACCTAAAAATACAGAACTCACAGTTTCAGTAGCCATGGAACATGATTTCAGGAAGAAGTTCGTGCACTACAGTTTGACAATACAGCAGAAGTGAGAAGAGTATTCAGAAAATGAGAAAGATGATCCAACAGGTTTTCAATGAATACAGGGTTGACATTATTAGAGCATTCCACAGGAATAATGCTCACTTCTTTCCTGGGTATACAATAAGGACTTCTAGTAAGTGCTAATGACTTCTCCATAGGTTTTAGAGAAACTAGGTAATTTCTGCACAGATATAGTTTCCCCATGTCTGCTCAAATCTAAAGAAAGAGGAAAAATTATAGTATTTTTTCTGATTCCAGTGGAAGCAACAGCCTTCTTTTAAAGTAACCTGCTATACGGTTTTAATAATGCTTATCTTGGAAAACTACATATACTGAAAGATGTTCCCAACTAACATAATCCATCTGCTTCGGATTACATAAAAGAAACAGTTTTGCAGCCGAGGTTCCCTTTTCTTGATGGAGGGGACTCTCCTCCGTACCTGGTCTGCAGTGAAGAGTGGCTCGTCGTTGACGCAAGAGACGATGATTGAATGCATATCCAGCTGTTCTCTCAGCTCCTCATCATCTGAGGTATCAAAGAGCAAGCTGTCACTCACCTAAAGACAAAAACGACCCACTGTTAAAAGCAGGGCCTTCTGATCACAACAAAGTCAAAGTGTCTGGGCCCAGAGGGCTGCTGAGGGAGCACCTGCTGAGGAGGTTCAAAAGGCAGAGCTCGTTACAGTTACTCTGTACCAGGCAGCATGTGAGGCACGTTGCACAGCCACCTCGGACAGAAAGGAGAGGAACGCACAATAAACAAGAAGCTGCTAGGGGGCTGCACACATTCCCTTTTGCCCAAACAGACATATATTTCGCTGTGTTATTTCACGGGGAAGAGGGTCCAGAAGTACGAAAATATCTGGTATTCTACAGCAATTTGTAGGGAATTACAGCAAACGGGGGTGGGAGGACAGACAGGGTTAGCAGCAAATGTTATTTAATTAATGATCTAACAGGAAGATCGGTATGTGTCACAATTCCACAGAAAACAAAGTGTTACTTGCAGACTAACTTCTAATACAGTGAGAGATAAGCAATCAAATTCTTGGCAGAAGGGAACTGTGTACAAGAGTTATACTTAGCCCTTCCAGTAGAACTCTCTCTTCTTCCAAAAAAGTTTCCAGCTTCCAAAAATATCTTTAACTCTAACTATCCTGGAGGTTTTCCCTTTGCCTCACTACCATTTTTCTCCCCACTCTACGCCCCAGGACACTGACCTTTATGGACTACATCAAAGGATACCCTTGACTTCCGATTCCCTAGTGGCCTAACACACTAGCAGATACTAGCAGGAGCTGGAAGGTGGGGCAGGGGTCGGGGGAGAAGTCTGGGCATGTATTCTGCTGTCTGTCCCCACCAGACTCCAAAGGCTGCAGCACCTATTGAGCTGATCTCACCTGCATGGCTACTCTCCACAGGTCCTGGTAGCTTGTTCCCCTCCTGACCTCTCTTCATGCCTAAGGCTCACGCTAAAGGGCTGCTTGCTGTTGGCATCCCCAGGGTATCTCACCATGTCTAGCTCATCCGGTGTCCTCTACCCTCCCACGCCAATATCAACAGTCCCTATAATAATGGCCTCGAGTTTACTAACTGTAAAGGCCAAACGTGGAAAACCCAGCAGCTTTAAATAGACAAGTGATCATCTTTCTGTCATGAATCTATCATGACATGACCATTCAGACGATGAATAAAACTGAAATTAGAACTCTATTTGTCAAAAGCAGTGGAAACTGAGTTCTCACAGAGCAGATGGGCAAGGAGTGATGTGAGAAGCAACCGTGTATTTTTTATTTGATTATTTATTTTTGGCTGCCCTGGGTCTTCACGGCTGCACACGGGCTCTCTCTAGCTGCAGCGAGCAGGGTCTCCTCTCTGGTTGTGGTGTGTGGGCTTCTCACTGCAGGGGCTTCTCTTGTTACAGAGCACAAGCTCGAGAGAGAGGGCTCCCATAGTTGCAGAGAATGGGCTCAGCTGGCCCACAGCATGTGGAATCTTCCCAGACCAGGGATCAAACCTTCGGCCACTGCATTGGCAGGCAGATTCTTGACCATTGGACCACCAGGGAAGTCCACAGACATGTATTTCTAACAGAGAGTATATAATTTAAAAAGACAGTATTTTACTTGGGAAAATTATTTATATATATATGCACACATAAGTGCATGCATATGCATATATATAATTGTATATACGTGTATACATATTAAAAATATTACATACGTATATAAAATTGAAGGCACAATTGGATGGATGCAGGTCTCACTACCTTGGCAGTTTCTCACAGGTCTCACATTTAATGGTGAACACACACCACAGAGTTAAAAAAAAAAAAACCTGCAGGTGAGAAATTCAAGGAATAAAAACACCAGTGTGCTGCCTCGCATCACATTAGGCTGGGGGAGGAGCCACAGCAGCCCTCCTGCTCTGTCCACCGCCACATACAGCAAGGCCATGCTGCCCTGCAGTGATGACCCCCTCGTTGGCCTTCTCACTGAACCATCAGGCTGGGAAGTTCTCAAAGAATTTACCTCTCATGTAACCTTTCTCAGAAAGCTACTCCAGAACATGCTCCATTAAAACCAGGAGGAAAACCAAACAGGAAGCAGACACTGGCTCTAACCCAAGAAAGAGGTGAAGGGGATTCTGGTAATGACAGTGAAGTAAAGATCCCAGAATGATGGCTATAGAGCTAAACTAGACAGTAACCAGTTCAGATTAGAATTGTTACTGCAGAAGGAATCGAGAAAACACAGGAGAAAGAAAAGAGAGACCGATAGGTTGCCCAGTGTGTTTCATTTACTAAAGTGAGCTTTATGGCTCTGCTGAGGATGAATTAGTGAGCTAATGATAACGTAAATTAACCACA
This sequence comes from Redunca redunca, assembly GCA_006410935.1. NCBI lineage: Eukaryota > Metazoa > Chordata > Mammalia > Artiodactyla > Bovidae > Redunca > Redunca redunca. Next base: position 74,380 of record SJYQ01008886.1, on the reverse strand, counting down.
AAAAAAGGCAATTATTATGACCTGAAGGAAAAAAATTACAAGAGGAAATGCCATCATAAAATGTACTTAAATGTGAACATTTAAATAGTCAATACAAACGATGAAGATGCAACAAAATATTCTGACATAATTATATTGGGAAGATGAGGGAAAGCCAAAGTTTTTGTGAGGGTTATGCGTGGAGGGAGGGAAGACTCTGAGACTGCTAAACTCTCATCCTCTGGGTTCAAAGTCAATGGATAAAGTCTAAAGTTGAAGAATAAAATTAAGTAAAATGACAGGAGAATGTTATCTGCTAGAAGAAACAGTTGAAGTAGCTGAAAGTGGCTGCTACAGGTAAATGGAAATCAAGGATGATAAGGTAAGTAGGGGAGAGACTGCTTTTTCATGTTAAGTTCTATAGCTTTAGTTTACTTTTTCAAACTAAGTTATACTGTTAATAAGAAAGGAGAAAGGTCAAGAGATCTGGCTCTTGATGAGAGAGGATGTTTAATTTCAAGACTGTAGAAGGAGAGATGAAATGGGCCATGTAAGGATGTACGATGATGTAGAGTAAACCTAAGAATTACATTCACTGATCCTAAAATTTCAACACCCTCCTCCGCTCAAATCACGGTTCTGTGCTGTAACTTGAGGACCATAGTTCTGTCTTATTTTTTCCCCTTAATAGACAATAGAAAGTTTTGAAATTAGTCCTAAAGAATACATTATTATCTTCTATTTCTACTCTTGAATATACAAAGATGCATTAAACAGAGTCCCTGTTTCTAACGAAACACGCATGGTAGGAGGAAGAATACGGCTCAGGAGATAGTCCTAAGGCAAAACAATCTAGAAGCATCCATCACATAAGCAGGGTCAAGAACGGCGCTGGATTTGGAACAGGTTTGCAGCTACTGCCAAGACACACGAGTGACACCAATAAGCCATCAGAATGAATTTCCATGACAACAGAAATGATAATCCCAGACCATCTTTCCAGAGAGGGAGCCAAGCCCATTCCCCACAGAGATGGCATATGCTAAGGGCTGGAATCCCTTTCAGGCTTTGAAAACTAACCTTGGCTGTCCTGGGTCTCATTCTTCACGCTCCCGTTAGGCATCAATGTGCCTTCTCTTTGCCAAGCATTCCCATCACTCCTGTCTGTGCCACGTTTAGATACAGAGCCGTGGTTCTGTTTCCCTGTACGAAACAGAAGCTGCCTCAAATGGAAAAAATGTGCCCCTGTAAGAATTTGGAACATACCAGTTGCCTTCCTCTAGAAAAGACCTATCACATTTAGAAGTGTCCCATCTTGAACATCAATTTTAAAAAAAATTAAAAACTGAAATCTAGGGAGCTGTAGTTTCCTGTTTGTCTCATCCTAATGCAAAAGAAATCTCTTTCCCCTTTGTCAAAAAAAATTTCATACAGACTGTTTTACAGTTGAAATAATCTAAAGAATGGTTTCAAAAGATACATTTTGCATAACTCAGTTATGGAAACAATAGAGCACACAGTTGGCAACTTCCCAGGTTAAAAAAATTAATTATATGCTACCTAATAGAATAACATGGTTGCTTCCTACACAGTTCCTTGCTGTGCATTTGTTCTTCAGGAAATTAGTATGTGCTACTCATTCCCAAGAACTAGACTTCTCATCTTAGTTGGATTCATCACCTGCGAATCATGTGAAGATAGACAGATGTTAAGACTTCCCTGATAATACAATGGTTAAGAATCCGATTGCCAGCGAAGAAGACACAGGTTCAATCCTTAGTCCGGGAAGATCCGACATGCCATGGGGCAACTAAGCCCAAGTGCCCTCGGGCCTGTGTTCCACAACAAGAAAAGCCACCGCAATGAGAAGCCCTCGAGCTGCAACTAGAGAACAGTCCCCACTTGCCGCAACTAGAGAAAGCCCGCTGTCAGCAACAAAGACCCAGTGCAGACAAAAATTAATAAAATTAATTTTTAAAAAAAGATACTCAGATATGAGATGATCATTTGTCCATTTTAACCTGCTGACTTCTCCAGGTGAGCTTTTACAATGAGCGTGAGTACTAAACTCCAGGTCACTACTCATCACTATCTTTGCTTATGCCATTGCTCTGGTATTGAAAACAGTCAAAAGGCAGATAAAGCGAGTGACATCCCAAGAGGTAACCAAAGAACAATATTCAGTAAAACTGTTCATGTGACTAAAGTACTTCTCTTTGAAACTAAGAAAAGATCTCCTCTACCATTTTTTATTATGTCAAACACAAGTACTCATTGCCTGGCTATTGTGGATTCTGCACTATGTTACGTAACACAGAAAACAGTTTTAAAAAAAACTTTCCACCATGGTCTCTGACTCTATAGTATTACTGATGAGATTATTCATTTGTTCACTCAACAAACACTTGTCTTAGTTCTCACTATGTGCCGGGCACCGTGAGAGCTACTGAGAAGATACATACAAAGATATCTACCAGGAAGTTACAATCTAATGACAGATCCACAGGCATAATTAAGAAACACCAGTGATGATTTAAGACACAGACCAAGTGCTGTGAGGACCAGCACCCAAGAGACGTGGGGGCCAAACTCTGTGGGACATGTAAGTCCTTTACGATTTTCACACCCTGACAAGTGTGACCGATTCCCACAGAGAGGAGTGCATTTTCCTTCCTTGCTGGGATTTAGTCTGTGGCTGAATGACCATCTGTCAGAGACGCTGTAAACGGGGATTCCTCCCAAGTGAGAGGTTGGATTAAGTGTCCTTTAAAGTCCCTTCCAACTCTAAAATTATATAATTCCATGAGATCAGCAAAGGCTAAAACAGTAATAGGGAGCTTCAGAGAGGAAGGGAAACTTGAACTAAGCCCAGAATGATAGCTAAGATCCAAATAAACAGAAGACAGAGGATAAGATATTTTGCTTTATTCCTGCCCCTAAATGCATGTCAGGTCAGCCTGCAAAACAGCTTAAGGAGATTAATAACTGGAACAAATAAATCCTGTATGTACTAGAATACAAAGAAATATAGTCAGAATCCTATATTTTACTAGAAATAGTAGGCGGCAAGCTTTTCTGAATCACACTTTTAAGAAAATCGTTTCAGAAAACATTAACAGCACTATTTAAAATACAATCCTACTGCATTATAATCCCAGAAATTACACAAACACACTTAATGAAATATAGAGCATGCCAAAAGAGCTGGCATGAGTTCACACTGCTATTTGATGAAGAATTTAAATAGTCCGGCCCTGAAACTTCCATTTGGCCTCCTTTCTCATCGTTAAACCACACTGTGATTTTCCACTTAAAGCAATCCCCTTCCCTCTTCTGTCCACTTTGCTCTCCTTCCACCTGTGCTCACACTCCTTACTCAAGGTGTCTTCACTTTACAATTCCAAGACATACATGCTGCTGCTGCTGCTAAGTCGCTTCAGTCGGACCTGTGCAACCCCATAGAGGGCACTCCACCAGGCTCCCCCGTCCCTGGGATTCTCCAGGCAAGAACACCAGAGTGGGTTGCCATTTCCTTCTCCAATGCATGAAAGTAAAAAGTGAAAGTAAAGTCGCTCAGTCTTGTCTGACTCTTCGTGACCCCATGGACTGCAGCCCACCAGGCTCCTCCATCCATGGGATTTTCCAGGCAAGAGTACCGGAGTGGGGTGCCATCGCCCTCTCCTCAGACATACATAGACGCCTCCAACAGTTAGCCAAGAACACATCAAAAAGCCAAGACTTGAAATGTCTTTTAAAGGTTCTCCAATATTCAAACATGTTACATCCAGCATTAAATTCATCAGAAAGTTAACTCTCTGTAGACACTCCAGAATTCTCCATATATTAAATCAAAGCCTAAGGTTCTTACCGAGTATTCTCAATGTATCAAAGTTATGTTATTTAAGCTAGAAAAAAAAAATGCTGATCACTGCTGTTCATACACAGGTGATGAAAATTTACCTAAACATAAAAAAGGTGAGTGTGTGCTAGGGAAGAACTGGAGGGAAATGTTAGCAAGTGGACAGTAGCAAAAACCAAGATGGCAAAAGAAGACCACTTCACTTGCCATAAGCTTGGAAATAAGAAGCAACACAATGAATTGTGGTTAGATAGAAACGCTACCTTTTAGTTCCATTATCAGAATCAGTTATTCAGAAACTATTGGTGCAAATCCTAACTTACCCCTTTTTCTGAGAGATTCAGAGTAAGCAAATGCAAGGTCCTAGTATGGGATGACTTCCAGTCTACAGGCATTACATTTCCGTAATTATCTGTCAGGGCATTCCAAATCCTTAAAAAAAAAAAAAAACTACAATCAATGAAAGTTAACATTCTATCAATATTAAACAGACATCTAGTACTACAGTGAAAGAGAAAACAAAAATATCACAGCAAAAAAAAAAAAAAAATAGAAGGCCTACTGTTTCTCAGAAAAGCATCAGCAAACCAGAGCCTCCTGAATAAGACTAAAGGAAAACCCAGTCATTGGGCTGACAAGTTCTGAGGGAAGATGACATGGAACAGAAAACTCACAAAGTCAGCGGCTAACGTTTCCACTGTCTTGTGTGCCAGGTATTACCTAAACTGCCATACATTCTAAGCAATTTACTTACATTAGCTCACTAAATCCTCAAAAAGAATACCATGCAGAACCATTATTATCCCCATTTTACAGATTAGGAAACTAAAGCACAGGAAAGTTAAGTCATGTTTCCCAAGCCAAAACAGGTAGTAAATACACTGTGCTTTATAATTATTTTTCCTTTTAACTTCCAAACATATCGACTATTCCACAGAGTGAATAATCTCTTTAACCAATGAGAAAGAATTTCCAGGAGAAGGAATTCAGCCTCAATATAAGACTAGGGCTTAATACCTAATTTATAGTGTAAGACTAAGATGAAAAGTGAAAGAAAGGGAGTTCACAATAAAATACACAGATTATACCCAATGCAATTACTCTTCCTTATTAACAAACAGAATTTTGAGGAGGCAACAGAGTAAAATGAAAAGAGCACTTGACTAAATTCAGAAAACAGACTCTCATCTCCATTCATCCTCAATCAGCCTCTGACCATGTACTTTAACTTCTGCAGGCATTAGCTGCTCTTTTTAAAACAAGAAGCTTGCATAAGGATGGCTGACGTTTCTTCCACCTCTAACTCGAAGCATTCATTCAAATTACTTATATTGATGAAAGTTCCAAACCACACCAAAATAAGGACTGAAAACCAATTTCATGACCAAAATTCAGTTTCAATCCCAAAGTAATAACCAGCATTTTTTTAAAGGCACTATATGAAAAAAAAAAAGAGAGACCAGAAATATAAAAGAAATTTAATTCGTGTAAGTAAACATTACACAAATAAGCTATTTAATGGTCATAGATACACACATACAATTAATAAAAAAAAAAGCTAACATTTTTAACAAGTATCTAATTATGAATAAGCCACTAAAAAATTGGGTGGGTTTTTT
>SJYQ01008886.1:52222-68865 GCA_006410935.1 Redunca redunca | reverse complement strand
CCCCCCATCCCTGCAGTTCCCTTAAAGTAACTCAGTTCCCCTCCCTGCCTCTGGAAGAAAGAGATGAGAAGTCAGCTGTCACAGAGCAACAAGCTTCAGTGAGACAGGAAACACTCTTTGTTCTCAGCCTGGAGCAGACAGACATGCCCAAACCTCCCACAGCCAAGGGAATGGTATGACCAAGGAGAGACTGGTTGCAGTTTCCCTGAGAAGGACTTCTCAAGGGGCCTCAGACAGACACTCTCAGGCGGAGACCCCTATTACGTGTGTCTGAGGGAGGCGGGTCCTGCTCCAGGGGGAGACTGTCATTAGCAGGGCTCAGAAAGGGTGCACAAGCGTTAAAGCCAGTGGGCAAGTATGCAGGGCTGGCATCGCCCCACAAGCAGGCGGGCGCTGGGAGCCAAGTCACCATCGGAAGTTTGCCTGCGAGGGTGAGGGGAAAAGTCAGGCTGTCACGGCCACAGGCCCCGATAGCCAGGCAGGTAAAAAGCCTTGCCAAGGGGGCCTCCAGCCAAGACCTTCTCCCCTGAACCAGTCAAGGCGAGTCTCCTGGTTCTCTCCCCGGGTGGGTGGATGTGTGTGCCACCTAGGCTGGCCAGGCCCTGGAACGGTCGCCTCATAAGACAGCCTTTGCCAGCCTGTGGTCTGACCCCACATGTGGTCATTTCCTTGCTCAGGTCTCAGAGGGCAGCTCTGCTTCCACCAGCTCCATGTTCTTGGCGGGTACCTGGCTGCTGCCCCAAAGCTCTGCCAGTGTGTGGTATCCAGGAGTGACTGCAACTCTTTCCTGAGTCCTGGACAGCAGGGGAGTGGGGTGCAGGAGGGGCGCAAGAGCGTCCGCTGGCCTGCCCCACTTTCTAGGCTCAGCCACGTCCATACTGGTCCCCTCATTTCAGTAGCTGGCAGAGAGTTATAATTGAATTTGCAGTCGGGCTGAGAATGAAAAAAGAAAACCCTTTACATGTCTGGGATTAATTTATCCCTGATGATGGCCACATTCACACGCTCTTTTCTGCTTAGGTTTCCAGAGTGTATTCTGGCCAAAAATGTGAAACACACATGCACATACACACGCGCGTGCGCACACACACATACACACAGAGAGAGGCACGTGTGTCCTGAGCGCACAGGCATGAGCCTGTTACTACAACTGCATGTGCGACCACGTCCCGGAGAGCACAGGGCTCCTGGGTGGGTCCAAGTGTGACTGGCCGTGACATCTGCGAAGGGGTCTCTATGGGGTGGGGTCTCTTAGGGGTCTCTAAGGGGTCTCTCTAGTGTGCACTACTATAGGGACCCCCATTCTGGTCACGGGTGGGGGACTGTGTCACCCAGCCCCTCTCAAGGTGGCAAGCAGTATAGCTGAGGTCACGCTGCTCTCCAGGAAAGGAAAGCCAAGACGTGGTGGCAGACACAGCCCATGTGGTGGGTACTGCCTGGCTGGCAGGACAGCTGCGTTTTCCCACATCCAGAGAGCAACAAGCCCTGTTCTTGCCGAGCGAAGAAATGGGGCCCCTGTCACCCTCACAGTGGAGGAGCCCCCCAGAAAGGGGAGTCCCCCAACTGCCCTGCCTTCTTCAGCCCTCTCCCTCATCCCAACACCCCAGGCAGCTCAGAGCTCCTCTTCAAAGGAAATGGAGCACTCACAATGAGTCAGGCACTGTGTGTCACCTCAGGAGAGGCCCCAGAGGCCCCGGCAGTCTCCTGACTCTGCACTGGGAAAGGGTGACCAGGCTCCAGCCCCAGACTCTTGATGGAAACATGGAGAACCAGCCAGGCTAGGAGTGGCACTCAACTGCTCTGCCTGGGAGCTGAACCAACACCGGCGCCCTGCTCCACCCCACCCCAAACACACCCTGGCCAGCCCTGCAGAGTGAAGGGGCTCGGAGCCCGAGGTAACTGATGGAGCCTATGAGGAATTACTGGGTTTCCAGGGAAAAGTGATGTGAGGCTTCCCTGACCAGAGGTGGGGTGGCCAGACCAGGGAGGTTGCCCCTCTCTTCCTCCTATATTCTGTGTCTAACCAAATAAGCTTGGGAGCCAGTGCAGAGGACGGAAAAGAGCCGGCTCTGAAGGAATGAGGGCAGCTGAGGCCATGCTCCGTCTAGCACGTGCGAGAAAGGCTCTGGTCTCTTTCTTGTCCCACTGCACTTTCTGTGTGTCTGCCTCTGTCCCTCATCAAGAATCTGTCTCTCTTTACATCTGACTCAACCATTGTCTATCTTTCACACACGCACGTGCATGCACACACAGACACATATGTACACCATGAAAAACCAAGACCAAAACAAAGGCAGAGAAACAGCATGAAGCCCACACTGGGCCAAGCCGCAGGCCGCTGAAACTGCAGCGAGACGTCCCCAGAGGACAGGATGGAGCAGCAGCAAGCGTGCAAGGAGGGAGAGGGAGGCTCCCACTCTTCATGCGGGAGTTTCAGCCACATTTAAGGGCCCGCCTGGCAGCAGACCCTGGCCCTTACCCTGTTCTCATCCAAGAGCAAAAAAAAAATGTTTCCTGGGCTGCCCCCACGTCCCAGGCAGGGGATGCCCACCTGGTTCCCTGGAAATCCCCTAATCCTGCGTTTATGAAACACGTGGAGAGAGGATTGAGACAAGTTTGATTCCCTGGGGGCAGGGGGCAGTGGGGAGGGGGCTTCGGGCCAGGGCTGTGTTACAGTTAGCTCTTCCTGTCTGTCCAAGCTCCCTGTCACCCTAGCCTGGATTGTCCACAGAGCCCTGGAAAAGGAACAGAAAATGGTGCATGTATGTGTGTGTACATGTGTGTGCACGTGTGTGTCTGCACATGTGAACAGAATATCTCTCTTCAAAACACCAGCAGAGAAAATAAAGGCAGGGACTGAGTATTCTGCATTTAAAAGGCATATGAAATTTTACCGAACCTTTTTTTTAACAGATGAGAGTGATTCTCCACCCTGCAAAAGAATAGGTCTCAAACGCTGAAAACTAACTGAATTTCAGAACATAAAAATCTAATTTGCCAAGGCTCCAAGGGCCTGCCTATTTACAGAGAACATGCAATGAAACACTCAGTAAAGTCCGTTTAGTGAAGGAAGCAGACATCTCATTAAGGACCAGGATGTGATTTCAGCCCTGGAGGCACAGGGTAGGGGGGGGAAGGGGGGGCCCGGGACAGTCAAGTAGGCAGGGGTTTCGGTGGTAGATGGGCACCAGGACAGGTCACAGGAGACCCCCTAGAGGAAGGTGCCACGCTGAAGCCTGAGCCACGGGCCAAGGCCACGCTTGTTCAGGAGTGCATCTAGGAGAGCACAGGGAAAAGCAACAGATGAGGCAGGAAAGACAGAAGGATCGTCCTCTGAGAAGCCTGGCCAGCGTGGTTGGCCTCCCTTGTGAGGATGGGGGCTGGGAGGAGGGGCCACAGCTGGGTCCAGGGTTGGCCACTCGTGGACAGTGAACTGGGGCATGGCGAAGGGGAAGGCTGATGGGGCGGCACCTAGGTTCCAATGACCAGCCTGCTGGGGGCCTGATAGTCAATGGGGGTGGCAGTATTGGGAAGAACATAGCTTGATCCAGAGAGATTCAAGAGCCGGGAAAGTGGTGGGAAATGCTGATGTTTGGGATATAGGCTTAGGAGGAGGTAGGACTCAGGAATGCCTCCTACACACTGAGCTCCAGGAACGGGGACAGTGGAGGGAACAGCAGGGCAGAGCCTGTTCTCATGGAGCGGAGGACAGAGATGTCGAGCGGGGGTGGTGGGTGGGGTTGAGTTTGCGGTGCTGGTTAAGTCACTTTGCGGGAGCTGCCCACTGGGTAAGCAGCTGGATGACACAGCTGCAGCACAGGGCAAAAATGGGGCTCAAGGCAGGGGTTCCAGGGTTGGTAGTCTGCAGAGAGCGATCAGAGCCACAGGAGGGAGTGAGGCGGCCGAGGCGGTGTGCAGAGTAAGAATGAGGGCCCAGGTAAGAGCTGGAGAATGCTAGAGACCAACAGAGAAGGCAAGGCCAGAGAGGAAGGAGGAATCCTGGGCAACTGTGGCACCATGGAAGCCAAACATCGCAAGTGCATCAAGAAGCAGGGCGCGCGCAGTGCTTCCAGCCGCTGCAGAGAGTCAGGAGGATAAGCGGCCACAGACTTAACAACCCGGGTAGACAGGGCCCTGGTGTGAATTAGAAAAAGGTGCCCTTTCCTCAAGGTAGTTTACTTCTATCAGAAAACCGTAACACACTGATTTTATTAGAACAAAACACTTTACTGCCATCTGTGGGAAAATTGTTATAATAAATAATAAACTCATAATGTCTTAGATGTGGTGCCTGTACACGGCCGCCCTGGTTATTGGCAACTGCAGTAAAAACAGTCTTCAGGGGAGCAGAACGAAATCTATCAACAACGATGATTTGAGCTGTGGGGAGCACACTACCCAACCAAAGTCGGCTTTAACAGTGAGGAATTTATGATCCCATCTAACAAGACCTCTGGAAGTAGGGAAGTTCCAGAGCTGGTTCTTTCTTGACAGCCTCCTGGAGCATCGGGTTCTTGCCATCCTGTGTGTCAACCTTCTTTCTCGGGCTTGCCCCTCATTATCACAAGATGGCAGCCATAGCTCCAGGCATCACCTTTTTTCCATAACAAGATTAAAAGACAAAAGATGAAGGTTTGCCTCCTTGCGTGTTCTTACTAGACATCCCTGGTGGTTCAGACAGTAAAGCGTCTGTCTATAATGCAGGAGACCTGAGTTTGATCCCTGGGTCGGGAAGATCCTCGGGAGGAGGATCTGTTCTTTCTTATTAAGGATAAAACTTTTTTAGAAACTTTTCCAGCACCTTTCCATTAGTAATCACCACACCTTCCTCTCACCTCATTGTCCATATATGAGTCACAAACCTCTTCCCAAACCAATCATCAACAAGGATAATAACTATGATTGACTTGACTGAATACGGCTCCTTCCCTGAGGACTCGGGCCTGGCTCCTTTCTCAGCGCAAGGACACAGGGGCAAAAAGAGAGAATGACTGTTGGAGAAGAGGACCCACTGACTCCGCCACAGGAATGAAGTCAGATGACAGTGGGTGGAGTGAATGCAAGGGAGGGACATGGAGACTGCAAGTGTAGATGACGCTTTCTAGAACTGTGTGAAGGGAGAAGAGACTGACCAGCAGGGAGACGTGGAGGGCAGGAAGAGGATTTTGATGGCACCCGAAAGATGTCTGAAATTTCTTGTCCAAAATGGACTTCATGAATGGTCCCACCACTCATGAAACCAAGCAGGTGGGATTGCCCCACTGTCGCCCACCCGCCAACCCAGGCCTAATCAGTCAATTCCCCAGGCCCGTTTGTTCTCACTGCTCAGGGACTCTGCAGTCCACGATCTTTATGCCAGAGTTCCAACAGCAGCGCCATCAGCACCTTGGACTGGATAATTTGGGACAAGGGGGTGTGTCCTGTGATCTGAGCGGTGTTTAGTAGCTCCTGGCTGCCAGTAGCATGCTTACCTATTTATGTGCGGTCATGACAATCAAAACCATCTTCCAGGGGTCTCCCTGCCAGTCTGGCAGTTAAGAATCCACCTGCCTGTGCAGGGAACATGGGTTCAATCCCTGGTCCAGGAACTAAGACCCCACATGTCATGGGGCAACTTAGCCTGTCCACTGCAATTGCTGAAGCCTGCATGCCTTAGAGCCCAAACTCTGCAAACCTCAATGAGAAGCCAACACATGGCAACTGGAAAGTAGCTCCCACTCGCCTCAACTAGAGAGAGCTCATCTGTAGCAACAAAGACCCAGTGCAGCCAAACATTAATTAATTTAAAAAAAATTTTTAATTGTCTCTAGATACTGTCAAATGTGTCAAATGTGTCCAAGGGGGCAAAACTCAGCCCTGGCTGAGAACAACGGCTCTGGGCCCTATGGAAACTCTTACAGATCTTTAAACCATTTCTGGTCATGGTTAGTCTTTGCTCTCTCTACCATCTTTACCACCCTCAGCCCTTGACTTTGTCACCATTTACCTATCTGTGTGCTTTCCTCCACCCTTCACTCAATTGTCAGCTCTGGAACCATGTTTATCCTGCTCAGTATTATATCTCTAAAGCCTAGCACCTTAATTGGTACACAGACGGCTGTGTGTGTGTGTGTGTGTGCATGCATGTATATGTATGTACATCTTAAATGAGTGAGTGAGTGAATGAATGACTCCTGCCCTGCCTTTCAGACCTTTCCCAATGGGCTTCTGGACTAATGGACCCGCCTTCTAGAATGGCCTCTACAGTTGGCCACACAGCATCCTGAGCATTTGTTCTCCACCACTTGTGATCATAGACCTTGTTGAGAACTGAGTGAGACCACTGGACCCTCACCTTGTCAAAGGCCATAGGCTTACACAACTTGAAGCAACATCAAGTGCTCCCAGAAGACTCCTGCCTCCCGAGACAAGCACTGAGAAGCCACGAGTCTGAGCAAGGCCAGTCCAGCTTGAATTCTTTCCGTGCCTCTTCCTCACCTCCAGAATGAAGCTTTAACTCAGCTACAGACACAGGCCCTTCAACACTCAGCCTTGCCCTAAAGGATCTGGGCTCTTGGACAGCCAGAGTCTTGGTCTCTGTCTCTCCTGCTCAGCACAGCTTTCCAGTCTTAGCCACCAGGGACAGTTCAACACGCCACTCACATGACATCCTTTCCCTGCCCTGGGGTGTCCTATCTCTGATATGCTCCTAAGAGTAAAAATAACCATGGTTTCCTGATCCACTTTTCCCCCAACACTGGGAACTATGGGAGGTCAGGAGTCATAAGTAACTCACTGCTGTATCTTCAGAACCTGCTCTAGGGCTACACAGCAGCTACACTCTCTCAATAAACAGTGCCGGACACGATGTCCCCTCACCATCTGTCTGTCCCTCATTCCCCCTGAATTTTGCTTGGTGGCCTATAAGGTTCCAGGGAGCATCTTTAACCCCAGACTCCAAAGGAATAGAGTCAGCTTTAGACAGAAGCCAGCTCTGATGAGGGCAGAGCAGAGAGAGAATGCAAAGTCTTGGTGACCTAACTGAGGAGCTGGATCAGCCCTTGCCTGAAGCCCATCCTTCTGAAAGTTTCATTTCTATAAAGCCATTATAGTCCTTTTATTAGTTTAAGTAATGGTTTATATTATCTGCAACTCAAAGCAGCAAGAAAAAGCAAATGAATAAAGGAAAAAATTAATGAGTGGGCACAGTATTCCCGCAAATTCATTTAACCCAGGTGACAGTCCCATGTATGCATATATTTCCTCCAGCCTTCTTGCACCTGTAAGAAAAAGAGAACTTTCTATCCAAGATAACACCCTCCCCTCCTTCTCCAGAAGCTGGTTCCATTAATTATCCCATTTTCTCTCTTGTATGTTTGATCTTTCCCTCCCTAGTGGATTCCTCCTCCCTACCTTCAAACATTCTCAGGTCTCCCCAGACCCCAGAGCTTTCTCAGCACCTCCTGAAGCTGCAGGCCCACCTCTTCCTTTTACCTCCAGTCCTCTCCATGGAATCACTGATCCACCACCTCCATGGTGGATATTCAGGGAAGGCTCATGACCCAGAAGAGATGGGTGACCTTGGTCCCTGTTGCCTGTTCTATGCAAGGTATGGCCACATGGCTCCAGGGTTCAGGGCTGGCCACCCAGGTTCTCAGGGCCCACAGGGAGCTGGACACTGAGGGCATCGTCTGTCAGACCCTCTCCTGAAGAGAGAACCACTCTGTGTTCAAGATGTAGCTCCCTCATCCTGGAGGGTTCAGGCCATCAGCCCCATCCCAGTCACCCCTAGTCCCGCCAACCAGGTGGGATGAGGCAGGGCCTGTCTGGGTCCCAGCAGGCAGGAAGAGCCAGAGGGGCTAGAAGTTTCACTCTGGGGCCTTGGGTCCTGGGCCATGGGAACAGCTCACAGCAGGAAACAAGAGAAGCCCTCCTGGGTAACAGGCGAGGAGGCCACCAGGCTGAGCTCCAAAGCTCCAGCCCCTCCGACGACAGAGGCAGAGGCCTCTATTTTGGAAACAATGCTTTCATACTCTGGCTTTTCTCTAAGTGTGCTCTTGCTGCTCCTGTAGATGAAGCCTGATCCCTGCAAGAGATGTCAGACCAATGGCTAATGAGATACTCGGATCACAAGAAAAGGGCACGTTTCAGCCCAGAGCAGGGCAAGGAAACAGGGAGAGAACCCCAAGACATCCCAAGAGTACAGGAGACAAGGTCACAGCCAGGAATCCAGCAGCTACCCCTGCCTGGAGAGTTTCTGGGACTCCGTGTGCCTGGGTGAAACCTCTTCCAGGCATGGTGCAGGTAACTGCCCACCCAGGCAGAGAGAAGTGTGGGCGAGAAAGAGGAGATGCCAGAGGCAGGAGGGCGCAGGACAGGGGACAGAGTCTGGGAGCAGAACATGCTTGGTCTCCAGGTAGGCCGACACTAAGCCTCAAAGCCCAGGCCACCCCCACCTTTCTTGTCAAAAGATCACAGCTCCAGCGGGCCCACTGAGCAGAGACGGCACACCCCACACCCCACACCCCTGCCCAAACAGACCCATTCCCCACTCGGTCACCCCACTCAGGTGCCACAGAGACACACACCAAAGCTTTGTGGTTCCAACTGTTTTATACTGAAATACACATGGGCTGATCCCAAACGGTTCGGTTCAGGGGAGAAAGAAATGATGACAGCGGGTGATCCCAGGGCTCGACGTCGCCAACACTTGGTGCGTGTGCCAGTCCATCTGCCCACCCCCGCAGGACGGTCAGGCTTGAACATCTGGAGGACCTCTACCGAGCCGGGCAGCGGAGGAAGCCAGTCCGGGGCCCAGGAGTTCTCAGCTGAAGGGCTTCACCAGCTTCATGGCAGCATAGTTCTGGAGAGAGAGGGAGGAGGCAGGGACGGGTGGTGACAGCTGCGGGGCAAAGGAGCTGGGAAAGGACTCAGCCACCTGCCTGCGCCTCGCACTCACCACCCCCGCCACGCTCCACACTCCACACTGCAGCCTCCAGCCTCGCTGCCACACCAGCCCACACTCTCCTGGGGGCCACGGCGCCTGAACTGCTCAGTCTTCTCCCCCATCAACCAGGGCCCACTCCCAGCGTCCGCTCTGCCCAGAGGACTCTGCCCTAGCCAGGCCAGGCCCAGCACCTTCAATCAGACAGGTGGCCCGAAGGCGCAGCAGGGATTCTCCCCACCCCTCTCCCAACTCCCCACACACAGGAACCCCGGGCTCGTTGGCCACGATGCTTCTGCCCCAGAAGCAAAGAGAGGGGCGAGGGCAGGGGTGGTGTACAAGGATGACCCCCAACAGAGGCCAGCCCTGGAGACGGGTCACCCCTGATTAAGCCCTGGCTGCTGCAGGACTGACAGGAATCTCCCCTCCCCACTCCTCCCCCCCAAAACCATGAAAACACATACAACACAACACAGGGCTCCTAATTGGGACAGTATGTTCCCCAGCGCCGCCCGGGAAAGCCAACTCTGGAAACAAAGCCGCCGCTCCTTCCCCGCCAGCTCGCCTCCTGCCTCCCCACGCTGGCCCTGCTCCCGGCGGCCTCTGGGGGAGAGCTGGGGAGAAACAGACAGGCTGCCCTCCTGTCCCTCTCCCCGGGGGAATTTCCAAGGGGGTGGGAGATTAGGTCTATGTGGGAGAGGAGGTGGCAGCCCTGGCCCCGGGCCCCTCTCCACCAAGGCCTCTGCTCCCAAAACCTGCAAGCTAGGCGAGGGGCGTGGGTCTGGCACCCACCAGGTGACCAAGCCACTTGGACATGCCCAGCTTGTGGCAAAGAACTGCAGGTGAGGGCATCAGCAGCCTCAGGTCCAGGCTGCCCCTTTGGCCCCAAAGCCTTTGCCTGGGAGCCGAGCCTGCACACCAGCCCTGGGAGAGAAGGCAGGGCTGGTATTTGAAGAGGACAATTCCCAGAAGATCTCAAAAGATTCGGATGCTGCTGGCTGGGGATCCAGGAGACAGGGAAGAGGCTCTGCCCCAGGTCTGCCCACGGGGTCTGGGGCTATGGCTACCCCTGAGATGAGAAAGGATGGCAGGCTGGAAGTAACTGGAAATCTTCCCTCTGTCTCCCAGCCAGGTAGCTGGGACCTCCTTCCCCCTTCCCCAGGTCCCTGAGGCCAGTCTGCTGCCCAAGCACCTTGCAGGGTGGGGTCCGGCTGGCCAGGGGCAGGCCCAGGCATAGCCAGGAGATGGGCATTTTACTTGGGGCCGGGCCCTGCCCTCCCCCACTTGGCTCTTCAGCAGAAGGCTGGCTTGACATGCAGCCCCCTCCCCACACCGCTCCCCTCCACACAGTGCTGGTCACAGCAGGTCAGTGCTGACCCAGCCCAGCCCTGCCTCATGCCGATGGGGGTCCCAGCCGAGGCCACTCAGGGAGTCCCTGGCAGAGCCAAAAGCAGCTACCAGCTCATGACTCCACATGGAGCTCCATCCCACACAACAGTGATGCTCAAACCAGAATGTTTGAGGCAGATTCTCCCCAGCAGGCCTGGAGCAGGCCGGGGCTCTGCAATTCTCCCTGGTGCCGCTGCAGCTCGCTTCTCAGACCACCTGCTCGGGAGCGTGGGGGTGCGCCAGCTCGCCTTGCCCGCACTCCCTGGCCTGGCCTCACCGTGGAGCGCTAGGCTGTATCCTGTTCTCCCGTGGTCCTGGCGCCACTGTGTCTCCTCGTGGACTGCCAGCTTATCAGACCACCAGCCCCCCCACCCCCTCCATCACCCACGGAACTCACCCTTGGTTCCCGGACACAAAGTCTTTGCCTGAACCGAATGGTGGCTGGGCATAAACGACATGAGAGGAGGTGAGCCTGAGGAGAGGCCAGGCGAGGGGCACTGTGCCTCCCCAACCTGACCCCCTGGGCCTGCCCCAGGGGAAGAGACACGGAGGTGGAGTCCTGGGCCTGACCCCTGAGCCCAGGTCACTGCCAGGGCAGCTAAGCTCTCTTCCAGGGCCCAGTAGCTAACCCTGTATTAGCAGTTGTAATTTGTCTTCTTTCACTAAGAGGGCACCCAAACCAAACAAGCCTGACCTCCATAACCTCACCCACCCCTGAGCCTCAGGCCTATCTGGTCAATGTAAGTCTTCTCGCTAAGACTCAGAACAGTCTCAGCCTGCCCAAAGGGCCTGGCCCTCAGCCCAACCCAGGGCCACCCCGGCTCTAGACCCTCCTTTGTGACTCAGGGCCCAGAGTGTGCCAGGGCCTGGGTGTCCGAACCAGAGGCCCCCTCCACTACTCCCAGAGTTCATGCTATCAGGGCCTGAAGGGGATGCTCTGCCATTTTAACTGTCTTCCTCAGGAGGCTCTCTGCTGGTACCAGGCCTCGCCAGCTACGCTGGGAGAGGCACTTGGAACCCCTCCTTCTCCTGGAGGACGCACAGAGCAGAGCTCACAGGTGAGTAATTCCACCGCCCACTGTGGGGACCGTGCGCGTGGCCAGCGGCCTGGTGCTGGCCAGGGCTGTGGCTGGAACCCCAGCCTGGGAGCTGTACGCAGACTGTCCTGCAGCCCTGAGCTGGCCCCTCCCCTCTCTGGGTGTCTGTTTCTTTCCATTCAAGTCAGGGTGGCGTGGAGTTGATCACACCATCCCTCTACTTGTACATGGATTTGAAATTTTCATATTAAAAAGTTTAAAAAATTTAGAAGAGATTGAAACTCAGGTATCAGCCTGGGAATCTGTGATCCCCTCAAGGTCTGAGGCTCTAGAGATGCTCAAGTGCTGCCATGAGGACCCAGGAGGCCTGGGCAGGGGAGACAGCTTCAGATCCTCCTCCTTTGGGAGGGGCCCGCGGAGCGGCCCTGGTCGCTCTCTGTCAGGCGTCAGCTGGCCTCTCAGGCACTCAGCAGGGAAAGGGGCCCAGTGTTCACTGTGTCGGGGAGAGGCTCCTGGCACACCCCCTCCTCACTCACACCCTGCCCCAGGCCACCCCACTGCAGAAAACAGGCACACGTTCAGGTCCCCAGGTGGACCCCAAGCCCCTCTCCAGGCCCTCAGCAGGCGCCATCCTCACAGACACAGGGCCTTCCCCTGTTCTCTGCCATCCACACCTTCCCTTCCCTTCCTGACCAAGCTCCAAGCCCTCCTTCAAGCAGGTTCTCCTGCCCACGCCTGCCCAAGGGCCTCATCTTCTTGATTACACAGCCCGTCAGGGGCTTGCTGAGCACACTGTCTCCTCATTAAGGGCAAGAACTCAGAACTCCCCAAGGGTCTCCTACCAGACTGGGGACCCCCAGAGTAGGGCCTGTGTCTCCTTCCTCAGGCCACAGACTCCCCAAGGACAGAGGCTGCCTCTCCACCAGACACCCAGTGCACTGGAGGACAAGGACAGGCTCCTCTGAGGCCAGGGGCTGCTGGAGGTCAAGAGCTGTACCTCCCACATCAGACCAGGAGCTCCCCCGAGACAGGGTCCGTGCCTGCCCCCTCGGGCCAGCTTACCGGGAAGGAGTAGACAAAGATGCCCAAGAAAAGCAGGAAGATGAAGAGAATGAGGAAGAGGATGATGGCACACCGGAACCGCCGCCACAGGATGAACTTCATAGTCTTGTACGGGGAGGTGAACCAGAGGAAGGAGGTGTCAGGCCGCCTGCGAGGGAGACCCCAGAGGTCAGCAGGGCACCCCACCGGTGCTGCTCCCTGTGAGCCCTGCTCCCAATCACCCTGGCCCTCCCCAGCCAGGCCCCCAGACCCCCAGCCTCCAGCCCCTGGCCCCTGGCCCTTTGCATCTGCAACCCCTTCTCCTCCCAGCCTTTGCTACATCATGAGCCCTGCCCACACCCCTCTTCTCTTCTTGACACCATCAAGCCCGGCACACCCTCAGGGACCCAGTTATCAGCCACCCTGTCCAGGTCACCTTCCCTGTCGCTCTCCCCTTCCTGACCCAGGACTTGTCACAGACTAGAAACCTGGGGACTGGACAGAGCGTCGAGGGGCTCCACTTTTGCTGAGCTATGGCCCATGAGCTCCAGAGAAGCTCAGCCACAGGCCTAGATGCACATGGCTGGTCCACGGTCAGTGAAGGATGGCAGGAACTGAACCCAGAAAGGTGATTGTCTCTCACAGCCAAGAACTGCAGACCCTTCCCCTAGATCAGCCTCACAGTTCAAAGAGCAGGCAGGTTTTGTGTCTCAGTAATGGCCATTCTGACATTCGCTTGCATGCCGCTGGCTCTCCTGGGTCTCCCTCATCTTTCCACCCAGATCCCAGCACCCTTGGGTAGGGGGCCTCCTGCTGCTCAGCCAGCCTGTGGCAGTCAGGACAGCTCTGTGACAAAGTGGGCTGTCTGTGCTAAGTGTGACTTGAGCTCAGCAGGCTGTGGGAAAGTACCCAGCAAACGCAGCCTGATCCCTCACACACACCCCTGCCACCAACAGCCATCTTTCAGGCTCCAATAACTGTCTTCAAGCCTTCTACATCCCTTATCTGGGAGGTAGGGGAGGCAGAGGCTAGGCCCCCATTTCACTGGTGGGAAAACGGAAAGACCTTCTGAAAGCCACGTTGACAGCACAAGAGAACCACAGAAGCAGCTTGTTCGGGGGAAAGACCTTGAGTCAGGCTCCAGAGCCAACCAGGCCAGGTGTGAGAATTTCAGCTTCACCACTTTCCTTGGAACGACCTTATTAAATTTTGCTGTGATTGTTTTCTCATTTGTAAAGTGAGGATGCTAAGATGACCCAGTGGGGAAGGTTCCATGACACAACATACACAAGCCATACGACAGCACGCTTGGCCTGCAACCACCAGTTGCTCAACAGTGCTAGCTTCTGGAATGAGCTGATGAGCCCAGCCTGTTCTGGAAGGGTGTCGGTCACCTGCTCCCTCACACGGTGTACCCTGGGATGAGTCACACCCTTCTCTGGGCCTCTCGACCTCTGTGTGGCTATGCAGTGGGTGCCTCCTCTACTGTGGCTACGCCTCCCAGTCCCCTTGGCCATCAGCGGTCAGGGGCTGGGCACCAACCTTGGGTCCTCGAGCTTGGGGTTCATGTTAGGTTCATCCCGGCCGTGGCCGGCTGGCCGCTCCTCATGCTCACTCTCTGTTACAATCTCCAAGGTCATCTCCAGCTTGCCCTGTGGGGAAAGGGGGACCTGGTCAGGGACACAAAGGCTCTGCACCGTGGCTTGGAGAGGAGCCAGGCCAGGACAGATGTCAAGGTCACTTTATGATTTTTTTTGAAAAGTGATAACAGGGTGATCTGATCATAAAAGTACCCGTTCCTAGCAGAATATGTAGGAACTACAGACACGTATAAAGAAAGGATACTGTCACTCATACTTTTCCTGTGTAACGATACGTACTCCTAATATTTTATTCATCAGACTTATTTTTCTCTGCAAGTATATGAAATACCATACTGTGTATATTTAGTTCTATAGCTTGTTTCTTTCACTTAAAATAATATATTTTATTATTCTATAATTATATACTCTTTTAAAGTTTGCTTTTAATGCTATAAAACATTCTATGCAATGGCTGACCATAATTTATTCAGTAAACTAGTTATTTTGGTTCATTTAAGTTGTTTCCAACTCTTCGTTGTTATAAAAAAAAAAATGCTGCAACCAACACCCTAGAACCGTAAAGCTTTAATTTAATGAGGTTATTTCTTTAGGAAAGATTTTAGAAGTGGGATAAAAAATTTCAAAGGGAATAAATATTTCTAAGTTTCAGGCTATATATTACTAAATTGTTTCCCCAAATGTAAAATCATTAGCCTGCCGGGCAAAAGTAAATGAGGGGGGAGTCTCACTGCATCCTCGCTAGCAATGAGCATTTCTGTTTTAAAACACTCTACTATAATACATTAAAGATGTTTTCACATTTTAAAATACTCCTTTATGTAATTACCAGGGGAAATGGACTTTCTTAAATTTTAATGGCCACTCTACTTGTTTGCGTATTATCTATGCAAGCACTGCACTCATTTTTCTTTTGAGACATTAGTGTTTCTTATTAATTGTTATAATTTGTTACACAACATGGATATTTTATTTCAAGGGCCACTTGAAGGGTTGGCTGGCTGCTTGCTGTTTCCAGGTACAACTGACCCTTGAATCTCATAGGTTTTAACCATGCAGATCCACCTATAAGCATATTATTTCAGTAAATATACAGTCGGCCCTCATTTGCAGGTTTCAATGCACAGATTCCACCAACCATGGAGGGCCAACTATGAGACCTGAGCATCCGTGGATTTTGATGTCCACAGGGCTCCTGTGACCAACCACCCCGTAGGTATTGAGGGACTGTCATTTACTTCCCCTGCAGAGGCAGGACAGTTCCTCATGGTCCCCAGTCACGCCCCTGGACAGACCTCTGGGCAGATGGAATAGTCCCTCAAGGACGGTCCCTTGTAGGGTTCTGCTTAAATGGGAGCGGCACGGTGCCTGTCCTCTTCCAGAAGTCTAGCCAAAGGGGAACTCGGGACACAGATCACCGTGAAGGCCAAAGAGCAGAGTATAAACTAAACAGGATCCACAGAGATCACGGCACCTTTGATTTAAATAGGCTTCTCTGGGATACAACCCTCAAGAAGAGGAAGGCTGGAAAGTGGCAAGGGAGAGGGACAGGTCCTGGAAACAGACAGGGAGGGCAGGAGATAGGGAGAGGAGCATGCCTGCGCCTGTGATCGCTATGGAGGAGCCACTCCCACGTCTCCACCAGCCAGATGGAGCTGACTTACCGCCAGCATCTTCTTCTCGCCCTCATCCGCCACACAGGGCCACCAGCCCTTCACTGTTTTCTGTTCAAAAAGAGACACGAACCGCTCTGGGTGGAAGGTGGCTTCCAGCTGGTCCACGGAGCACTTCTCGGCTGTCTTGGCGGGCTTAGGCATGTGGTTAAGGTCCAGCTGCAGAGAGCCTGTGGCAAAGAAGGGTGCTTTAGCCAGGCTTTCTCAGTCATTGCCAGCCTAGGACCACCCTGTGGCTCAAACTCCACTCTCCATCCATCACCTCTCATTCCATCTGTTAAGCTTCCCATCCATCTGTTCACGCATCCATATGCCCACTAATCTGCCCTTATTGATTCGACTTAACAGAGCTTCCCAACTGCTCAATTATTCATCTTACTATACTTATTTAGTATACGAGTGTTCCAATTTCTCCACATCCTCTCCAACATTTGTTATTTCCCATTTTTTGTTTTTGTTCTTGCTTTTATATAGGTACAAGCGTTATCTCATTGAGGTTCATTCATCTGCCCACCTAGTTATCCACACAGCTATCTATCTTTCCACACTGCTTCATCTGCTCGTCTATTTTATCCCTCTTCTCCCAGAACAGATCCATCTTTTGGGTTAACCCACATGAAAATTCTGATATATGTATATACATATATATATATATATATACTATACTATTATATATATATAGTATCTTAGTATACTAACTTACTATATAGTATACTAACTTACTATATAGTATAGCATCTTAGTATACTATACTGTACTTACTACTCAAATCCACTCCTTCACCCACTGTCTACAAACATCATCCACCAATTTTTGAGCTGTCTTTGGAGCAGCTTTTTATATATATGGTACTTGTTATTTGCTTCCCTAGTGGCTCAGAGGTTAAAGCGTCTGCCTCCAATGCGGGAGACCTGGGTTCGATCCCTGGGTCGGGAAGATCCCCTGGAGAAGGAAACGGTAACCCACTCCAGTATTCTTG
>SJYQ01008886.1:0-51523 GCA_006410935.1 Redunca redunca | reverse complement strand
ATACACACATAGATAGTATATCATAAAGACTATAAGAAAACACAGGATAATTTCTTGTTGGCAAAATTTCTAGATCTTAACTATTACTTTTAAAATAAAGGCAATAAACATTCAAAAGAAGTAAAATATATAATTAGAAAATACATTATGAAGAGGAAAAAGGAAATGTCTTAATAATGCTGTAAGCTGCTAAAAGAGTAGATCTTAAAATTTCTCTTCACAAGAAAAAAAATTAGCTATGCAGCTTATTGTGCTGATCCTTCCACAATAGACACAAACATCAAATTAAAAGAAATCTGTGGAGTTTTAAAGTAGCAGTTTTAGTGCCTTTATTTTTAAAAACACAAAATGATCCTATTTAATTTTATATTGAGCACCATTTGTTCATTCAATAGAATGCAGTTTTTGTTTGTCTTATTAAAATTGGTTTTCTATGTACATCTATGGCTGATTCATGTTGATGTATGGCAAAACCCACCACAATACTGTAATTAGCCTCCAATTAAAATAAATTAATTAATTAAAAAATACAAAATAAAATGAGAAAAAAATGGTTTTCTAAAGCCTCATCCCATAAAGGCAAGAATGATAGAAGGATACTAAAATAAATTTTTAGTCTGCAAGCAAAAGAGGTTCTATAAAAAATTAAAAAGCAATTGAAAATGGTGAAATTATTTGTAATGTGTCCTTACTATATAAAAAGCTCTGAAAATCAATAATAAAAGAGAAACATCCCAAAACCATGAAAAAGAAAATAACAACAACAATATAGATAATAAACGTTTTTAAAGTTCTACCTTACAAGTAAAGAAGAAATGCAAAGAAAGATAAAAACGAGGTGTCGTATTGGCAGGTTTTTTAAAAAAAGATAACACTTTTAGCAAAAGTTTAAGGAAAATAGTGCCCTTCGGCAAAGAGAGAACAGATGATAATATAAAAATGTAAAATCTATCTAGAGGGCAATTGAACAAAATGTTTCAAAGACCACTCTAAGACTAAAAATCTGCTTCTTAAAGTTTAGGGAAGATATGCACAAATGGTCCAAAGATGTAAGCCTAGGCTGCCACTCACACAGGAAAGCCTGGGAATGAGCTGAGAGTGCACCGAGGCGGGATTAGCGAGACAGGAGAGGATCCATCTGTGCAACGGGCCATCGGGTGGACGTTAGGTGCCATGATGCAGAGGAACATTCTTAATGTATTGTTTCCCACAAAATCAAGATCTAAAACAGTATGTGTAACATAAACTCATTTTGCTATCTCTATGCCATATAGACATGTGTGTATATATGTATAAAACACACATACAGGGCTTCCCCGGTGGTCCAGTGGTTAAGAAGCCACCTGCCAATGCAGAGGACAGAGGTTTGATCCCTGGTCCACGGAGACCCCACTTGCAGCAGAGCAACTAAGTAAGCTGCACGGGTCACAACTATTGAAGCCCATGCGTCCTAGAGCCAGGGCTCCACAAAAAGAGAAGCCAGTGCCCGGAAAAGCCCACGCACAGCAACAGAGAGTAGCCCCCACTCCCCGCAACTAGAGAACACCCACGTGCAGCAACAGAGACCCAGGGCAGCCAAAAACCAAAATAAATAATGAATAAATTAAAAGAGAGTAGCCCCCACTCCCCGCAACTAGAGAACACCCACGCGCAGCAACAGAGACCCAGGGCAGCCAAAAACTAAAATAAATAATTAACAATTTTTTAAAAAATATATTTTGGAAAAATATGCACATAACATGTATTTGCTTATATAAGAAATAATATACCCCAAAGTATTAGTGGAGGTTATCTCTGGGTAATGAGATTATTACTTTCCACTTTCATGCATCGGAGAAGGAAATAGCAACCCACTCCAGTGTTCTTGCCTGGAGAATCCCAGGGATGGGGGAGCCTGGTGGGCTGCCGTCTATGGGGTCGCACAGAGTCGAACACGACTGAAGCGACTG
Source organism: Redunca redunca (assembly GCA_006410935.1). Lineage (NCBI taxonomy): Eukaryota > Metazoa > Chordata > Mammalia > Artiodactyla > Bovidae > Redunca > Redunca redunca. The sequence goes on along the minus strand of SJYQ01008886.1, from coordinate 49,574 downwards.
AGCAGCAGCAGCAGTAAGATTATAATAAAATAGGAAAGGGAGGCATTGCTCATCTCCAGTTTCTAACGTGGCTACAGGAATTATGTAATAAGTAAAAGAACAAAAGTCCAACTTGGTGCTGTGATGTAACACTCTGAATCTTTTACAGTGATGTCATGGAGCAGTCCTCAGTCCTCCAAGTGCAGGGGACCAGGCTGGGTGTGGGGGGACATGGGGTGAAGAGCAGCCTGATGGGCTGGAAGCCCTCTTCCCCATTCCTGCTGGGGCTGCTCCTCAAAATGTCCTTCCTTTGTGGTGGGGGCGGGTGGGGCGGGGAGGGCCAAGAGCTCGGCTAATCCTGCAATCAAGAGCCACCCAAGGAGGGCTCCAGTGATTCCTCCAAGCCTGCCCTGCTCCTAGGTGGCAAAGCGGAACTGGAACCCAGGGCTCCTTACCTCCTGAAAGCCCTTTTTCACAGGCTCACTATTTTACTGAGGTGAAATTCACATAATAAAATGCACCGTTGTAACCATTCTAAAGTGTACAACTCAGTGGCTCCTAGCATATTCCCAGAGTTGTGTGACCACTATCTAATTTCAGGATACTTTCATCATCCCTAAAAGACACATCGTACCCACCTCTCTTCCCAGCCCCCAGTGACCACTTTCTGTCTCTGGATTACGTACTGTGGACGTTTCCTATGAAGGAGTCATACAATATTTGTCCTTTTGAGTCTGACTTCTTTTACTTGGTATGTTTTCAAGGTTCACGCACGGTGCACCATGAGCCAAGATTTCACTTCTCTCATGGCTGAATAACACCCCACTGTATGGATGCACCACAACCTTCCAGGGGCCAGACAGCTAGTGACAGCCAGCCCTGCTCACGTCTTCACCCGGTGCTCCCGCCCTTCCTTCCTCGGCTCCCACCACCCACCATGGCCCACCGTTCTATGCCACCTCTGCCGGCAGGCCGCCCTGCTGGCCGCTCTGATCCCCGTGGCAGAGCATGTCACCAGCCTCACTCAGCACCAGGGACCAGTGACTGTGAGCTCCCTGATCCTCCTGCCAGCCCTGCCGAAAGGCCCGAGAGACACACACATGCACAGCAGGGACTCTGGGACACGCTGATAGGCAGAATGGTAGACTGGAAATGGTGCTCACCCAGAAAGTCATCGAAGGAGAACTTGTCGTTGTCCCAGATCTGGAATATCACTCGTGCAGGGATCTTGCTCTCTGTCTTGTCCAGCCTCCAGAAAGCATCCTGGCCCAGAGGAGAAGCAGAGAAGGAAGCAGGGGAACAGGATTAGAGAAGGGCAGAGGTCCCTTCCTGCCTGGAGGAGGCAGTATAGGGGGACATCCCTGAGGGACTTGCCAGAGCCAGGTCCTGGCAAGAAGACTGCTGAGAGCCCAGAGGGCAGTGTTCACTTGATATAAGGTAGTTCCTTTAATGCTCACAATTCCATGAGTCAAGGTTTTCATTCCTGTCTTACATATGATGAAACAAAGGCTTGGAGAAGTAAATAATTTGCTGAGGCTCTGACAGCTAATAAAAACATTAATATTGCATTTCTTATACACCAGCCCCCTTCTACTATAAAATTATTTATCCTTGCAATGACCTATGAGAGAGATACTATCCTTACAGCTGAGGAAACCACAGCAAGTAATTTATCCAAGTTCCCCAGTTAGGGAGTGGTAAACTGGATTCCAACCCAGGCAGTCAGGTTCTGGGGTTCCACTCTCACCTCTTAATCGTATTCTACCAGTGTGATCTTGGGAACAGGGTGGGCTGGCTGGGAATCTGGAGGGCTCCCCCCAACACACTGTTGCAAGGAACTGGCACTGAGGAGCCCACCTTCATCTCCAAGATCTTACCCCAGGGCAGATCAAAAGCCCCCAGTGCTAGAAGGTCACCAGCCCGTTGCTCCCCCGCCTCCCCCTCCTCAGGCCAATCAGCCTGGACTAGCATCGTCTGGGCCTTCTCCCCACAGACGCCTCGGAGAGCAGCTGAGCGTGGGCCCTGGGCTCCCTGAGGCCTGGATCTCTCTCTGGTCCCAGTCACACTCAACCCAAAGGACTGTCCCTGGGGCCTCCCAGCTCACACCTGTCCTCTAACCTCTGCAGCTTCACCCGAGTGGGTAGCAAGGAGAGGAGACAATCTGACCACATCCTGCTGATGGTGGGTGGCAGGTCACAGCAGGGGTTGGGACCCAATCTCAAGGGCACAGACTCCACAGGAGTCGGGGAGCACTGCTGACCACCCAGGGTTTGTCTGGGCCTGGGTGCCCTATACATACAGCCTTGGTGGCCACTCCGCATCACACGGACCCCACAGAGCTCCCACACCAGCGCCCCCTGAGGAGCCATCACCTCGCGAAGCAGCCGGGTACAGCCCGGACTATGGCGGGTTGGGGAAGGGGCTCAGGGCCCCACCTGGCCCCTCGCCCCGGGCCCCCATCTGGTGCCTCCCCTACTCCGGGCCCCAGCCCTCCTGCAGGTGCCTCCCTCCTCTGGCGGGGCTTTTACGGCCAGCTCCACAGGCCCGCCTGCACAGGCCGCCAGCCTCCCCCATGCCTCTGGCCGGCCCGGTTTATGGGCTCAGTAATGAGCCAGAGGTTCAAACGGCCCCTGGTGGGAGCAGCTGGGCTGGGGCTCCAGCCTGGGGAATGGCCCCCCCAGGTCCCAGGCACTCATTATGCTCCCAGTCTGGGCCCTTTTACTAGCTGTTTATTTGCAGGGTGGGTGCCTGACGCGCAGGCAGGCCCCGGTAGATGTGCTGGGCTCCAGGTGGGGAGCTGGCCGGGGCAACCAGCGGTGGTTCAAAGCCGCCGGATGAAAGGAGACCTTGTACTTTATGACAGTCTCGTCTGGTTAATGGGGTCCCTGGAGGGCCTGCCTGCCAGAGGCCCTGAACCCCTCAGCAGAGGGGCTCTGCAGCAGGACCAGGACACCCAGAGGCTGTGCAGTGCCCCTGCAGTAACCCCCCAGCAGACTCAGTCCCCTAGCCCAGACCAGCTAATTGGGGCCCCACTGTGGGCATGTCTCCCCTGCCTCCCAGAGTCTTTTCTCCCAGAGGGACCTGCTGGCCCTCTCGGGTCAAGCCATCTCCTCCCTCCCTTTCCTGGTTGACTGCAGAACCCCTTGCCTGTTTCCAATCTCCTCTTCTGACCTCTGCCACCCCTCACTCCAGCTGCCCTCTCCAGAGCCTGGCACCACGCAGGTGGGAGTCCCTCAGCCTTCCCCACCCACTGTGGGCCTCCCCAGACCTCTCTTCCTCCTCCCCACTTAGCAGCCCTCCTGGCCTCCTCATTCTCTCAAGACCAACCCGGCCTGCAGGGCATCGGGGCCCTTCCCTCAGCCCCTCTCTTCCTCTGGAGCTCCACGGTGACTCAGACTCCCTCCTTCCCGGCTCGTGACTAAAGGGCAGAAATGAAAGCCCACTGTTGCCAGAACGGAGCCACCTCCAACTCTTTATCGGCAGCCCCCACTGGGCTCTGAGAACTGCCAGGTACCGTCTAGTAGGTCTCTCTTCCCTTTCTCTCCCTCGCTCAATGTAATAGCCGCTTCCAGGCTTTTTCATTCTTCTCAGTCACCTGCCACAACACCAGGAGATGCTCTCTTTTCCTACTTTGCAGAAAAAGCAGAAGCCTCTGCTTCCTGCAACTCCTTGACCCCATCTCCACCTGTCACAACAGAGAGGTGGCCCAGCTTCCCCTGTGAGCAGGTTGATCAGCATCTTGCAGCCTCGGTTCCCCAGCCACAGCTCGCCCCATGGATGGCTTGGTGAGCATGGGCAGTGGCCTGCCGGAGGCCCCCATTCCCCATCCTCTCTGTCCACAGCAAGGACACGCGCTGTTTGTTTGACTTGGAGTTCGCCCCCAGCAGATGCAGCATTTGCTGTGTCAGGAAAACATCTTTTGATAGACAAACACACTGAGCAAAGGCAAACAAGATGAAACCTACAAACAGGCTAGGCTTTCCTTGACCGTACAGCACCCAGGGCTTACCACTCTCTGCTTTCTAGTAGGCACTAGGCAGCAACCCCCGGGTAAAAGAATTCATTTAGCCTTATTTAGCCCTTATTTCTTTTTTGCTTGATGGTTTCAGAATGTTCACCAGAACATTCCGGTTTCTCTGAAGTGCACTGCTGTGTGGTGGGTTGGGAAGGGGTCGTGGCAGCCGAGGTACGCTACATATCTCCCTTCCTGAAGCCACACAGCCACTCAGGACAGAAAGAGGAGTCATGGAAGTTTGCCTCTGTGACAAGAAGAAGCCAGGCACCACCTCTGGAAGGAAGTGGGACCCTCAGAATCTCAGGTCCAGACGGGCATTCACCCGGTCAATCAAGCAGGAAAGCACCTCCAGGCGAAACAGATTTAGGAGGGAGGCGTGGTTAGAGGCTCCAGCAGAGGGGCCCACCACCTGGCAGCCACTGCCCCTGGCATCCTCCTCACTATGCTCTGGGGACCGTTCCCTCAGAGCTGGCTCAGGGCCACCATCTGCCTAAGGACCCACCCGTTTCAGGAAGAAAGAGTTTATGGCCCAGATGAGGCCTAAACTAAGAGATGTGGAGCTACAAAGAGCTGAGAGCTCTGGAGCAGCCCCTTGACCCCAGCTGATGCACCGGGCAGACCTCCCCAGGCCTGAGAGAGACCAGCCTGGACGGCGGCGCAGGCCCCAGGCACCGAAATGGGAGAAAGGAGGGAGCAGTGGAAACCTGGCTAAGCAGCATCTGACCTCATTGACAAGCTGACCTCAGGCCAGCCCAGCCCTCTGGGGCCACCCTGCCTAGGGGGTATCCCCCACCCCGCCCTCTGATGACCTTGCTGAGTCTCCCTACAGTGTCCTCCCCACTCTGACACCAAGGCCCTCCCTGCTAGTTGAATTGTTAGGATTTGAACTTAGTTACATATAACAGTGGGGGCCTTGCAGGCTGGGGTGGCAGCAATGCTGATGATGGCAAAGAGGAAGGAGGAGCGGGCATGGGGACACGGTGGTGGTGGAGATGGCGGCGGTGATGGGGCAGTTGTGGCCGCCACGCCGTGGTGGCAGATGTGCTTCCAGCAGCGGCGGGACGGGCTAAGAATATGGCAGTGACGCAGCTGCCGCAGGTGGGGTGAGCAGGCTGACAGCTGCAGCCCTGGGACCAGCTCCCCTGAGGACAGGAACGACACTCACCTTCTTGGAGACAGTGCAGACTTGCTCAGCTGGCAGGTAGTCAAAAGGGAAAATGAACCTCCAGTTAAAGTTGCCTTCACCTCCCAGGGACCGATAATGTACATCTGTCTTTTGCTTGTGTTCTTCAAAGCCAACCATCCAACTAGAAATAACACATTTGAGAGAACGTAGCTAATTGAGGTTCCCACCACAATATGCATCCTCAACTTAAGGAATTAAGAAGGTCTTTGAACTTGGTAAATGATAGAGGAAAAATAAACCCGAGAAATCTCCACAGTATACCAAATGTGCCATAAATTTCACAATATTCTAATTTCTCTCTTGAGCGGCATCCTCAAACCTTATAAGTTCATCCCAAATATTAGCATCAAAGAAGACATCTGGTGGGGGTCAACTCCCCATAGGCAGAGACACTCCCATAAGACCGTCCTTGCTTTCTTGTTCTCCCCCTTCCCCACGCCAGAGCGCCCCCTTTCCCGACTGATCACCACCCTCATGGGGGCAGAGGCGACACCCTGGAGCTGGGACGGGTAGAAAGAAGGGTGACCTCCTACCCTTTCACGTAAATGTCGCTCATCTTCTCCCCGGTGATGCTGAGGTCATCCAGGATCACATCCTTGGTGTTCCAGATAATACAACGCAAGAAAAACCTGCAGAGAAAATGACTCAAATCCACACAGATTCCCACCAAGGGTGGGCGTTCCTTGACCAAGAAGCCAAAAAGTGGACACTTGGTCAAACTCACACAGGAGTGGCACCTGAGTGGCAAAAAGCCCAGCCCAAGAACCACCTCCTGGTCCCACCCACAGCCACCACCCCCCACCCTGCTCAGCCCTGAGCCCCGGCTGCATCAGTCACCTTCTGGCTCTCCGTGGGGTGATGTTGAAGGGAGGTCCCGGCCGGCCCAGGGCCTTTGGAAAGAGGTCGACCCACATCTGCAGCTTCCCCTGGGGAGGGAGACACGACGCTGCTCTCTCACCACCCTTTTTACTCAACCAACATCTCCCAGCCGCCTGCTCTGCCCTGCATACTTGGAGCACGGGACAGAGGAGACTCAGGTCTGCATGGCGAGGCTCAGCACCCAGCAGGGGAGGGGCCTTCAGTGGAACTACAGGGTGGAGCCCACCACCTCAATGGCCAGGGACCTGGGGAGTGCCTGGGGGTCAGGGGTCAGGGTCAGGGCAGCTCCCCGGGGATGGTGATGTTTGCTGGGTCTCACCCTGCCAGGTGGGAAGGAGTAGGGGGCACTCCAACCTTGGGATGGTGGACACAGTTGTAGAGGGTCAGAGAGTGTGGTTTGGTCATAGGGGCTCAGAGGGTTTCCAGACAGAAAACTATTCTACCTGCCACCCTTCAGCTCATGCCCTCTTTGCAAGCAGCTATTACCTCTGGCCCCGTCTTACAGGAGGAGGAGAAGGGACTGACCTAACATCTGTTCATGTGAGCATGAAAGAGCTGACATTTCAACACCTGCAGTGCCACTCTGGGGAGCTGGTAGCCATGCCACCAAGGGAAGGAGGACTCGGCTCCAAAGAGCAGAGAGGATGTTCTCTGCTGGGCACAAGGGCACCTGCATGGCTGCATCACCCCATCTCTGCCGGTAAGCCCTCCCCTCCTCTTCTTCCTCCAAGCCCCAGCCCTGAGCTCACTCCCTCCAGGAAGCCTTCCTGTGTCAGCCCAGGTCTGCTGTCCCTCTGCTCACCCTCCCTCTGCCTGGGAGGACTCCCCTGACCTTCCTGGTGGCTGCTCTGCCTCTCTGTCATAGGGTCGACCTGCATGAACTCCCTACAGGCCCAGCACAGGGCCAGCCTTCTGGGGTGTCACTGACTGATGGTAGGGGAGGACACCCCGAGGCCAAGCTGAAACACTGAGGCTTCAGAATGACCCATGGGCAGTCAGAGGTTCAGCCTCTGACTGAGGCCCAAGGTCCGCAGGTAGCCCAGGAAGGCCAGGCTCACCGGGCTCTCTCATAAGCCAACAGTGGTCAGTGGTAACTACCCAGATCAGAAAAACATACAAGAAGGGGTTAGCCAAATCCCGAGGTCTCCACTGGCGCTTCTGGGGTATCCATGCTGTCCTTGGGGCAGGGTAGCTGAGGGTCAGGGGCTCTGGGGCTATGGGTGGAGGTCCTACCTGCTCGATGTCTGGCTGCAGGGGGCTGTAGAGAGGCCGGGACTCCACGTGCTCAGGGATCAGGCCCTGCTGCTGGAGGACGTGCAAGGCCAGACGCTCCTCCACCGGGCCCAGGTGTGGGTTCGGGATCCTGCCAGCCTCTAACCCCAGAAAGAAGATGAAAAACATTGCCAGGACTGAGTGAGCAGGAGATGGCAGGGGTGCCTGGGGGCGTTGGGAAGCCACTAACCCCATAGCCTAACCCTAAACCCAGACACACACTTCTGGCCCTCACATCTCACTCTCTATAGCAGGAATCTCACTGTCCACAGGCTCTGGGCTTAAAATCCAGATTCCCCATTGCCATCACCTCTTCCAAGCATCTTCTGTAAGCTCTTCTTATAAATTCTCCCCACCTTCCAAAACCCACCACTTCCAGGAAGCCCTTCCAGACTGCTCTCAGCTCTGAGGCTCTACAAGCTCTTCTGCCAGACAAAGCACCTAAGTGCTGTCAGTACTATTCTCTGGTTCATGTAATCTCTTTGATTAGTAGCAGTAGCTAAAATATTAGCAATAACAGAGAACACATTGAAATCAAGAGCCAGGCACTGTTCTTCATAGATATTAAAGGTTTGATCCTCAAAGTAACCCTAACAGGTAAGTGCTGTTATTAGCCCCATTTCACAGGTGACAGAAGCAGCAGGCAGTCACACACCTGGCCAGGGGGTGGCTGAGATCACACCCTCATTAGGAAAGGTGTGTAACTGGACGTGAATACCCGCCCTCCCCTGCATGCTTCCAGGTGTAGCTCTACCTGTCAAGGGCTGGGTCACAAACTGGTACTGTGGATGGGGTGTTTCTAACCCTGAGAAGGCTGGCTGATCAGCCAGCTACATGAACATGGAGCTCCCAGGACAGAGACCTGACTGGGAGTAGGAGGGTCCACATGTGTCTACACACGTGTACACACACAGGTATGTGCACTCAGGTGTGCTCATGTTCATCAGCACAGATTCTAACACCGTGTACACACACGCACGTTCATCATCACACCTGCTTTAACAGGTGCCACTAAGGAAGCAGCATAGCATTGCAGGAGGACCACTGGGCCAGGAATCTGGTTCTCCCTCCAAAGGGCGGGGTGACTTTGGGCAGGTTGTTAACCACTCTTGGTCTAAACGGCCTCATCTGCAAAAACAGGCAGAATTCTGGCTTTCTGGCTTTCTTTTCCTATGAATTTATGACCATGAGCCCTGGTCCCTGTGCTTAAGCTGCTCACAGACTAGCAGAAGGAAATGAGACCACCCCTAAAACAGATGCGAGTTCCACAGGAAAGGAGAACGGGGGTGGGGTCAGGGCCTAATGGAGAGGGGCCTGACTCAGCCATGACCTCGGAGAACCAGAGAAACAGAAGGGGTGCTGGGGATGGGGGAGCCAAAGCCTCCTTTCCCTTTTACAACCTCAGCACCAGCTCTGACATCAAACATCGCCGAAACCAACAGGAGGCGAGGGGCCAGATGGGCCTGTAAACACCTCCGGGGAGTCTGCGCTGCTCCGGGTGGGCCGTGCAGGCTGTGAGCATCTCAGACATGCAGGGAGCACGCGGCGGCCCTAGGCGTGAGCATTAGACAGACCCAAAGCATCAGGCAAGACGAGGGCTACAGGGCTTCCTGCCACTCTTTGGATGCATCAGGTGCAGGAGTGGTGGCTAGGGGCTCGGAAGGTACCGTCAAGGTCAAATTGGCATGCTAGTGTGATTCAAGTAGCAAACCTTCTCATTGGTGGGCTGTACCCAATCTCTGACCAGTCTGACCACCCAAAGCCAGAAGCAGCCCAATCCCAACCATGACCTGACCCTGGCTTCAGGCTCCCCCCTCGTCTTCCCCTCAGACAGGCCCCAACCTGGCCGTGGGCTCAACTCTGATGAACCCTCCCCAACCCTGGCCCCAACTTTGACCTCTAATCTTCATGGTGGTGTTCCAGGTAAGCACTGGTCCCAAGAACACCAAGGGCAGGTTGAGTCCATCTGTGCTTCCCTGGAGAGACCCCAGGCCACACTGTGCGGGTGCGGGTCTTCTCCAGTGGGTATGTCCAAGCCCCTTTACGACAGGAGAGGACCCATAAGAGAGAGGGCACTGGAGGGAGAGCTCACCTATTTCTTCGATGGTGTATTCTTTATCCTGAAACACCACACGGTCTGTCCGGTACACGGGGGCCTTGACCCGGTGCTGCTGGCAGAACAGGTGGAGGAGCTGGGAGGGGCGGAGCTGATCCCTCCACTGGTTGGGTCCAGAGCTGAGGCCCAAGCAAAACACAGAGATGAGACGCTCCAGGACACTGACGGGGCGGAGGGCCGCGCAGTGGCCCATGGGCCCACAAACGTGGCATCAGCCGCCCTTCTCTTTGACCAAGGACACCCTATGTGATTGTTCATCATGACTGGGGAGCCCATTTCACACACAGAAAGACTGAGGCCCAGAGACAAAAGGACTCCTTTACACATGCATGGGATTGGAACAGAAAGGTTTCCAATTTTCAGATTTAGAGAATCAGACCCAGACCAGACCCAAGGTGGCAGGAGGTGAGTGAGGACTGTAGGGCCCAGCCAGGCTCCATGACCCACCCCACCGTCTGCCTCCCTTCTCCGTCCCTTCTCCAGGCACCTCGATGCTGCCTTCAGGAGGATTGTAATGACATGATGAAGAGTTGGGTTCTTAGAGTCAGATAAGCAGCTTCAAATCGTAACCCCACCACTTACAAACCTGGGCCTCAGTGTCCACATCTACAGAGTGGGGATGAGACCTGGGCTGAGATGAGAAAGCGTCTGTGCCAGGCTAGGATCAGGCCGGCACACAGTCAGTGCTCGGCCCACAGTCAAAGAAGCAGCCAGCACCGCGCACTTACACGCAGTAGGTCTGGGGGAGTCCACAGCGGGCCCCGAACTTGGACAGCAGCCTGTTCTCCAGGTCAATGACCGTCTCCCCAATCTTTTCATCCTTGGAGAGGAGGTCGTAGTCATAGAGGGTGACCTTCAGGTCCTTCTCCAGAGGCAGAGTGCAGGTCAGCTCAAACATCCTGTGAGGAAGGAGGTGGTCATCCTGACAACACCAGCTCTCAGAGGTCACTGGACACAGCAGGACCTCGAGGGGGTGGCCACGCTGGCACACAGGCTGGAAAGCCACCCCTGGCCTCCTCCTCTTGCAGGACTGGCCTGCAGTCCACCCTCCTCAGACATTCCACCACTCTTGCAGCACACCACACGCGCACTCCCGATGTGGGGCTTGCCTGTCTGTGTGTGTGCGCGCGCGTGCGTGTGTGTGTGTGTGTGTGGTTTTCCCAAATAATCGGCAGATGCCTGCCAGATGGATCACAGAATGGACGAATGAACTGGGTTCATTCACAAGGTTAAAAATGAAGTTTCCAGGGACTTTCCTGGTGGTTCAGTGGCTAAGAATCCACCTTTCAATGCAAAGGACTCGCCTTCCATCCCTGGTTAGGGAACTAGGATCCCACAGGCGGTGGAGCAGCTGAGCTCATGCACTGCAACTCCTAAAGCCCACACACCATAACTAGAGAGTACGCATGCCTCAAGGAAAGATCCTGCATACGGCAAGGAAGAGCATGATGCACCCACATAAATAGATATAATTGTAATGAGGTTTCCACCAGGACACCTAGCGACAAGATGCGAAACCCCAGAGCAAGGTGCCAGAGCTCTGGAGTTTACCAAGGGCGTGGCCCGGGACCCACTTTCAAGACTCCGGGGGCTTCTCCACTGCTTCCGGAGTGGGATGGAAACAGGACCTGTGCAGAGATTTCTTTGGAGAGAGCCCTGCTGTGCTCTGAGAGCCCCAGCTCCCACAGGGGTCAAGTGTGGAGGTGCTGCCCCTTCTCTGAAATGAGTTCCCTTTCAGGAGGGAGACACAGTCTGGCACCCGAGTTGTGCTTGATGAAGTGCAAGCAGCTAGTGGCAGAGAGGAGGTGCAGTGTGTTTGGGAGGAGCTGTGTGCCTGTCCTGGCTGGGCACAGAGCTGCAGCATAGGGGGCTGCCTGAAGCCCACCCCATGGGATGTGGGGCTCTGACGGCGAGAAGCTATGGGGAGATGCATCTGAGAATGGGTGGGTGGATGAGAGGGAGATGCCAGCTAAAGGGACACAGCACCTGCCACATCCCAGGAGCTATGTTAGGAAGGCTTGGTGGGGTAGGAGGGCTCTGGAAAGCACCCACAGGAAAGCAAACACCTGACACCCAAAGGGTGTCAGATGAGCAAAGTTTGTACTTGAGATGGGCCCCTCGTCTCCCACATGCTCCCTAGTCCTGGCCCTGCAAGAACAGCCGGGGCAGCTAGAGGGGGAGGCAACTGGGCAAAGCCCCTCCTCCCCTCTGCACACCCCTTCCCAGGGGTACATGCTGTTCCCAGGGTGGACCCTCCGGCCGTCTCACGCGCTCCTGATAACACATGAATGCACATTCTGGTTACCAACTTGAGACATCAGGTTTCTAGCAAAGTGGACTGTCTGAACCCGAGCAGGAAAGTGGCCTGCCTGCCATGGTTTCCACTCAGGGAGTGAGGAAGATCACCCCATAGAACAGATGTTTATAGGAAACTGGTAGACGGACTCAGAGTTGTCTTTGATTATGTCCCATGCCTAGGGCTGGTCCACACGTGGGTGAGAGAAACAAAGAGCTTCTGTTGTGCACTTGGGGAAGCCTGAACCACAGGGCAGGTGATCATGATCTGGGGGCAGATGGCAAATGGTGAGGAAGAGGTGTGTTCTATACTCACGCTCCCACCTTGCCCTGGGCCCTGTGTGGTCCCCTCAGCCTGGGGCCCCATGCCAGCCACGCGCACCAAACAGAGTTCCTCTCTCACACCTGCCATCCTCCCCGCAGCCCTGCCCTCCAGTTCCAGCTAGGCGGTGACTCATCATTGGCCAGGGCCATTTCCCCTCCAAAAAAGGCGTGACACTGGTTATGAATCCAGTGTGCTGCTTGACAATATCAGTACATGCCTTCTCCAACAGGTGCTAGAGAAATAGCCACCAACCTCCCTCAAGATTCTCTTTTCTATACATGGGACTTCCCAGGCAAGAATACTGGAGTAGGTTGCCATTTCCTTCTCTAGGGGATCTTCCCAACCCGGGGATCAAACCCGTCTCCTGCATTGGCAGGTAGGTTCTTTACTGCTGAGCCACCAGGGAAGCCCCTTGACTTAAATAAGCTCACATCCAAATAGCAAGCAGGTCAGAATGCCTGGGAGCTAGTCCCTGCAATGAGCACTGCTTCTTCCTTCCTCATTCTTAGACTTTAGGAAGTATTTCACTCCCTTAAGTCCACGTCCTTCTACTATCTGCCACAAACAAACCAGGAACAATAAAAGAAAATAATTACTAGATGCAATAGGAATCCTTATCTAGATCCTAAAACAGTAACAGGACATTCATGGGGAAATTGGCAAAATCCTAATAAGGCTAGACTTTAGTTAATAGTAATGCAATATTATCAATTTCTTAATTTTGATACATGTTAGGTAAGATGTTAATGGTGAGGGAAATTGAGTGATGGGTATACGAAAACTGTACTATCTGCAATTTTCCTGTAAATCTAAAATTATTCCAAACTAAAAGCTGATCTTAAAAAAGAGAATAAGGAGCAAATGCATGCTCCAGCTTTCCATGTAAATTTCTGATCTTTGAGGTAACTGTTTAACTAGGAGCTTCTGCAAGGACTTAAGGAAGAGCTAGCTGAGGTTACACCCCCACAGACATGCAAGATTTAGGGAACAAAGCTTTGCTCCAGGAGACAGGGACTTCCCAGCAGCAGCCACATCACTCCTGCTGGGCTGTGGGTTATTCCAGACTGGCACCCCCACCCCAAGCCCCAAGCCACTCCAACTTACTTTCCAAATACAGGCTCCAGAGTACAAGGGATGTAGTTGTCCTGGTCACTCACCGATTTCTTCCCTATGGAGATCTTGACGTAAGGGTCACACTGCAAGAAGAGAAGGAAACACTTCAGTGAAATCACCTTCCCAACATGTCTCTGAGGCTCCTTCACTGCTCTGCTCTCAAAGGGGTCGGCGGCCCAAGAGAGTTGGAATCCCCTGGGCATGCCTCCTGAAACCCTTAGGAATCTGAGTCCTCTGATGACTAGCCTTACTATGGTGACACTTTCAAAAGAACGCCACTCTATGCTGAAAGCCAAGAAGAATAACAGAGCTCTTTAGGTTTTCTTGAAGGGGATGACCAGAGTCTTCTCACTACTTCCAACAGAGAGAATTCCTAAACAGCCTTCCTGGACAGCTTTGCCTGTCCCTCAAGTTTCATACTTGGGATAGCTATGAAATCCCTCCCTCCCTCCCAGCTCTGTTGTGCTCTCATTCACCTTTTCGTTCTCTGCCCAGCCTCCGTGCTCCCAACCAGTGAGCTGCCAACTACATCCAGCCCCAGAAAGTGAAATGAAGTCCATGCCCTTCAGTTCAGTTCAGTTCAGTTCAGTCGTTCAGTCATGTCCGACTCTTTGCAACCCCATGAACTGCAGCACACCAGGCCTCCCTATCCACCACCAACTCCCGGAGTTCACTCAAACTTACATCCATCGAGTTGGTGATGCCATCCAGACTCTGTCGTCCCTTTTCCCTCCTGCCCCCAATCCCTCCCAGCATCAGAGGCTTTTCCAATGAGTCAACTCTTCACATCAGGTGGCCAAAGTATTGGAGTTTCAGCTTTAGCATCATTCCTTTCAAGAACACCCAGGACTGATCTCCTTTAGGATGGACTGGTTGGATCTCCTTGCTGTCCAAGGGACTCTCAAGAGTCTTCTCCAACACCACAGTTCAAAAGCATCAATTCTTCTGTGCTCAGCTTTCCTTATAGTCCAAATCTCACATCCATACAAAACCACTGGAAAAACCATAGCCTTGGCTCGACGGATCTTTGTTGACAAAGTAATGTCTCTGCTTTTGAATATGCTATCTAGGTTGGTCATAACTTTCCTTCCAAGGAGTAAGCGTCTTTTAATTTCATGGCTGCAATCACCATCTGCAATGATTTTGGAGCCCCCCAAAATAAAGTCTGACACTGTTTCCACTGTTTCCCCATCTATTTCCCATGAAGTGATGGGACCAGATGCCATGATCTTCGTTTTCTGAATGTTGAGCTTTAAGCCAACTTTTTCATTCTCCTCTTTCACCTTCATCAAGAGGCTTTTTAGTTCCTCTTCACTTTCTGCCATAGGGTGGTGTCATCTGCATATCTGAGGTTATTGATATTCCTCCCGGCAATCTTGATTCCAGCTTGTGTTTCTTCCAGTCCAGCGTTTTTCATGATGTACTCTGCATAGAAGTTAAATAAGCAGGGTGACAATAGACAGCCTTGACGTACTCCTTTTCCTATTTGGAACCAGTCTGTTGTTCCATGTCCAGTTCTAACTGTTGCTTCCTGACCTGCATATAGGTTTCTCAAGAGGCAGGTCAGGTGGTCTGGTATTCCCATCTCTTAAAGAGTTTTCCATAGTTTACTGTGATCCACACAGTCAAAGGCTTTGGCATAGTCAATAAAGCAGAAATAGATATTACTCTGGAACTCTCTTGCTTTTTCGATGATCCAGCAGATGTTGGCAATTTGATCTCTGGTTCCTCTGCCTTTTCTAAAACCATGCCCTTAGCCTAAGCATTTTCCCCTCATTTTTTAAATTACAGTAAAAGTTATATCAATAATATGTGTCAATCTTAACATATAGTTAGATGAGTTTTGACTAATGTATATGTAGTACTCTTTACCATCTGAGCCACCAGCGAAGCTCATATGTAGTATATAAATTCATATTATATACATAGTATATATACATATACATTGTAACATATACATATGTATCATGTATATGTATAGTTTGCGAAGCTCATATGTTGCGAAGCTCATATGTAGTATATAAATTCATATTATATACACATAGTATATATACATATACATTGTAACATATACATATGTATCATGTATATGTATAGTTATATAGATATGCATTAGTGAAATAATATTTCATAGTTGATATATATAGTATACTTAGAGCATATATATATGTGTGTGTGTATGTATCTGTATAACCAACAAACCAACACATGATTCAAAATACAGAACATTTCAGTCCCCCCAGAAAGTTTCCTCATTCCTCCACGCAATCACTTTACCCCATAAGCAACCACCATTCTAGTTTCTATTTCAGTCACCTAGTCGTTTCCAACTCCTGTGACCCCATAGACTACAGCACTCCAGGCCTCCTTGTCCCTCCCTGTCTCCCAGAGTTTGCCCAAGTTCATGTTCATTGCATCAGAGATGCCGTCCAGCCATCTATCTCATTCTCTGTTGCCCTCTTCTGCTTCTGCCCTCAATCTTTCCCAGTATCAGGGACTTTTCCAGTGAGTCGTCTGTTTTCATTTTATGACCAAAATACTGAAGCTGAAGCTGAAGCATCAGTACTTCCATTGAATATTCAGGGTTTATCTCCCTTAAGATTGACTGGTTGGACCTCCTTGCTGTCCAAGGGACTCTCAAGAGTCTTCTCCAGCACCACACAGTTCAAAGGCATCAATTCTTTGGCATTCTGCCTTCTTTACTGTCCAGCTCTCACAATCCATACGTGACCACTGAGAAAACCATAGCCTTGACTATACAGACCACTGTCAGCAGAGTAATGTCTGTTTTTCAACACACTGTCTGGGTTTGTCATTGCTTTCCTGCCAAGAAGCAATTGCCTTCTGATTTCACGGCTGCAGTCACTGTCCGCAGTGATTTTGGAGCCCAAGAAAAGGAAATCTGTCATTACTTCCACCTTTTCTGCAGTACTGGGGCCAGATGCCATGGTCTTAGTTTTTTTAACATTGTCTTAAGCCAGCTCTTTCACTCTCCTCTTTCACCCTCATCAAGAGGTTCTTTAATTCCTCTTCATTTTCTGTGATTAGAGTGGTGTCATCTGCATATCTGAGGTTGTTAATGTTTCTTCCATCTATCTTAATTCCAGTTTATAACTAATTTCTATTACTATAGACTAAAGGTTCATTAACGCCACATAAATAAAAGAATATATAATAAATAATAAAAAACAAGAAGCAGCTGCCACTTGCCAGGCCAGCAGCCCCATCATGCACACCACCCAACAAGTGCTTTGAGCTTCTGCTCCAGCAGTGGAAATGGGGTGCCCAAGTCCACCACACTCCCAGTCCACTGCCCCCCTTAGGAAAGGGTGGGTGGGGGCCAGGCTCATACCCCCAGAAACACACCAGTTTGCATGATATATGTGACGGGGCCCAGGCTGGGGTCCTGTCTATGACCTCAGCTTCAGCCGATAGAAAGGGAGAGAAATGGCCAGATGTTTTTAGCCCAACCCAGCCTCCTATGAGCAGCGGCATTCCCTCAACTAGCCTCAGAAGCAGCCAGGGCCAGAGTGCTCGGGTCAGTCTCGGCACCAGGAAGGCTTGAGGTGTAGGAACTTGACCACAACCACATCTTGGAGGCCGTGGATGGTGCCTGGGCTGGGACCACTCCATCCCGCCCTGTGATCTCCCAGCAGGGCAATGGAGCTTTTCTCGCCTTGAAGAGCAGGGCCGCAGGGATGGGACACCAGGGCCCTCCCACAACCTAGGACACAGGCTAGGCCTGCACCTGTCTAAGGAGACAAGAGAAGACCCTAGCTCGCACGTCTGAACCCCACCACCCCTCACTCTGCCCCACCTCTTCCTCTTTCTCTCTCTTCCCAACCACACTCTGCCCCTGCCCCCATTTCCCTGCAGCTCCAGACTCAGGCTCTCCCTCAGTTCCACTCCTTCACTCAACAGTCAGGATTAAAGCAAGAGGGCGGTGCTCGACTCAGGCATAAAATTTAAGGGAAGGACAAAAAACTTTAGTAATCAAGATAAACATTTTAATGTGATATTTTAAAAATTAAAATCACTACCAACAGTCCGTGATGAACAAAACATCAAAATTTTGTATAAAGACAGGACCAAGATTATTTATTTTTCCTTCTACCCCAGGCTCCACCATGGCCAGGCCAGTACAGCTGCCCATCGTGCTCCATCCCTCCTTCTTGCCTTCCCACCCCACCCTTGAAAGTCCCACCAAAACCATTAATGTCCCTTGTCCTTATGCCTTATCCTTGTGCTAAACCTATGCTAGGCAGTTTGCTCCCAAACTTTTCCCAATGTTTTGAACTCCTAAAATATGGTTTTCTTCTCCCTCTCCACTTATTAAAACTTCATCAACCCTTAAGAATTCTATTCCTTCTAGGAAGTCTTCCTTATTATCCCAAAGTTGTGTACTGCCTTTGGGCTTTTCTGACCTCCTGGAGCACTTGGCCTTGATAGAACTCCAACACCGTAACATCTCAATTTTGTACATGTTTGTTTTCCCACTTACTGCGAACTCCCTGGGGCAAAGATTAAATCCAAATTCTGCAGCCTCTTGATACCCCAGCCTGCCATTTACTCTAGGGGAGGTGAGAGCTCCGGGGATGTTACCTTCCCATTGGGATCCTTGGGCTGCAGGCCAAATGCTCGGATAATGTAGACACGGAGCAGGCATTCCTGGGGCCCCTGGGAAGCCAGCTGGTGGAACTGCCTCGGGGGCAAGGGGATGGCTGGGTCTTCTGGGAGAGGATAAATTTTGAAGAGTCCCTGAAAAGAAGGAGGGGCCAGCTCTCACTTTCATCATCATTGCCACCAAGACACTCAGCACTACGTCCATTACCCTCAAGTTTGTCAGTCGTCACCACTGTGATTATGAAGCCCAATGCAATCCCATCACCCCCATCAGATTCTGCATCAGCAGCATCAACACCACCACCGCCACCTCCATCACCCACATAGCCACCGATCTCAGCACTGGGGTCATTACTGCTATTACTGCAGTACTTCTGCCCTCCTTCACTCATTGCTGCTACTCCATAGTTGGGACCCCTGGGCTAGAGACATGTCCTCAAGGACTTACCTTAAACTCCCCAATGACTGAAGGGTCTTCAGTCTCCTCCTGAGTCTTGCCCCGGTAGAGCTTGAATGTATTACAAAAGTCAGACAGGCCCTCAAAGGCCTTCACGTTCTCCAGGGATGTGTCATAGACCTGCCACGTGTGGGGACGAGAGAGGGGGACAAGGGAAAGACAGAAGAAGAGGGACAGCAGGGGAAAAGGAAGCATGACAGAGTTCGAGTAACAGAAGGGACAGAAAGAAAAATGGCAGGGGGACCAGAAGCAGTTTTGAGAAAAAAGAGCCAAGAGGAGGGCAGGTTGGTAGGGGTGGGTGGAGGGGAGGGGGGCCGGGAAGTGAAGCAGAGAAGGAGAGGAAAAGGATGCAAGTCATGCAGATGAGATGAGCAAGAGAAAGGGCGGTGGAAAACAGAAGGAAGACATTTGTTCAGCGCCATTGAAAAACAGGGTTTTCTGATTAATCCAATATTCTGAATACCCAAGAGTCATCATCTACATGAGTGGTGCATTTCTTGAGAATAAGATCACAGTCAAACACATAAATGAAAAGTTAACTAACTTTTTATTGGAACATCAAAGACAGAACTCTAGAAAATTCACAAGTCAGCAAAATGCTGACTGCCCAGGATGTCCAAATGGCAGTGAATCAATTTTCTCTCCTCTCAACAGCCAGTGATTTTTACTTGTTAGAGTAGTGCTTAGATTTAAATGAAGCAGTGGTTTTCAAATATAGGTGATAAAATGTACCTAACTAATAGTGATATTAACCCACTTAATATGCATGCTTAATTGGTTTCATATCTGAAACTGACCAGCAGGACAGTCAGCCCTCCATATCTGCAGATTCCATACCCAGTTGCTTATTTCTGCTTCTAGTTTTATTATCTTCTTCTTCATACTATTTTAAGCATTTTTTTTCCTTCTGATTTCTTCAGTTGAAATTTTAATTACTTTGCTCCCTCTTTTCTGATAAGGAAAACACTTAAAATTGCTACTGCCTTAGCATTGCCCCGTTTATTTGGATATATAATGTTTTCATTTTCCTTTTCTTGGCATTCCATAATAATAGTCTCATTTTTACTTTTTTGATCTAAGAGTTAGATATATAGTTAGTTTTCATCCTTTTGTTTTAATTAACATAAGTTTTCAAGGCTATAAGCTTCCCCTGAATACAGCTTTAACTGTAACCACTAAGGTCTAACATATAGTGTTTATTATTGCTTCCCAAATATTCCACAGTTTTTTAATATATTCTCTTTCACCAAGAATTGTTAGAAGAGAGTTGCTTTCTTTTTAATTTTTCAGATAGAAGTTTTTTTGACTTTCGAGCTTGTTATTAATTTCTAATTTTAGGGCCTTATAATCAGAAAACATTGACAGTGGTACTTCCATATTTTAACTTTGTTAAGAGTTTCCTTATGGCTTCTTACATGGTCAATTTTTATTGTTTTTATTCATTTTTATTGGAGCATAATTGCTTTACAATATTGTGTAAGTTTCTGCTGTGCAGCAAAGTGAATCAGTTATACAAATATCCCCTCTTTTTTAGATTTCCCTCCCATTTAGGTCAGCACAGAATAATGAGTAGAGTTCCCTATGCAAGACAGCAGGTTCTCATTGGTTATCTATTCTATACATAGTAGTGTATATATGTCAGTTTTGTAAATGTGCCATAGGGGTGTCTCTATTTTCAAGCCACCAGGTTCAATAAGGCTAATAATACTCTTAATAATAATTACTCTGGTATTCTAGAGTGGAATTATACAGTGCTTGTCCTTTTGCAACTAGCTCATTTCACTTAACACAATGTCTTTAGAGATTCACCCATGTTGTAGCATGTGTCAGAATTTCCTTCCTTTTTAAGGCTGAATAATATTCCACAGTATGTATTTACCATATTTTGTTTGTCCATTCATCAGTCAATGGACATTGAGGTTATTTCCACATTCCGTGATTTGCAGTTTTAAATAATATCTGTCAATTCTCCTTATGTCTATAATATGATTATCAGTGTCCTTACTCTCTACCCCATCCTCTTTCATCCTTTACTCCCACTCATCCCCTAGGAGTCCCTCGAAACAGGCTCCTGGGAGCCATACTACCTGGCTCCTCAACGTGCATAGCTGTGTGTCTATAGCAGTTATGCATGAAGGGCAGCTTGGCTGAATGTCAAACCTCTGGGTCACCTTTTATTTTCCTGATGATCTTACACATGGTGCTCTGTCATCTTTGAGAATTAAATGTCATAGAGAAAGTGAAGCCACTTTGATTTCTTTCCTTTTCTTAATTATTTAAATTTTTGCGAAGGGAGAAGAGATAAAAGGATTTTTCTCTTTATCTCTAAAGTTCAGTAATATACTGGGATATGTCCCAGAGTTGACCAATCTGGGTCAATCTTTTCTGACGTTCTGACATAGCAGAACTTCTAATGTGCATATTCAAGTATCCTTTCAGTTCTGGCAAAGTTTTATTAAACTATTAACAGTTCTTAATTTCATTGTTTTGGTTGTCCTCCTCAGAGACTCCAATTATGCAACTGGTGGGTAGCCCTTCTCTGACTACTAATATTTGTTACTTTCTCGGCATCCTTTTATAATTATTTACTTCCGTTTCATTCTGTCCCCTGCGCCCCTTCCCGTGTTTTCCAACGTGGCCATTCTGCCCCATGCTCCTTCCAATTTCAAGTTTTCTTCTTCTTTCCTGAATCCTGCTTCTCACATTTCACCTCTTCTCATCTCATCATCCCTCGAGTTCTTTCATTTTTGCTTGCATTCACACTGCCCTGTTTCTAAAAAGTTCACAGCAAAGTCTCTCATCTCATCTGCTCCTTGGAGAAAGTTCTCTGGTGGGTATATATCCTCTTCTTTTGGTTAAGTTTTGTTTTACATTTTCTTTTCTTTTTTCCTTAGATTTTTAAAATAATTCTGTACTATTTCTTTTCTTATTACTTGTCACCAAATGTGTTGAATTTTCTTGACCAGTTATTTCCTTAGTTCCCACAACAGAGGCAGGCTGTTCCCTATAAATATGGCTCACCCATGTGATTCTTGTGTAACTCCACCTTCTTTATTTCCCTGAACCAAACCAGATCTAAGAGGCTTTTGCCACCACCCTGAACCTGTCTCCAAACTTCCCATGTCCATTATTGTGAACAAAGAATATAATTTTTATATTTTATATTTTTAACTGTTATGAAAAGTTTCAAGCACACACAAAAGTAAAGAGAATAGATAATAAGTCCCCATGAATCCATAAAATCTGTCTTAAATAATTATCAGCATTCTTTCATTAGGAAGTATGAAGTTTTCTGAAGTCTGCTACCACCATGACCTTTCATCATTTTCGTGCATCTTCTCTTCATTTACAGCCGAGTGGCTTTTACCCAATCTCAGTTGCCTTTGGACAGCCCTTACATGTATTTTGGAGTCTGCGGGTTTTATTTGTTTCCAACTTTTACTGAAAATGAAGTTTGTGGGTTTGAATGATTTCCAAGAGAAAAAGGGAAAAACGCTGACTTATGCAGGCATGTTCATACTGGAAGTCCCAATAAAATATTTTTTAAATTTCCAAGTGGTTGGTCTTTTTCTTTAAACTTTTGTTATTAATTTCTCATTTTATTGCATTTAAATCTGCCTTGTATGATTTCTGTTTTGGGTAACTGATTACTAAACTAATATGTGATCAAGTTTTGTAAGTGTTCTCTGAGCATTAGGAAAAATGTATTTTCTAATTTTTAATTATTTTTGTTCTCTATTTTAAAGGTACTCGATGTAGCTTAGAAAGTATTTGCCTTGTTACTCATATCTTTCATTTCCTTATTTATTGATTGCCTGTTTCATCTAAGAAAAAGGTACATTAAAATCCCACTGCAACTTTAATTTCTGCAATTTCATGCTTTCACATGTATTCCTTTATATATTCCTATCCACTTTTGCTTTAAGGATTTCTAAGCTTTACTGTTCCATACATTAACGTTTAGAATTTTTGCACTGAGATGTACATCTTTTATTTATACAAAACACTCCATTTTGCTTCCTTTGCTTTTGACTTTAGTTTCAATTTGTTTCCCTTTTCTTTGCACTTATTTTGTTTGCCAAAGTATTTGCTTTTTTAGCCATTCTAAATTGTATTGCCTTAGAAGTGCCTTTGAAAGGTAGTATAATGAAGTTTTACTTTTGCTGTAGTCTAAGAGTCCTTATCACTTAGTAAAAGAGTGTAGCCTATTTTTATTGATTGGAAAACTAGCATTTATTCTTTTTCTGTTGTTTTTATATGATTCGGTTTCTTCTACGCCTTCTTGCTGTATCTTTTGTTTTCNCCATATTTGTGGAATTTCCTCAAAATACCAGAATTTGGCTGACTCACTCCTGGTTTTGTGTTGTTCTAGAGGCTCTGGGGGTTTTTTTTCCACAGAAACAGAGTTTACCATATTTTTATATGTGCTGGGTAATTTCTATCCCAATTGCAGAGGTGGGGGAGTCAGAGGTACATTCTCACATTCTCACATTGACTTTCTTTTTCATTTTCATGGAAAATTTTTATAATAAAAAAGTTCAAATAACTTTAAAAGAGACGGAATAGTATAACAAACCCCTGAGTACTCATCTTCAAGCTTTAATAATTCAATATTTTGCAATTTTGATCATTTTTAATATTTTTAAAATCTATCAGAGGGCAACCTACATCATCTAAATAACTCATCCTTATTTTCTTAAGCATGTAAGAAAGTTAAGCAGATCCCAGGTATCTTTTCACCCATAAACATATATGTATAGATGTATATTATGTTTTGGTTGCAACTCCTGATGCCCAGGGACCACTGGACTGAAGGGACATTGAGGAGAGGGCTTACCTTTAGAGTGTCAAAGTCCTTCTCTAGGTAGGACCCACACTTTTCGCTCTCCCCAATTGAGGCAAAGAATTTGCTCCACCAATCAATGAACTCCTCCTCCTGAGTGGGTAGAAAACAAGAAACAGTTTCAGAAACAGAACTTGCCAAGCAAGGTTCTTCTGGATGAACACCAAGCAAGGCTGATGGGCTGGCCTGGACCACAGATCTCTCCTGCTGGGTGAGTTCAGAAGAGCAAAGAACTGGAATTCCCTGCCTCTTTAGGGGCCGACTGCACAGTCAGGAAAAAGGTCTCCACATCTGCTTGGTGTTGAGAAGCAGAGGCTCTCGCCCTGGCTCTGCCCACCTTTACCATGTGCTTCTGTTAAGCTCCTGGGGCCTTCCTTTTCCTTTCTGTGAAGTGGGCTCTTCATCACAGTCCCCCCTGCATTCCAGGAGTACACCGAGGCTAAACTCAGACCGTATGTTGGATAACTCCTTGGGAGGAAATGTCAGTAAAATATTATTTATTAAAAAATTACAGTAGACCCAGGAAAACTTAAGACACCAAAGAACTATTCTGATCCCCAACCTCCAGACTCCAGCAAAAAATAAAAGCTTCCAAAATCAGAACTTCGCCTCCCCCAAGGTCAAATCAGGGCAGAGCCCCTGAAATTCAACGAATGCTAAGTGCCCATTATTTAAAAAAATATATCGTGCTAGATGGGGGAAATGAGGTGAGAAGAAAGGAAGTTTGGGACAACACCTTCTCTGCCCCTTCCCACATTTATCTTTGTGGGGAAAGGTGGGCGGGTATGTTGGGGCACACACTGGTGTCACCCCATTTTTAACTCCTCCTGCACATGGTGTGTCTGCAGGCCCTCTTGGCTCTTGTGTCTAGAATGCTCCTTCAGCTGTGTCCTGTCCAGGTGTCCCGTTGGACAGGGAGTCAGCAAGTTCCCTGAAGGTGGGATCGTCACTCTCCCTGGACCTCCACCAAAATCCCACACAGGCCCAGGCCCTGGGTCTGTGCTATTGGTACCAGTAAAGCTCACCCAGTTCCATGGGAAGGGCACTGGACAAAGTATCAGGAAAGCCCATTCTGGGGCCTGCTTTTCTCCTCTGTATGAGGCGGTCAACTAAGGGATCTCCCAGGAGCCTGCTCTGATTCTATAAAATGAACTGAATTCCATCATGAGTTTCTGGGAATGCTGGTGCTCCCTTTAAACCAATGCCTAGCCCATCCAGCTCTAGGTTATTAAGGGTGATCCAAGCTGGAGGCAGGCCAATGGAACTTGGACAGGTACAGTGGGGAGAGGGTGAAGTGAGGTTCTCAGAATCTCGACGCGTTCTGGAAATACGGCCCTAACATCGTCTTTGTGGCCAGAATGTGGTACCCAGACACACAACACTAGTGGACGCCAGAGCGACACTGAGTCTACAGAGTCTCTGTCTGACCAACTTACCAGAAGGATCTTCTGCAGCCAGAGAGGGGAAAAGAGGTTCAGATGGGTTAAGATACGGAGTAGCAAGAGCTTTCAGAGTTTTAACCACTCTCAAAAGCCAGCAAGGCAGACACCAGTCCTGATGTTTTAAGTCCAATTCGAATAAAAGATGTGAGGGATGAATACACATCAACAGACACACATATCAAACTCATACAATCACTGACACATGAAAGAACATATTTACACACTCATGCCCAAGAGACATATATATGCTGAAACGCACATATACCCCCCACACCACAAAGTACACACGCTAACACACAGGCAGATATGTACACAGAGGTAGGAATGGTTAGAATGGAATTCACGTTATCTGTTTGCTTCCTCCTAAGTCTATCTTTTCTTCCCAAGATCAGATACTTCAAGATTTGCCTTTATGACTCAGGCTCAGAGTCAGGCATAAACAGGCGACAACCAGTGTGTTTTGTACAAAGAAATGACAGCAACACAATAGTTGTGGGAAAGTTATTACATTTCCCTCAGTCTTGAAAAACAAGTAAATTTTTTAAAAGAAGAATATGGAAACAGAGAATCTGAGTAATATGATTAACAGTGTCATTTAAATAGACAAACACCATGTATTCTAAAAACGGAACTTATACCTTCTTGTCCAGTACCATTGGAGCACTTCAAAAAAATTAAAAGCCACAAAGCAAATGTCAATAAAGTCCAAGGAATAAATCCGTTATCAGTCATACTCTCTGATCTCAATGTAATAATAAAACTAGAAATGAATGAGAAACTCAAAAATCCCAACCTTTTAGAAATTTAAAGACGTATTCTTAAAACTTTTCTGAGTCAAACAAAAAAAACCAAACTAAAATCACAGATCCTTAGAAAATACCAAGAGTAAGAGGGCTATGCCTTAAACTTTAGTAGCTAAGTCTGTACTCAAAGGAAAATTCAGTCTTAAATATTCTTGCTCTTATACAAAAAGAATGAAAATAAATAATCTGATAATTTTAAAAGTTAGAAAAAGGAAAATCAAAGGAAGATCAAAATTTGAAAATGATGAGTAGAATGATGGAGAATATTGTAACTGATAATCAAATCCCAGAGCAAACTTTCAAAAAGACCAATAAAATAAACATTAGATTATTTATTAAACCTAATGTTAAAAAGTAGGTACATCATTGGAATAAGATAAAATAAAAAGATATTATGGAGAGAATGAAAATATTAAGAGATTTGCTACACCCAAATCAATGGGAAAATCTTGGAAAATCTAGATGAAGTAGGTAACTTTCTAAAAAACATACAAACTGCCAAAATTGATTCAAATGTCACAGGAACTATGAAGAGATAACTTTCTGAAAGGGGAAGAGATCTCAGAGAACTACCTCCAAGACTTCAGACCAAGGTGGTTTCTTTGGAGGCAGTTTCTATCAGTCTTTCAAAGAAAAAATGATCACTGCACAGCACAGAAAAAAGATGAGTTTCCCCCATTCATTTTGTGAAGGCTGACCAGGACACACACACACACACAAATCAGTCCCATTCCTGAATCACGAGGTAAACATCCTAGATAAAAATACTAATGAATAGATTGCAGCAGTATATCTGGCATGGTCAGGCTGGATAATTCCAGAAGGCAGGAGTGACTCAGTATGAATAAGCAAAGAGAGAAAAGCCAAATGATCATCTACAACAGAAATTTGCAAACTATGGCCCAGCAGCCAGCCACCTGGCTTTGTCATTTACATATTGCCTGTAGCTGCCTCGGAACTACAACTGCAGAGCTGAGTAGCTGAAATGGAGACCCTATGACCCCAAACCTAAAATATTTACTATCTGGCCATTTAAGACAAACTTTGCCTATCTCCGATCTATAATAGGCAAAAAAGAAGGGGATGTGAGACGTTGTTAAATTCTTCAGTTATCTCTAAATGAAACTCTCATGAATTAAGAATAAAAGGGAACTTTCTTTGCATTCCAAAGACTATCTTCAAGCAATAGCCAGCATTGTACTTAACAGTACCAGGCTTTCTTCCAGAAAGGAGTCTGGCTCTCACAGTGTTCAAATCCTGTCACTCCTAATTGTGTGACCTTGAACAAAACTCGGTGCCTCAAGTGTCTCATCTGTAAAATGGAAAAATACTAGTACCAATCTGATAGAGTTATTGTGAGGAATAATGAGTCATATGCATAAAGTGCTTAGACAGTGCCTAGCACAGAGTGTTACCAACAACAGTATTGTTTGTTTTATGTGGAGCAGGTTAGCTTCTGGCCAAGGACTGGCTCTCTCCCTGCCTGCAGGAGCATGCTGCTGCTGCTGCTAAGTCGCTTCAGTCGTGTCCGACTCTGTGCGATCCTATAGACGGCAGCCCACCAGGCTCCCCCGTCCCTGGGATTCTCCAGGCAAGAACACTGGAGTGGGTTGCCATTTCCTTCTCCAATGCATGAAAGTGAAAAGTGAAAGTGAAGTCACTCAGTCATGTCGACTCTTCGCGACCCCATGGACTGCAGCCCACCAGGCTCCTCTGTCCATGGGATTTTCCAGGCAAGAGTACTGGAGTGGGGTGCCATAGCTGGCCACAATCTCTCCAGAAGGCAATCTTCCTGCATGCTTCTATAGCCCTAAAAATGTGCCTACACTGTGATCCCTCACTCCAATTCTAGAAATCTATTCAAAGAAGGGAGATATGTATAAAGACTTACTACACTGATAACAGGGAAAAGCAATTTAAGATCTGACAATAAGGAGCTTTTTGGAGTAAATTGTACATCCATGTGATTAAATGTTGTACAACAACAAAAAATGATATTGTAAAAATGTTTACTAACATGAAAAGTTATTCACAACTGATGGATTTACAAAAGGTTAAAAACTGAATAATGAGAATTCTTTTTAGTTAAAAGATCAAACCCCAAATGTTCACAGCAATTATCTGTGAATGATAAAATTACAAATGTTATACTTCTTTTATTTTGTGTATCACTTAAAGTTTTATAATTTTTCATTGTGTACATGTATTCCTTACAGAATTTTAAAGCTGAAACCTTTTGAAAACAAAGAACAACAGGATACTTCAAAACACACCACCAAGAAAATGAAAAGATAATTCACAGAACAGGAGAAAATATATGTCTGTGTGTATCTGATAAAGGATTTGTAAACAGAATATATAGATAACTCATACAGTCCAAAAATCAAAGGACAAACAACTCAATAAAAATAAACCATGGATTAAAATAGACTTTCCTCAAGAGAAGTTATACAAATGACTAATAAGCAATAAAGAGATGCTCCACATCATTAGCCATCAAGGAAATACAAATAAAAACCACAATGAAAGAACATTTCACACCACTAGGATGCCTATAACCAAAAAGTCAGATAATAAAAAGTGTTCATGAAAATGTGGAGAAACCAGAACCCTCGTTTACTTCTGGTAGAAATGTGAAGTATTGCAGTCACTTCAAAAACCAGGGTGGCAGCTCCTCAAAAGATTAAACAGAGAGTTACCATATGACCCAGGAATTCTCCTCCAAGAAAAATGAAAACTTATGTCCACACAAAACCTCATACATGAATGTTCATAGCAGCATTATTCATAAAAGTCCCAAAGTAGAAATAATATAAATGTCTATCAATGAATAAAGAAAATGTGATACACCCAACAGTGGACATTATTTGATAATAAAAAGCAATGAAGAACTGATAGATGCAACAACATGAAAAACCTTAAAAATCTTATGCTAATGAAAGAAGTTAATCACAGAAGACCACGTATTTCATGATTTCATTTACATGAAATGTCCAGAATAAGCAAACCATAGAGACAAAAAGTACACCAATGGTTGAGAGGAAATGGGAGACAGTTGCTCCCGGAGTATATTATTTCTTTTTGGAATAATGAAAACATTCTGAAATTGATGATGGGTGATGAGTACACAACTCTGTTAATAGACTAAAAGCCACTAAATTGCACACTTTAAATAGGGGCTTGTACATATGTGGATTATCTCAAAAAAAAAAAAAGCTGCTAAAATAAAAAAGAACAGATGATAAAACACAACCAAATAACCTCTAAAAGAACAAAAGCAGAAATCAGAGTTTAAAAAATTTTTGAAGAACTAGCAATTGACCACCAAACAGGACCTAAGTCTTACCACACTCAACTTTCCCTAAGAACTCTCAGCTGTAATTTCTTCCTCCCTCCAAGTTCCAGGTGATTTCTATGGCTGGTTCTCCTTAAGCACACTGGTGAGAAGCAGAGCCAGTGACCTTCCTAACCCCTGGTAAGCCCAGCTGACTGGCTGCTCAGTGACTTTTGTCCCCTTTTTATCCTGCACCCCACAGGGAAATCCTCTTCCAATTGCCCTCATTCTTGACAGAAATCATACGTGTTGCAGAATCATAATTTACATCCTAGCTAGTTTATATTTCGCCCCTTTGCCCTCCTCCACTTGTAAATTCCCTGGGCCTTCTCTTGTTCCATTGTATTTCTGGCCAACCCAACCTAGGTTTAAACCCAGCTCTTTCCCATCACATCCAATGCAGCTGAAAAAGAGCAAACCAGAGGCTGGTCTCACTCCAAGCTCATGTCACAGCCTCAGAGGGGTCCAGTGCTGTCATCCACTTCATCTCAGCTCCCTGGGTCTTCGCTCTCCTTCCTCTGAACACACCAGCTCTCCATATCTTCTCCTTTCTGCCCAGCCCTCTCACACCTCCTCCTTGTCATCACTCTGCGCCAGTGACCCTGCTTCCTCTTTCTTTTAAAACAGAAGCATCAGAAGAGACCACCCCACCCCTCCACAAGCACGCCAATACTGGCATCACATCTGTCTTCCCTCCTGCTTATGAAGTGACGCCACTTGCACCCTGACCCAAGGCTACCCCTGCACTCATGCTTTCTGACCCCCTCAAGGACGTGATCTTCACCCTCTCCTTGTCATCACACTTCATTTTCTCCTGGATCATTCCCATTGGTGTTATATGTAACACTGCTGCTGCTGCTGCTAAGTCACTTCCATCGTGTCCGACTCTGTGCTACCCCATAGACAGCAGCCCACCAGGCTCCCCCGTCCCTGGGATTCTCCAGGCAAGAACACTGGAGTGGGTTGCCATTTCCTTCTCCAAAGCATGAAAGTGAAAAGTGAAAGTGAAGTCGCTCAGTCGTGTCCAACTCTTAGCGACCCCATGGACTGCAGCCTACCAGGCTCCTCTGTCCATGGGATTTTCCAGGCAAGAGTGCTGGAGTGGGGTGCCATTGCCTTCTTCAAAAATAAAACTCTCCAATCCCACT
The DNA here is from genome assembly GCA_006410935.1 of Redunca redunca. Classification (NCBI taxonomy): domain Eukaryota; kingdom Metazoa; phylum Chordata; class Mammalia; order Artiodactyla; family Bovidae; genus Redunca; species Redunca redunca. The sequence goes on along the minus strand of SJYQ01008886.1, from coordinate 19,744 downwards.
TTTGGTTCTCATCTTCTTTACCCTTTTACAGAAAAACATCTAGAGTTGTCTACACATGTCTCTAATTCTTGTTTTTCCATTCTCTGTGCCACCAAAACAGGACTGTCAAGGTCACCGAGGACTCAGGCCTCATTAGTCAACCAGCAGCAGTATCTGATGTAGGCAGTCACTCCTCTGTCTGCGAAATATCCCCTTTGCCTTACAGAGCATGATAGCCGTGGTCCTCCCACCCTACTGGCCATACCGTCTCAATTTCTGCTGATTCCTCCTTGTCACCTGAGCTCTGATCACTTGAGTGGCCCAGGGCTCCATGATCAGACCTCTTCTCTTCTCCATCCACTCTCAACCCTGGGATTTTCCTGGAGTCTGGCATCTTTAGTAACATGTACACTGAGGAACCCAACATGACTCTCTCCAACCTGCATGACTCCTCTGAACTCCAGCTGCCTGTTTAACACCTCCAACTGGACATCTAATAAGCTTCTTGAATGTGCCATCTCCAGGATCCAATTCCTAATCACCCCCACCCACCTGCTCCTTCCACAGTCTTCCTCACAGAAGCAAGTACAACTCCTTCCTTCCAGATGCTTGAACCAAAACCCCCGCAGTCACTTCGGCCTCTTCCTCATGCCCCACATTCCATCCGTCAGCGAATCCTATTGGCGCCCCCTTCAGTACACATTTGGAATCAGACCGCTTCTCCCTCATCTCTATGGCCCCAGTCCCCATCACCTGAACTATCGCAACAGTTTTCTAACTGGCCTCTCTGCTTTCTCTCTTGCCCCCAAATCTATTCTCAACACAATAGCCACACACATCGGAACACGTCGCCTCTCTGAGGAAATCCCTCCAATCATTTGCCAACTCACTCAGAATAAGGCCAAAGCCCTTACAACAACAAGCTATACCAGCCCCTCACACCTCCAGCATCTCATGTCCTCCCGTTTCTGCCTCACTCCTGCTGTTCCCACCCCAGTGGCCCGCCCAGTCCATGAACCCTGCCAGCACTCGCAGGCTCCTCCCAAGAGGAACTCGATTCCTCCCCCAGATGGAGCCATGGGTCACTTCATCACTTCCTTCAAGTCTTGACTAAATATGATCTGTTTTACCCTCCTTACTCACCTTATTTTAAATCATGATCCTCCTCCCAGCAATTCTCATTCTCCCTTCCTAACTTTTTCTCCCTAGTAATTTTCATCATCAGACACTCGCTCCGTATATTTTATTTAGGTTCTTGTTTATTATGTCCCATAATGGCAGAGATCTTTATCTTTTTTCACACTATGTCCTCAGTCCTTAGAACATTACCTGGCATGTATCTGGAGGCTAGTAAATATTTGATGGATATACGAATGCCTAAACAGCCAGGGGTGAGAAAGCTAGACCCTTGGCTTTTAAATTTCCTAAAGCAGATAATGTGCCATAAAAAAAAAATAGGTTTAAAAGGAGGTTCTTTTCAGCCTTCTCACACTATATACAGAAGAGATGAACGTATAGAGAGGGAGAGGAAGCAAGAACCAGAGATTTGTGATGACTTTTTTCATATTTTTGCTTTGTTATTAACGTATATTTCAATCTTTCCTCTTTTTAAATGAATGAGCTGCTCAAAATTAAGATTAGATCTCTTAAATATCTAGAGTTCACAGTTTTGTTTTTGTTAATTTTTTATTTTGTATTAGAGTATAGCCAATTAACAACAATGTGATAGTTTTCAGGTGAATAGTGAAGGGACTCAGCCATACACATGTATCCGTTCTCCCCCAAACTTCCCTCCTATCCAGGCTGCCACATGACATTGAGCAGAGTTCCATGTGCTATAAATAGGTCCTTGTTGGTTATCTATTTGAAATATAGCAGTAAGTACATGACTATCCCAAACTCCCTAACTACCACTTTCCCCCAGGAAACATAGGTTCGTTTACTAAGTCTGTGAGTCTCTGTTTGTAAGTAAGTTCATTTGTCTTTTTTTTCTCAGTTCAGTTCAGTGGGTCAGTTGTGTCTGACTCTGCAACCCCATGGACTGCAGCACACCAGGCCTCTCTACCCATTACCAACTCCCAGAGTTTACTCAAACTCATGTCCTCATGATGCCATCCAACCATCTCATCCTCTGTCGTCCCCTTCTCCTCCTGCCCTCAATCTTTCTCAGCATCAGGGTCTTTTCACATGAGTCAGCTCTTCACATCAGGTGGCCAAAGTATTGGAGCTTCAGCTTCAACATCAGTCCTTCCAATGAATATTCAGGACTGATTTCCTTTAGGATGGACGGGTTGGATCTCCTTGCAGGCCAAGGGACTCTCAAGAGTCTTCTCCAACAACACAGTTCAAAAGCATCAATTCTTCGGCACTCACCTTTCTTTATAGTCCAACTCTCACATCCATACATGACTACTGGAAAAACCGTAGCCTTGACTAGACAGACCTTTGTTGGCAAAGTAATGTCTCTGCTTTTTAATATGCTGTCTAGGTTGGTCATAACTTTTCTTTCAAGGAGTAAGCATCTTTTCATGACTGCAGTCACCATCTGCAGTGATTTTGAAGCCCCAAAAAATAAAGTCTGCCACTGTTTCCCCATCTATTTGCCATGAAGTAATGGGACAAGATGACATGATCTTAGTTTTCTGAATGTTGAGCTTTAAGCTAACTTTTCCACTCTCCTCTTTCACTTTCATCAAGAGGCTCTTTAGTTCTTCTTCACTTTCTGCCATAAGGGTGGTGTCATCTGCATATCTGAAGTTATTGATATTTCTCCCGGCAATCTTGATTCCAGCTTGTGCTCCATCTAGCCCAGCGTTTCTCATGATGTACTCTACATATAAAGGTAAATAAGCAGGGTGACAATATACAGCCTGATGTACTCCTTTTCCTATTTGGATCCAGTCTGTTGGCTTTTGACCTGCATAAAGATTTCTCAAGAGGCAGGTCAGGTGGTCTGATATTCCCATCTCTTTCAGAATTTTATATAGTTTATTGTGATCCACACAGTCAAAGCTTTGGCATAGTCAATAAAGCAGAAATAGATGTTTTTTCTGGAATTCTCTTGCTTTTTTGATGATCCAGCGGATGTTGGCAATTTGATCTCTGGTTCCTCCGCCTTTTCTAAAACCACCTTGAACATCTGCAAATTCATGATTCACGTGTTGTTGAAGCCTGGCTTGGATGATTTTAAGCATTATTTTGCTAGCTTGTGAGATGAGTGCAGTTGTGCGGTAGTTTGAGCATTCTTTGGCATTGCCTTTCTTTGGGACTGGAACAAAAACTGACCTTTTCCAGTCCTGTGGCCACTGCTGAGTTTTCCAAATTTGCTGGTATATTGAGTGCAGCACTTTCACAGAATCATCTTTTTGGATTTGAAATAGCTCAACTGGAATTCTATCACCTCCACTAGCTTTGTTCATACTGATGCTTCCTAAGGCCCCCTTGACTTCACATTCCAGGATGTCTGGCTCTAGGTGAGTGATCACACCATCATGATTATCTAGGTTGTGAAGATCTTTTTTGTACAGTTCTTCTGTGTATTCTTGCCACCTCTTCTTAATATCTTCTGCTTCTGTTAAGTCCATTCAATTTCTGTCCTTTATCGAGCCCATCTTTATATGAAAAGTTCCCTTGGTATCACTAATTTTCTTGAAGCGATCTCTAGTCTTTCCCAGCCTATTTTTTTCCTCTATTTCTTTGCACTGACCACTGGAAGGCTTTCTTATCTCTCCTTGCTATTCTTTGGAATTCTGCATTCAAATAGGTATATCTTTCCTTTTCTCCTTTGTTTTTTGCTTCTCTTCTTTTCACAGCTATTTGTAAGGCCTCCTCAAGCAGCCATCTTGCTTTTTTGCATTTCTTTTCCATGGGGATGGTGTTGACTCCTGTCTCCTGTACCATGTCATGAACCTCCGTCCATAGTTCATCAGGCACTCTAATCACATCTAGTTCCTTAAATCTATTTCTCACTCTCACTGTATAATCATAATGGATTTGATTTAGGTCATACCTGAATGGTCTAGTGGTTTTTCCTACTTTCTTCAATTTAAGTTTGAATTTGGCAATAAGGAGTTTATGATCTGAGCCACAGTCCACTCCTGGTTTTGTTCTTGCTGACTGTATAGAGCTTCTCCATCTTTGGCTGCAAAGGATATAACCAATCTGATTTTGGTGTTGACCATCTGGTGATGTCCATGTGTAGTCTTCTCTTGTGTTGTTGGAAGAGAGTGTTTGCTATGACCAGTGCGTTCTCTTGGCAAAACTCTATTAGCTTTTGCCCTGCTTCATTCTGCACTCCAAGGCCAAATTTGCCTGTTACTCCAAGTGCATTCCTACTTTTGCATTCCAGTCCCCTATAATGAGAAGGACATCTTTTTTGGATATTTAGAAGGCCTTGTAGGTCTTCATAGAACCATTCAACTTCAGCTTCTTCAGCATTACTGGTCAGGGCATAGACTTGGATTACCATTATGTTGAATGGTTTGCCTTGGAAACGAACAGAGATCATTCTGTTGTTTTTGAGATTGCATCCAAGTACTGCATTTCGGACTCTTTTGTTGACCATGATGGCTACTCCATTTCTTCTAAGGTATTCTTGCCCACAGTGGTAAATACAATGGCCATCTGAGTTAAATTCACCCATTCCAGTCCATTTTAGTTCACTGAGTCCTAAAATGTCGACATTCATTCTTGCCATCTTCTGTTTGACCACTTCCAATTTACCTTGATTCATGGACCTAACATTCCAGGTTCCTGTGCAATATTGCTCTTTACAGCATCAAACCTTGCTTCCATCACCAGTCTCATCCACAACTAGGTGTTGTTTTTGTTTTGGCTCCTTCCCTTCATTCTTTCTGGAATTATTTCTCCACTGATCTCTAGTAGCATATTGGGCACCCACTGACCTGGGGAATTCATCTTTCAGTGTCCTGCCTTTTTGCCTTTTCGTACTGTTCATGGGGTTCTCAAGGCAAGAATACTGAAGTGATTTTCCATTCCCTTCTCTACTGGACCACATTTTGTCAGAACTCTCCACTATGACCCATCCATCTTGGGAGGACTTACATGGCATGGCTCATAGTTTCATTGAGTTAGACAAGGCTGTGGTCCATGTGATTAGATTGGTTGGTTTTCTGTGATTGTGGTTTTCAGTCTGTCTGACTTCTGATGGAGAAGGATAAGAGGGTTATGGAAGCTTTCTGATGGGAGAGACTGACTGAGGGGGAAACTGGGTCTTATTCTGAAGGGCAGGGCCATGCTCACTAAATCTTTAATCCCATTTTCTGTTGATGGGTGGATCTGTGTTTCCTCCCTGCTATTTAGCTGGGGACAAACTATGGTGGAGGTAATGAAGATAATGGCGACCTCCTTCAGAAGGTCCCATGCATGTACTGCTATACTCAGTGCCCCCAACCCTGCAGCAGGCCACCACTGACCCACACCTCTGCTGGAGACTCCTGGACACTCACAGGCAAGTCTGGGTCAGTCTCCTGTGGGGTCACTGCTCCTTTCTCCTGGGTCCTGGTGCACAAGTTTCTGTCTGTGCCCTCCAAGAGTCTGTTTCCCAGTCCTGTGTAAGTTCTGGCAGCTTTAGATTCCATATATAAGGGATGTCATATGATATTTCTCCTTCTCTGCCTGACTCATTTCACTCAGTATGACACTCTCTAGGTCCATCCATATTGCTACAAATGGTATTATTTCATTCTTTTTAGTGGCTAAATAATATTCCATTGTATATGTGTACCACATCTTCTTTAAGATTTGTGGTAACTTCTGATAAGGCATACCCACACCTTCCCCCATAGGTTAGCTCAAGGTATACATAGAAGAGACCTCTCCTAAACTTTGGGGATCTGATAAGTAGCAACCATTCAAAAACTGCCAGAGAAATTGGGGCTTGTGGCATTTGACAGATGGCTGCACGGGTGTCATGGGGGAGAGAGCCTGCAGGAGTCTTCATCACATCCTGTAGACCCCAGGGTCACAAAGAAGCTGTCACATGGTACCATGCTCCCCAGAAAGGCTTGAAAGGCAGCAAAGAGAGGAAGCCAGGATACCTGAAAGGGTCTTCTGCTCGAGATAATGAGACAGTGTCTGAATGGTCTGTGTGCCCAGTAGATCCAGGGTGCACACACACTAGTGACCAGGGGCCCCTTCGTGTGGAGGTCATGACACTATGGAAGCCCAACCCAGAATTTAGCTGTCTCCCAGGGGTAAGGACAAGGGAGAAAAATCCAAAACTAACTAAAGCTTAAACCTAAATGGCTGAAGAATTACTATGACTTTTCTGCCAGGAAAAAATGTGAGCTCAAAAGATAGATTAAGTTGAATTACAGAAAAATAGTCATACTTTCAACACTCACGGATGTGACTTGAAAATATCATTCCTGCTATTTCACTAACCTGGCTTCTGATGGAGTTACTTCATGGCCATGTCTTCTTTCCCTTCCTCAAGAAGCCCAAGAAGAAGTTAGTCTCCACAAAAGAATGAGCCCCACAGAAACAGGAGAGTCCTCCCATGTCTTATTATCCCAGATGCACCAAAGCCAAGCAACCCTCTGTGGAAAGCTCCATAATTCAAAGCTCCAAATGGGAAATGGTCACACGTTTTCTAGTTCCAAGTGTGCTCTTGACCTCATTTTGCAAGAGCTAAGCATCTAGTCTTGGAACATGGAAAGGAGGAGAAACAAATGCAAAAGGCGTGATTGTTAAAGTGTCATCTCAGGCTTCATCAAGAAGTCTGGCCATCAGAGCTTTATTTCCCTGTGCCCAAGGTTCAGAGTCCTTCACCCTTCCGCCAGCTGAACAAGTAAGTCTGATCAAGGCACAGACTGGCTGCCTCTCCAATTTCAGCTAATAGCCAACATTCAGTTCCTGAGCAACCAGAGCCATGTAACAAAGACTTGCTTCTCCAAGCTTGATCCAGTCTAATGGGCACCCTAATCCCTCTGAAGACCCAAATCAGCACGGCACAGTCAGAACATTTAATCTCCCATTTTCATTCAATAAGCCTAATGCATTTCATGAATGTGGATGGCAAAGTTGACAACAATCATTCTAAGCCTGACTCTCTGTGATGTTAGGAGAGTTGGGGAGGACAAAGGATATCACTTGTGTTCTCTACCCAGGATGACCAGTTAAATCAAATACAAGAGCCTGTTGTCAAATTTCTTTATCACCCAGGTTACAATGTCAAACCTTGGGGTCACTATAGGGAACTATACACCCACCTCTAAAAAAGAAGTCCATTTTTGAAAACAGGCCTTCATTGCCTATGTCAACCAGAAGGTAGCCATCCTAGATGGTGCTGAAAAAAATTTCTGCATTAGCATAAATCATTATCATCAAGATCATAATGTAAGAAGCCAACACTGGGATTAATATAGGCTTCGAGATGATGTCTGTGAAGATATTTTGTGACCTATAAAGTTGACCATGATAAATGCTCTTGTTGATATTGTCAACATCACCAGTTTGACCCCCAGGGCTGTTTCCCCATAGCTCAACATCTGCAGAACTGGAACAATGATATGATGACTGTCTAGCTCTTTAATTAATGTCTTAAGATTTAAAAACTAAACTGAGTCCATCTGCTCACATACAGTAATACAAACACAGATGTAACAGACAAGTGCTCACACCTACACATAAACCAGACAAACCCCTAGACGTGCACACCCAACTCAGAACCTACCCCACCCCATGCACACTAAGCTTTTCATGCCCCTCAAAACCACATAGACATATGCCCACAGCCAGCCACCATGTTGATTCCGCCGAACTCTACACTCTCATGACAAAAAGAATCACTTAATTATTTCCACAAGTGGAGCACTGGGCCTTCAGCCTCTTGTTGACACTCCCTGCAGTTCTGCCTCCACGTCTGTCGAGGGATCATTACTCTGCTTACTCTGACTTCAAGCGGGACCAGCAGAAGCAGGAGGGAAAGGAAGACCTTTAACCAAAATGCTGAATTGCTTCCAAAAGGCCCAGTGAATAAGTGTGTCTGAAATCTGGCAGTCAAGCAGATGGTGAACAGAGAAGGGTCAGGACCTGACAATTTGACTATTGGCCTGTTCCAGATGGAGGGCCCAAGTGAGGTGGGAGACTTGTGGGAAATGTCTTTCCAAATTCAGAAGCCTAAGGTATGTCGGAGAAGGCGATGGCACCCCACTCCAGTACTCTTGCCTGGAAAATCCCATGGATGGAGGAGCCTGGTGGGCTGCAGTCCATGGGGTCACGAAGAGTCGGACACGACTAAGCAACTTCCCTTTTCCCTAAGGTATGTATGTGGGCCCATGACTTAGTCCTCCAAGGACAGCATTACCCTATAACCCATGTAGAAAGCCCATACAAATAGAATCTATCCAGTAGGGTGAATGAAAGACAGAGTCTTCAAACCTGTGAAGAAAACAATGAGACATGGCTAACTCAGAATCTGTGATGATTCCAACGAGGCTTGGGCAAAAGCTTGCCTTACCTTCATTCTGCTTATGTAGACAGTTTTGCTTAACAAAAGTTCCAACCATCTACTTAAGAGAAAAACTATTTTTGAAGGCCTTCCCAGGGCTGCAGAAGCATTCATCAAACTACAGACACTAATCTTAGCTATCTTAAATTCAATTTTAAAAGTATTTTGGGGGAGCCTACTATGTGCCAAAGTCAACCTGCTTTCTAGTTACTGTGTGAGTTTTCATACACAAAGTCATATTGCTTTCCAAATATTCTATATTTTGAACTTGCTGCTAATTCAAGCTGGTTTCTCATGCCTCAGTGAACGTAAGAGAAGTGCTCACGTCACTGGGCAGGTTGATAAGCTCCTCTGGGGCACTTGTACTCAGCAGTGAGCACTGAACCAACTTCCAAGCACTGTTTGGACGCAGGCTGGGGAGTAGGAGGGGGCAGAGTTGATGACAGGACCATCAGGGGTAGGAAGGCATTAAATTAGACCTCAGAGAGAACTTCCTGTCCTGTAGATTTCAAGGAAAGCCAAGAATTTCCCTCTGGGAAGAGATGAATCTTTTTCCTTTGGGTAGGAAAACAGGTCCCTTGTGGACCAGGAAAAAGACCTCTTGGGAAGAAGGAAGTAGGGGGAGGAGGCAGGGAGGGCTTCTGGGAGGGGGCTAGGGTCTCTTCCTCCCTGATGAGGCCCTGGAGCTCTCCAGACAAGTCTCACCCTGGGCTGTCCCCCCTGCAGTGCGCATCGAGGGAGGAGGGGTGCACCCCCGAGGAGACCACAGGAATGCCAAGCAGGGGAAAGGCGCCCGGAGCCAAGGGCTCCGGCAACGAGGATCCAATATCGGCGGGTGACTCCAGCCCCCGTAACAGGAGAGACCGTAAAGTATGTGCTCTGCTTCCCAACCAGCAAACACAGCAAATAACCAATTACTCCAAATAGCTAACAGATTTCGGCTCTGATTTCCCTCCCCTTGCCTCCCCTGTGCCTTCACTTGTCATTTGATGGGCGATTTGTATTTGCTCTGAGAAAATGAGAGAAGGAATGACTCACAAAGGAAGGTCCAGATTACACACAGTGACAGGCATCAAACCTCCCTAATCAGAACTAATGGGAGTGGGGGGAGGCCGGGCTGCACTGGCAACACATCTGAACCAGAGATATTTTTAAAGAAGTACAGTTTTGTTACTTTCAAGTACATACAATAACTCTTGCTGAACCAATAGTGCCAAATACATGTCCTTAAGAAACCTACTTTAAGGAGAAGATAAGTACTTTCCTAATTAGCATATTTGATATATACAAAAGTACAGGTAAAAAGACTTCATGTTATTAAAGTTAAAATACTCCCCCTGAAACTCTCAAGGTCAGAGATGCAAGCACGTTGCACTGAGACAAACTGTCTTGGCTGCCTTCTGGAAATGCTTCCTCACTTGGGAGCCACACCCTGTAATTGATTCCTTTGCTCAGAAAACCTTTGCTTCAAAGTCTTTGGATAAATTCTTGTCAGTATCCATGAGCTGCAATGAAGCATTCTCCCAAACCTTGGAATTAAGGGAAATAGGGCTGCCCTCAGAGAATCAGACCATGAAATCAATGGGGGGGGGCGGGGGGAGGGGAGAGGTGGTTCAGAGCAAGGAGAAGCTTCTACACTGAGCCTGAACCATAGTGGGTAGACTGTACTAATACATCTAGGGAAAGACTATGTCAGGGAAAAAACAAACTGATCAGTCCTGGAAATAGAAGAGAAGAGGAGTAAGAGTTGACTGTTCCTAGCTGTTTACACCAGCATCACCAGGGTGATGGTCCCCGGCTTAGACTAAAGCTGTGTCTACCATTGGAGATGGATGTTTCAATCCATTTTGGATCGCTGCCCACTCAATTTCAGATCCCAGAATTCTCTCTCCTCATTCTGATTCTTTACTCATCTCCATTCACAATCTGGCTTCCCAGTTGCTGAGCCTTTAGAGAGACCACAGGCCAGATCCCAAGGTCACATCCTCCAAACAGAAGTATTTTTCACTGTCAAATCATAAACTGGCAACCTTGGTTCAGAAACTTGAATAATATGCATCTAGCACCAGTAAAATTGCCCCATCAAGTGTCTAAACTCACAGTGTCAAGGGTCCACACAGCCAAGACTATAGAAACATCCCTGAAGCAACACACGTGCCCGGTCTTGCCCTGCTGGGAAAGAATCAGCTCTCCTTTATTTAACAAACTCCTGTATCGGAGTCCACGCACAAGAACTGTGGCTCTGACCTAGCCAGCCAGCGTCTGACTGCCACAACCACCGCAGAAGACAAACTGCTCAGCCCAGGAGAAAAGCCTCGGATCCCGTTCTCCCTCTTACTTCTCCCACCTTGCTGGATTCCTAACTGACAAAGTAAAATGACAGCAACTTTAGACTGTTTCTCTCTTCCTTTCATCTGAGTTTGAGATGAGAAGAGGCCTCTGCAGTAACGGAAGTGCCATCTGAGCTCCTGGTATTCGACAAGAAAGGACTTCCCTGTGTAACAATAGGAAGAAAAGATGAAGGTTCAAAATAAGGGGGATAACATGAGGACAGAGGCAAGTGTTAAAGAGTTGAGTAAAAATGGAAGAAAACAAATGATCAATTTATGGTCTCAGAAAGTTTCCAGAGGGTCTCACAAACAAGAAGTTAGAGTCCTGGTCCTGAAGGAAAGAGAATGTGCATGAAGACGGCATAACTGTCAAACTGAAAACTCTAACAGAGACCTAGCGAAATGGCAAACTGGAGGACCAGAGAAACTCTCCAAGTGGGAACACCTAAATTACCAAATAATATATGTCTAAAATCCTTTTTAAACGGCTGAACTGATGGGACTATTAAAGAAGATACTTGGGTGCAAATGAAAAAGCAAAAAGCCAAAGAAATAAGGAGCCAAAATGCAAACTGACGGTGGGGTCCAAAAAGCCCAAGCCAAACATTTAGTTTTAAGTGAATCTGGATTTGTAGTATTTCCAGGCATTTGGTAAAAGTAACACATGTACTCTCTGAAAGAATGTGACTTTCATCCAGGCCTCAAAGAACTCTCAGATAAAGTTCCAAGGAACACGAGCTCACAATCAGAAACAGTGAAACGCACAATGAACAAGGCACCATGAGTGAAAGTCAGTTAGAAACAACTGCAGACAGACCTGTTGTGACAATAGAAAGCAGAATTATCAGAAATAGAATTTTAAGAAAAAAAAAAAGCTGGTTAAAAACTAAAAGGTATTAAAAATATGGCAAGGGAATAAGAGACTTTCAAAAACCAACAAGCATATTTGGGGCGAAAAAGAGAACTTTTAGAATGAAAATATTAATAGTGGGACTAGGAACTCAATAGATGGGGTTAGTCTTTGGAAGCAACTTAAGACTTAGTGAACAAGGACCTACTGTATAACACATGGAACTTTGCTCAATGTTATGTGGCAACCTGGATGGGAGGGGAGTCTGGGGGAGAATGGACACATGTATATGTGTGGCTGAGTGCCTTCACTATTCACCTGAAACTATCACAGCATTGTTAACCAGCTATATCCCGATTAAGGTTTTTTAACAGTTAGTGAACTAGAAGACATATCTTCAGAAATTAGCCAGAGTGCAACACAAAGAAATATGAAATAAAGTTGAACTGCCGTGGAGAATAGAGCAGGTCCATCATAGATCTAAACAGTTCCAGAAGGAAATGAGAGAATGACAAACACGCAATATTTGAAGAGATAACTATCCATAACTAATTAAAAGCAAAATGACAGTCCTCACATTTAGGAAGACAACAACAGCGAAGGAAGCCAGAAGACAGTGAGGCAGGATCGTCAAAGTGATGACAGGATGTAAGTGTCAGAGAGACTAGTAGTTCCAAAATAACAGTGAAACGAAAATACTTCCAAGAAATAATTTAGAAGCGAGAGTGTTTATAATGAATTGATCCTAATTATAGTAATTTCTGTAGGCTCTTCTTCAGGAGGAAAGACGATCCCAGGATGAGGAAGAGTGGTCTACCAAACAAAACAGTCCATGTGGGTCTAGCTAANAAAGAAAAAAAAAGATTACGTAAAAAAAAAAAAAACACTGCTTTTAAAAATGTCATTTATAGCGGTAGAACTAAAATACTGAATAAAAGCTCGTAATTGTTAAGTGACTAGAATTAAAGCATCTTAAGTTCCTTGTAATATTTTGGAAGTAGCTATAAATACCAGTTAAATTTAGATTTTCCTAAGTTGATGACACATGTTAAAGTTTCTATACTAATCACTAAAGGAATAAAAATAATGTATAGCTTTGAAACTGAAAAGGGAAGAAGGAATGAAAAGATGGGGGGATTTTTCAATACAAAAAATGAGAAAAAAAGAAAAGAGTAGGACTAATAGAGACACAGAACAAGATGCCAGAAATAAATCCAAATATATCAGTAAAACACAATATATTAGACTGTCTAACTCTCTAAGAGTTTATGTCAGGATGCATAAAAAAAGAATCCATCTATTTGCTGTTCATCAGAGAGATACCTAAACATAAAGTCACAGAAAAATTGAAAGTAAGAAGACAGAAAAGATATATTAGGAAAATACTAACCAAGAGAACATGGTTTAGTTGTGTTAACATGAGACAAAGCAGCGTTTAAGGCAAAACTCATTAGTTGAGATTTTAAAAAGCAAGGAGTGGTGGTTTGCTACATATCATTAAAAGACTGAATTCTCTAGGAAGATATAAGAATGCTACAATTGTTTGTAGCATCAAATATATAAAGAATAACACAGCATCAAATATATAAAGAAAAAGTAGACAGAGATCACAAAGAAGAACAAAGATAAGTCAGGAATTTCTAAAACATACTTTTAAACAATTCAAGTGTCGAAAAACAAATATGACAGTAATAAGAAAGAACTCAGAACTAGAAAACAACAAAACGATCACATATCAAAACTTGTGGGATGCATAAAGCAGTACTTCGAGGGAACTTTATAGCCTTAAATGCTTACATTAGAAAAGAGGAAAGTTTGAAAACTGATGAACTAGACATCACACTTAAGAGGTTAAAAATATAACAAGCCCTCTAAAAATCAAAGGAAAGTGTTAGTCGCTCAGTCGTATCCATCTCTTGCAACCCCATGGACTGTAGCCCACGAGGCTCCTCTGTCCATGGAATTCTCCAGGCAAGAATACTGGAGTGGGTTGCCCTCCCTTTCTCCAGGGGATCTTCCCAACCCAGGGACTGAACCCAGGTCTCCTGCATTGCAGGCATATTCTTTGCCATCTGAGCCACCAAGGAAGCAAAGAAAATAATAAAGGAAACAACTAGAAGCTAGAAAACTAGGAAACCATAGAGCTAAATCAGCAAGCTAAAAATTGGTTCTTTGAAAAGATTTTTTAAAATCTGACAAATTCTGGCAAGAATAATAAAATATAACCTTAGGAATGAAAAGGAACATAAATAGAAGGTGAAGAAAATTTTTTTAAAGAGGTTGTTATGAAAAATCCTATGTCAATAATTTTAGGAAGAAACGGATAAATTCCTATAAAATATAAATCACCAAAAGTGACTCACACAGAAACAGAAAATCTCAAAGGTCCTATAAACATTTTTAAAAATTGTATCAGCAGTTTAAAATATCCCCAAGAAGAACACTAAGTCTAGACAGTTTTACAAATGAATCTACCAAAACCTTCACACAACAGATAATGTCAGGGTTTCGTCATTTATTCAGAGACTAGAAAAAGAGCAAATATGCCTCAAGTCATTTTATAAGATTAGTATTATCTATACACCAAAACTTGAAAAAAACAGTATCAGAAATAGAAGTCCCAAGCCATTATCATTCATTAAAAATTGATGCAAAAAAATTCCTAAGCTAAATATTTCCAAACTGAGCCCAGCAATGCATAAAAAAGATAATGTAACATGACCAGGATAGATAGTTTCAGAACTGCAAAGTTGTTTTAGCATTAAAAAAAAATAANGAACTGCAAAGATGTTTTAGCATTAAAAAAAATAAACTATTAATGTAATTCAGCACATTAATAGATTAAGAGAAAAAACATATGATCACTTCAACAGATCCATAAAGAACATCCAATAGAATGTAACATCATTCATGATAAAAACTCCTAGCTTGCTAATAATCACTCAGCTTATAAATTTCATAGTCAGTGGTGAAACATAAATATTCCATTTTAAATTAGATCAGATAAGAATACTCTCTATTATCAGTTATACAAAGTATTAAACTTATGGTCCTAGTCAGTACAGTCAGACAAGAAAAGCAAATAGTTAAAAAGAAAAAGAAATTAAACACAGAAGAATCAAAAATTTCAAAGAGCCAGTTCTTTGGATGAAAAATAACCATAAAATAGAAGAAATGCTATTAAGCCTAATGAAGCAAAAAATAAAATAAAATAGCATATATTAAAAAATCAGGAATGAACAGATAAAAAACGGAACAGACACAGAAGCATTTTCTTTTATTAAAGTAATACATGTAAATCCATACCAATGTAATAAACAATATCTGATGATATTTAAGGCACCAAATTGACTGAAGACGTAGAAAGTGATCAAAGAATCTCCTCCCCAAAATAGATGCTGGGCCCAGTCTTATAAAATGAGTACAGAGCAGACACATCTTATCCAATTGTATAAAATATATATTCCTGAAGATCTTCTATAACTCAAAACTCACATCATATAACCACCATTTTCAAGAAAAGATGATAGGTATCCTGTTTACCAGCTAAACCATAAACACAATTCATTTGGCCACCACCTTTTAAATTACATGATTGTTAATCATTTTTTACATTTAGATTGATTCACATTATTACACATTTTATACACAAAACAAGGCTATTAAAATACCATGTAATTTCCAACTTACATGATTCAGATTCATAAAGAATCGCTCTCATGTATTTTCAAACCTTTAAACAATCATTCTCATCTCTCAGAGACTGTTCAAGAGCACACAAAATGAGAGTACACCTCAGAAAATATTTTATGAAACTCATTTAAAACCCTGATACCAAAACCTAACAAAGACAACCTAAAAGTAACACATATGAACAAATATGCAAAAATCCTACATAAATAATAACAAATCTAACTCAATAACTAACACATACCAAAACTTCTCCTTACAGACTTCTCCTTACAAACTTTCCCTTAACCAAGGGGATTAACAAAAACTACCCATTCTCTCTGCTAACAGTTGAAGGTCCAGAGCAGATGAAGCCTGCAGCTAATCTAATTTATCCACTGCAGCTCCCAGAGATGAGCCGAATGTTCACCAAGGATTGTTTGTTCCCAAATCTGCTTATGCCAGTTGTATTAATGTCATAATTGGGTCAATAAGCATTATAAATACATGTAATTTGAATTTTAAAAGAAAGGGCATTTTATCTATGAAAATTAATTTAGTGCTATTGATGTTTTTTAATGGTGAAAATTAAGTATGAGTGAAGCGACCAAAAAAAGGTGCGAGGGGATCTTAAACATTAAAAGAACTCCACATTCAGGTTCTTTTGCACCTACCATTAAGATCTCAAAAACTTTAATAAACCTAAAGGAAAAATAATAAGTAATGCATTTTAGATGTGTTTTATACCAGAAGGACAACATAACATTCAAACAGCAGATTCAAATTTAAAGAGGCCTTGGCGTATATCAAATGATTGTCAAATGAAGATACGTGGATATGATTAAAAAGAAAGTGTTTATGGTACTTATATTTGATTTTTAATGAGTTCCTATTAAACTGACTTTTTCAGTTAGCCAACCAACTACCTATCCTGATTGACTGCATAAGAAGACTTCATTTGTAGTCAGCTATAATACCATGACCATTTGCCTGATTTGGGTTTACCTCAGGAATGCAGGACAATTACGTGTATCAATATATATATGTATGAACAGAACAATGGAAAACAAAATGATCATCTTGATAAATGGCACTGGATAATATTAAACTCCCATATCTAATTTTATTAATCTTGTGGCTCAGCTGGTAAAGAATCTGCCTGCAATGTGGAAGACCTGGGTTGAACCCAGGGTTCAATCCCTGGGTTGGGAAGATCCCCTGGAGAAGGGAAAGGCTACTCACTCCAGTATTCTGGCCTGGAGAATTCCATGGACTGTAAAGCCCATGGGGTTGCAAAGAGTCAGACACAACTAAGCAACTTTCACTTTACAAAATCAAAAATATCTACCTGAAACTACCAATCATTATCATAATTAATTAATGGAAAAATGACAGAGAATTTCTCATTAGAATCAGTAACTAAATAAGTTTGCTCACTAGCATCTCAATTATCAAATGTTATTCTGAAAAAAGGAATAAGGTAAAACTATTACAAAGAAAGTGACATATTTATTATTGTTTGAAGAAAACAATCTTAGCTGCTTGAAGAATTCAACTGAATCAATTAACCACTGTCAGAAGTAACAAAGGCACTTAAAAAGAGTCTGTTTCAAAGTAAATATACAAATAAAATGTTGTTTTCCATATTCTAGCAATAAACAGCTAGACAAAATATTAAGAAAAAAAAGATATTCCATTTGGGTAGCAAAATAGGCTATAAAATGCCTAGGAATAAACTTAAGAAATGCACTAGATTTATTTAAAGTAAACTAAAAAGTAACTCTTCTAAGGAACATAAAGTAAGACAATTATAAAAATTAAGAAATTAGGACTTTCCAGGTGGTCCAGTGGTTGAGAATCCACCTGCCAACGTAGGGGCTGCTGCTGCTGCTGAGTCGCTTCAGTCGTGTCCAACTCTGTGTGACCCCACAGACGGCAGCCCACCAGGCTCCCCCATCCCTGGGATTCTCCAGGCAAGAACACTGGAGTGGGTTGCCATTTCCTTCTCCAATGCATGAAAGTGAAAAGTGAAAGTGAAGTTGCTCAGTCATGTCATACTTTTTGCGACCCCATGGACTGCAGCCTACCAGGCTCCTCCGTCCATGGGATTTGCCAGGCAAGAGTACTGGAGTGGGGGGCCATTGCCTTCTCCAGCCAATGCAGGGACATGGGCTCAGTCCCAGTCCAGGAAGATCCCACATGCTGCGAAGCAACTAAGCCCAGGTACCACAACTACTGAAACCCACACGCCCTGCAGCCTGTCGCCACTGCAGTGAGAAGCCCATGCACCGCGACAAAGAGTAGCCCCCACTCGCTGCAGCTAGAGAAAACCCACACACAGCAACAAAGACCCAAATGCAGTCAAAAATAAACACATACTGTTTTAGTCTTTTTTTAAAAAAGAAATTCAATGTCCAGTGATAGGAGAAGAATTAAAAACTTATGGATATCCATACAATGGAATGACATGCAAGCATTTTGTAAAGAATATAAAGATATGGAAAAACATCTACAATATACTCTTAAAAGAAAATTCACATTTTTAAAGCATAAGATTCAGATTTTATTTTTTAAGTATTAATGTGCAAAAGAGATATTTATAAATATAGACACATCAAAATCTTAAGTGTTCATCTCCGACTGGTAGGAATACAGGTGGTTTTAACTTTCCTGCCTTATACTTTATTGTGTTTTCTGTATTTTCTACAACAGATAAATCAGAAAACACTTAAAATATAGATTGCCTCCTCCTAGAAGCCATAAAGCACCCAATACAGCAATGCCTCCTCTTGACACCATGAATGAAATTTTACTTTCAGGAGCTCCTATATCTTAGGTTCCCCCTGCAGGCCTGGGGCTCCCCTTGGCCCTCAGCGTGAGACTTCAGGAAAGCTAGACACACCAGCCATCTTCCCCAGGAGGACAGAAGCAGCACTACCGGGAACTGCAGGTGTGAACTGTGGGCCCCAGCAGAGCACTCAGCACCTGCTGGGGCAGCCAGGGCTCTGCAGCACCACAGGCCTCTCGCCCACAGAGGCCTCTCATGTCCCGCCTCCCAGCAGTCAGGGTCCAGAGACTTCCCCGTTTCCCCTGGCCCATGCAATCCCAACAAGACCTCAGCCCTCACGCAGGGAAGCAGGATTAAGGTAAATCCCAGGATGCACCAAGACTCATCTGTTTCTGAGAATCTTCGCTTAGCTTTCTCCCCACACCTCCATTACCACACAGGACAGGTTAACTGTTTTCTGCCAGGGCTCAGAAAACTCCTTTCTTCCCCTCCCACCCCCACCTCCTCTGCTCCCTTCCTAACTCCCTAACCCCACCCAGTCCCCCCGGGGAAATCAGGGTGCCCACAAATAGGTAAACAATACATACATGAAGACTGGATGGAGAAGATGCCATGTTAGTGGGGGCCAAGCCCGACAGACCATCTGCAAACTACAAATTAAACATGCTGGTTAGCAACAGGATGAGAAAAGCCACGTCAGGGAAGACTGGACGGTCCCAAGGGAGCAGAACTCTCCAAGTAGGCACCCTCTGCTCTCTCTTCAGGGAGGCTACAAAAGCTGTGTGAGGAATGGGTGCTTTGGAGTTGGACAAGTGTGGCTCCAAATCCCAGCCCCGGTGCTCTACGTGACCCTGACCTCTCTGAGTCAGCATCCCCATCTGGAGAATGGGCAGAAGCCTTGAACTGTCGGAGCAGCAGCGAGTGTGGATGAGATAAAGGCTGTGCATGCCGAGGACAAGGTGAGGCACGTGTGAGGGCTCAGCCCATGCCTGTCTCCTGCCTGCTTTCTTAGAGCCCTGGGCACCACTGACTCCACTCTCACTTGCCCTCCCAGCCTTTCAATCATACTGACCTCAGACATCCACCAAGTTCTGCATCACTGCTGGTGGCTTCTTCTAACAGCTGAGCCACGCCAACCCCTGCTTGGGCACCACTCCTAAGCCAGTGCGGGTTTCTGAGTCGTCTGTTCTCAAGGACAGACATCAGGGCATCATACGACTTTGCCCCAAACCAGTCTCATTGACACACCACCTCTTAATACAGAAAACCCGCTGCCTTCTCCTTTGGCGTCAGATCCTTGCCTGCAATCTTGCGGTATATGGTGAATCCATACTTCATAGGATGAATCCTTGGGCTGCAGGGTCCAGGAGAACCTTGGTGGGGCTCAGGGCTACAGGCAGGGTGACATTTTGGGGGGCCACTAAAACAGTCCTGGAGGAGGTGATGGGGTCCGGGGGGGACACATTCCAGTCTAGGTGGAGGTGGCCAGGAGATGCCTTGTGGGCAGAGGAGACGGGAGTTGTGAAGGGCAGAGGTGTGACTAAAGCAGCGCTGCCAGGGCAAACAGTCCAGGGAGGCAGGCGAAGGGGGTGTGACCGGAGCGGGGACCCAGAGCTGCCAGGAGGGAGACCCTCTGTCCTTTCAGCCTGGGGCAG